>BGPT01000348.1:43787-98787 GCA_003297045.1 Symbiodinium sp. clade C Y103 | reverse complement strand
TTTGATTTTTTTCAAGGCATTTCAAGGCCATCCATTCTCCGATTTGCAGGAAATTTGGACCTCAGGAAGCTCAACGGCATGAGTTTAGGCCATTGAGCCGCATGCTTTTTTACAGGGCAGAGAATGCTGTGGCATTGGTAGAGATTCTCTACCAAGCGCTTAAGGCTCGCAAGGCAGTGTCGTGCTGCGAGACGCAGCTGCGTCCTGGGGTCCGACTTGGTTTGGGGTTGCCCATGACAATGTTGTAGAATTTCAAGAGACAAAAATTGAAAGTATCAATGTTGGTAAAACAAGAGCAAACCATCCCCAATTTCACCGTAAATAAATAGCGGGTAAGAACCATTCCCAAATGGCTGGTAAATTATTGTTTTACCCACACTATGCGAATTTACAAGGTCAAAACCTTGACAACCTAGTTTTTCCATTCCAAAAAGACCAGAAAACTGGTCCTGTGGTTGTGATATCTTCCGGTGTTTATCAACTCAAGTTTGGGATACTTGGCATTGACCCGCACCCAAAATTACCCGAATAGTTTCACGATGTTTCACGAAAAGCTCTCGGCAATCCGTTCTGATATTCAGGCCTCAGTCTCCTCCGGTCCAATTCTCTCCCCACTTGAGGCGTCATGCCCCAACCCACCAAGGTTGTCAACCCAAAACCACCATCCCCAATGACTCTTCAGAAACGGATTGGATTTCAACCATCAAACATTGAAGGTTTATGGCAGTGGATGAATCTCACATTCGATTTTCTTCCACCATAACTTGTGCCTTGGAAATCAATGGCCCAACGGCCAGCTACTTGTCACGAATCAACACCTGCATAATTTCAAAATGTTTTTGCGATTACCCAAAAATGGATGGTTTATAATGGAAAATCCATGAAAATCCTATTAAAATTGATGATTTGGGGGTACCCCTATTTTAGGAACCCTCCACATTTTTTATTTTAGGAACCCTCCACATTTTTCCATCATCATGATGACCATCAGCAGTAACATTATGCTTGTCATCACCCTCCTGATCCAACATCCTGAAAATCATCAGCAACTGCCGTTCCTGACAAATTCACCGAAAACAGAGGGACTGGAGCTCCTCCTTTCCTTCGCAAAGTACCCTGTCTATCTGGTCTTGCGGAGGCTACCTTTTTATGATGTTTTTATGATATGCAACCCTACGTGATCACCAGGTATAACACCATTGTGACCGTGGCGTAGAACCCCCAGTATTCACTCTTGCAGATCTGGTCGTGAGGCAAGACTTGTCAAGTATCTACCACGTGTATATCCTGTATATCTCCCAATCGCGTCATTGCAATCTATCAGTAGTTAAGGATAATTAAAGTAGATAAATTCTGATCACATCAAGAAAACCTGGCTTGGAACATGCCTGGGACCTAACGAACGCCGAACGAAATTCCCTGGAACCATCATTTCCAACGAGCAGCAGCGGGTGATCGGATTGGTTGTACCATCAAACACTGTATTAAGATGTATTCCGCCAGTGGACTGCGACTACATGTCGTGAAATGATCTATCCACCTACCCAAATTCAAAGGATTAAGCTGCATGTTTGCCTAACCAATAATCTTTATTCTATATACTTATTGCATCTAGCGGACCATGTCGGATCCAGGACAGAAGTGACACCACTCGACATGCCACGAGCGCTCTGGTGCTAGGCAGGATGAGTTCGCAGAGCTTTGAGCTCACCACTACTTCAGCCGACGGTCGGAGGTGTTGATTCCGAGGAGCCCCGGGGGGAAGTTCGGAGAACTCATTAGTGCTGGATGGGATCTTTACATATCTTTTCTAATTCTTTTCTAATATTGAAGAGAAATCTGCATGTTGGCAAATGAAGATCTTCACGCAAAGCCTTTGGGTCTTTGACCCTCCTGGAATAAGACCTGGATGAAGTCCAGTAGAACATTCGGATTCACCATTCACCGGGTGTGTCTGAAAATGGGGAACCTTATGAAACACAGCAGTTTCGATGGGAACATTCGGCGATACTTGAGTTTTTAAACATGTGTTGGACTATAGGATGGAATGGGAGACCCTATTTTCAGACGAAACCATTTTGGCAATGCTCAAAACCAGGTATACCATGGTATACCCCCAAGAAAGGATGTTCTATGATGGTTTACTACACGCTGAAAGTCAGCACCATCTGAAACTTCGATGCATACGGGTGGGATCCAACCAAGTGAAGAATGTTGCCAACCAAACTCCGTCAGGACAGTATTAGTGAATTGTTAATGACCTGGTGCCCCCAGATATCAAGTTTTGGAATTCAGGATTGAAAGTCTCTGGCAAAAGACTTTCAAAATACCTTCCTTAGTGGCTTAACGTTGCTGGTTTCCCAAAAAGCTACCGTATAATGTGGGAAACCCAATGCCATCAACCTACCAGTTGGGGATGGTGAACATACCACCCATGTATTGCAATGATTTTTGGGACGATCCCCCAGATTTGGTGACCCCCACCGGCGGCTGGGCGATCAGATCTGGCTCTTCTTGGTGACCGCTGCCTGGCTGGTCGTTGCAGTCTTGAAATACTCCGCTGCGACCTTGCCCCGGCTGTCTTTCCTCAGAAACCGGAGATGGGAGGTTTTTCAGGAGGAACTCTCGAAGTTCCGAAGATTCAACAAAAAACCAGGTCAAAAACCCGCCAGAATGTGAAAGGATATTAAAAGCCAGCCAGATTGTTGGCTTGAGGATGTTAAAGAGACCAAATAATCCAGCAATGGGCCTCCGTCAATTGGGGTGTAACCCATAGCCGGGAAGGACCATCATTTTTCAGGACCACCAATTCGGAAGCTGTTTTAGGAGTTGGGTATACACCCATATAAAATCGGGTGCTCAGCAAGCAAATGATAAAATCTGGACCTCCTTGCCGAACATTCAACCTAAGCCTTCCCTGTTTTTCAAGTGGGCCATTCAAAAAGACATCCCGCAAGGTTGGTAAATTGGCACCCCTAATACAGCTTGTGAAAAGCCCGAATACCCTCTGGTAAACTAACATAGCTATTGAACATATTGATTTATAGTGGATTTTCCCATTAAAAATTGTGATTTTCAATAGCTATGTTAGTTTACCAGAGGGTAAGCATCAGTAAGCCACTTAGTACAACTCCTCAACTCAACCCCCATGGTCTTCTCTGTCCTTGCAAGATCTTCGTCTCGCATTCCAAGATTTTGACATCAATTTTCGCGCCTGAATCTTGCTTGAAAATTACACATTTCTTGAAGATACGCGTACTCATCAACACGGATACTTTTTAGATCTTTTTAGCCAGTCATATCCCGAACCTTCCAAGACATTCCCAAGGTATCGGACAAATCAACACATTCCAGAACAAATTCAACACATTACCGACAATTTCAACATTACCCAGAGAATTCCAAAACATTCCAGACAATTCCATTCCGAATTTTCATCCCAAAAGCATCCTCTAGGCCCCTCAGAGTATCCCTCGGATGGCACATCTGAAAAACCCTGACATCACCGGCCGGCTGCGAGGCCAAGTTGCTGTTTGGGATTTGCCCCAAACTTCATCAGCAAATCGATCATCTCCCAATTTCCTGTGTCTGAGATTGTGGTATAGCTTCCAAATCGCCAGAAAAACTGGTGACAATTCAGATTCTGGAGGAAACATGAGAAAAACTACCATAGATGTGGAAAACCTATGGTTTCCTGTTTGGACATGATCTACAAATGCTGGAGTTTCCACAGGAGCGCACCACTTTCTGCGATTCATGGCGGCCAAATCACACCAGCCGGGCATGATGGACGCTTGGTTAAGGAAAGTTTGATGTGGAAACTGCAAGACCCCAGGTACTTGTGTTTATGCCAGTATCAAAGTGTTTGTGTGCTGGCAATGTGGGTTACCGACCAAAAGTAAACCATATGTGCTTTCAGGATTCCAAATAGACTTTAAACAATGCGGACTAGCTGAATGAGGTATACTGTATACCCCAATCCAGTTGTTGCTTCTCATTTGCTTCATTAATTTGTCATAAATTAGGGACATCCTATTTTCAATCAAGCCAACACATCCTATTGTTGGTTAGTTAATCTTATTTATCTCCCATATCATATCCTATTTGCTCATCAGTTATATCCAATGAAAAACACCCCCCTAGAACCATAGTCTATTTTAGATTTTCACATATTTTCACAGATTTGGACCCAGCTATACCGCGTGTTTAGTATGATACAGCAGCCGACAGAATTATGGGAAAAAAATGGTTTCAAAAATGCACTTCTGGAGCTGGATCTGACGGGCTGCCCTTTTTGGATGATTTTGTGACAACTATTTTCGTACGGTTCTATTTTTTTCCATAATTAACCTTTCCCAGAAGTCGTCCAGGATGACCAATCTATAGAGAAAAAATGACAAAAGCAAACACATTTGTTGATCAAGTGTACCACAATGTTTTTCAGATTTTACCATTGGTTTTTCAGGAATTTACCAACCTATTTGAGCCTTCTACCATTTGTTTGAAGCAATTGTCCAACCTATTTCAGCAATTTTCGATTGGTTTTTCAGCAGTTTTTTAAACATCTATTTCATTGTGTTTAGCATTCATTTTTATCATTGTTTTTGAAGCAAATTTCGAAGACCACAAAAAACATGGGTTTGAAGTGTCGATCCATGACATGGCCTAAAACTGGACCCCCAAAGACTAATTACGGAAAAAAACATATGGAAAAAACCACGCAGGAAAAAATCAATTATGGAAAATCCTGGGCCCCTACAAGACTTATGGAAAAAAAGAGGTTAATATCACATCCGGCAAATTTTGAACCCTTATGAATCTTATGAGGAAAACCCAAATTATGGAAAAAAAGGAGACAGCTGACCAGCTGTCTAAGTGAGATGTTTTTTTCCATAATTCTGTCGGGTGCCATAAATCCTAATGGCTCATCGAAAACCAAGGTTCACCAGAAAAAACATCATTTTCAATAATTACACTCTGGTAATTTGAACAGGGTTTATGGTACAAGTAATCATAAATTGTGTTTTGATAGGGTTTATAAACCAGCTTCTACATGGAAATTTAAAAGATATAAAAATTATTTTGAAGATATTTGATGCCTTCGGCTAGGATCCATAGTGCCCGTGAAGAGTCTACGCAAAACATAATTGGGATAGAATTCTGAGAAATTGAACACCTGCAGGAAACCCGCACATCTGGATGGTAAAACCACGGCCTTTTGTTATTTGTCCCTTAAACCATGCGCATGGAGAATAGAAAATATATTGATAGATACAGTATGTATATATATTATATATACTATATTACATCTATCTATCTATCTATCTATCTATCTATCTATAGATGTGTATATATATATATATACACCATGGGGATTCAACCACCCCCAAAGGTGACCCAGCCAGGATGGTGTTTCAACAGACCCTCAAGGCCGTGAAAGAATTTTCGTTGGGGGATCACCTTTCTGGGCTTCGAAACGAATCAGAGATCCTTTGATTTGGCCATTTTTATGGGAGGTTTTTGCCCTGTTTTCAAACACATCCCAAATAAACACCTGTAGAATCCCAACACTGTTGTTTCTGTTCTGCTCCCTGCGGGTTTGTTTTGGCACAATCCGATCATATGTCAATTGGATCCTCTCTGGGGATGGGTACCGATGAAATCAGCATGTGACTGAGGAATCAACACCCATTTTTACCAGCTATGACTTAGGGTAGCATATTTGGGTACCAGGGTTTGGACTCATGACCATATGATTTCTTGGGCAGTTGATGGTTTCCCCCTTCTAGTCAAATGTTAACTAGCTATCAGTGTTGGGATTTGGTCACATCATATGTTACTACACATTCTCCAAATCAACTCAAGCCAATGACGTGGCGTGACTCACTTTTCCCAACTTGCTCAATACCCACACTGAGTTTAGGACTTTTATTTCCCTTCCAATCCTGTTTTCCAATATGTACATTCAAATCTGGGCAAACAAATCATCATCATGGCCTCAAAACATAGCCACATACTTTATGCCCATGGTGTTTTTATAGTCAGCGTACATCAATGTCCATATATATTCAATATATTTTACCCTCTGGTAAACTAACATAGCTATCGAAAATGACCATTTATAGTGGATTTTCCCATAAAAAATGGTGATTTTCCATAGCTATGTTAGTTTACCAGTGGCTATGTCCAGTGCAACCTTCGAATTTGTCAAGTGGCGATCCATCACCGCCTTGTGCAACGGGTAAGATCGCTTGAATCCCCACCTGCCGCGGTCACATCTTTTCTCGTGAGACACATTGAAAAGCAGAAGTGTGTAGATGTACTGTATATTTACTGGATTGGTTAATGGGAAAATTTTAACCGGAAACCATGGATTTTCCCATCAAATATAGGGGTTTCCTGTAAATTTTCCCTTAAACCAATCCAGTGATATATGTATGTAGTATTCATTGATGTAAATCTTATTCCAAACGTAAATCTGTATTTATATACACTTCAGTCTTCAGTACATTCTTATACAGATATGTAGACTGCACTTCTCTCTCCCTCTCTCCACACATATGTACATTTGTATATGAGCACGGCACGCAAATTTCCAGATATTCATAGATATTCTAGATCTTTGCGAGCTACAGTACAATGGTAACACTTGCAGGTGCATCTGAAAATCCCAAAGAAGGCCTGGAAGATGGGGAGATGGATGGGATTTTCTTGATTTCTGAGGCTAGTTCTCCCATCCCTAGATCCAATAGCTTTCACCAGGGATTCGTTTGGCAAAGTTTGGGGGGGTGGTATTCAATCATAGGATTAGGATATATAAATTAGGGGAATGGATTAGGAACAATCGCCAGCCTGTGCTCAGTCTGATGAAATCCCGGTTTCAAAAGAAATTGAAAGTGCAGTGCACGCTGGTAATTTGACACTTTGCCATGGAAAATTGCACATTTAGCTTGATTATTTGACAATGGTACTTGTCCACTTCGCAAATTGTAACAAATTACCAGAGGCTCATGAATAAACCAGCCACAGGTCCGTTTGGCATGTATATCATATCTATGTGGATCTCCAAATCAGAATGAAATTACGCGTCTTGGGGTCCAACAGGGCCGGAAAAAAACACAACAAACACAGCTAGTTACTTCTGTTATACCTGATACATTGCTGCATTATTGTTGGATATGTGTAGATACTTTGTATATATATATATATATCTAGACGTACGTATATGTACATATACATGTATATATATAATTGTATGGATAGTATTGGCAAACAATTTCATAACATTTCATAAGCTATGTCTCCGTTTGGTCAGTTGAAAGTTGACCCCATGTTTGTTCAACTCCCAATGCTGACCATCTCACGTGGTGACACCATGAAAGAACCTCTTCAGCTGACATCACCTCCTATTAAAAGCCCGAAACCAACTGGACATATGTTCCTCCAGATGTGACTGACAGCCACATTTACATAGCCCATGAAAAACATGTATTGCGTTGGATATACCCTCCTGTAAACTGACGATGTGGAACACCCACCAGTTGTAGATCGGATGCCTTGGATCCAAGGCGCCACGATGTCTTGGGAGCATTCACATTCTCGGAGTCAAAGTCGTTTTTCTCTAGGAACTGCTGTGTCTTCTTCCACCTGCGTTTCACGTCTTGGCTTTTCCCACATCAAGAAAAAAGAGAAAAAGAGAGTGGAAAGGAAAGGGACGCAACAAGATGGGGAACTAGTGTAACAAGACTTGGAGACCATTGAGACAATCAGATTAATCATACTCAATTTGGAGGATCGGATTGCGCGGTCACATCATGGTCCCAATATACGCAAGTCACAAACATGTAAAGTGCGAATCCAGAGATTTGGCGAAAACCTTGGCTGTGCAACCGACCAGGGGACCGTTTACGATACCAATGACCACATTTTCGGCACATTTTTGGGACATCCCAAAGTGCCACTTTTTTCTTTGGGATGATCCAACCTGATTTCACCCCTTGAAAATTGGGAAGTGAGCACGGACCATTATCCCATTGCGATCTGTTGGGATTACCATTTTTGAAACCAACCAGAAATCAGATGCTGGTTGGGGGAAGTGCCATAGATGCAAATATACGCCCTGCAAATTCATCCCTTGTAGCAAAACTTGCACTACACAAAGGTGTGAAGAACGCACAAGGGCTTCTGGACAGCCACTAGGATGCGTGGTCTGGCCGTGAGGTGGCTGGCATCATGTGTCCTGCTAGATGAGCGCCCAACAACATTTGACATCATTTGACAGTTTGAAAAATGATACATGATGAATGCATGGCAACCGGGTTGTATCTGGCTGTATCAATGTTCCTCATCTTTGGTCCTTTTGAGGCTACTATCCGATACTATCCCATCCCATTTGCAGCCAGGGCGACTCTCGATCGCGACGAACTCGGTGTTTGCGTTCCTTCTCCTCTTCGCAACAATGGGGCCGCAAGAACCCCATAGAACACACATCTCCACAAGGGAACCTGGCTTTAATACGATTTAAACGGTGGTGGGCTTCCCTGTCTTTTTGGGGAGGCAGATTTTTGTTGAATTTTGTTGGTATGAAACAGCTCCAATTGCCAAATTGCAATGGTATGTCCATCGCAAACTGTATCTTGTGGAGACTGGGAGGGGCCATTGTCAGTGAGGAACATGCACGAAGTATATAAAACTATCCAACGTCAAATGTATATCCACGTATTTTGGGGTGAGGGTGCCGTACATGCATACATACATGTATATATATATATATATTGAATTGACCATCTAATGCTTATAACCTAAATTGGGATTCTGGGTCCTGGGTGTTATTTTTTGGGGGTTCTGGGTGTTAAAAGGTGGTTTTCACTGGTGNTGAATTGACCATCTAATGCTTATAACCTAAATTGGGATTCTGGGTCCTGGGTGTTATTTTTTGGGGGTTCTGGGTGTTAAAAGGTGGTTTTCACTGGTGCATGATGCATTTCTGCTTGGGGTTTGGTCTTTACTATTCATTAGTGGTGCTTTGTACATATACATGCCATTGTATGCGAGTGTTTAGTCGTATTTTATGGTTTGCCCGGGCTCTTCAATGTTATAGTAANCGTGATTGTGCTTTGTCATTTGAATCACTGATGGCAAGGTCCTTGTCACCGATTCCACGCCTTGCACGATTGAAACATAAATCCATGTTATTCAGGAAAACCCCGCCTAGACCCAGCTCCACCCAGGTTCACCCAGGAAAACCCCGCCCAAGGCCACCCAGGTTCACCCAAATTCTCCCAGGTTCCCCAGAAAAACACCGCACCCAGGTTCACCCAGGTTCTCCCAGGTTCTCCCAGGAAACACCGCCCAGGTCCACCCAGGTTCTCCCAGGAAAACACCGCCCAGGTCCACCCAGGTTCACCCAGGTTCTCCCAGGAAACACCGCCAAATCGCCCTGATCCCTTCCGCTAAGCATTACAGCGGTTGCCTTAGCGGAAGGGATCATACCCCGCTGTAATGCTTAGCGGAAGGGATCAGGGCGATTTGGCGGTGTTTCCTGGGAGAACCTGGGNCATTACAGCGGTTGCCTTAGCGGAAGGGATCATACCCCGCTGTAATGCTTAGCGGAAGGGATCAGGGCGATTTGGCGGTGTTTCCTGGGAGAACCTGGGTGAACCTGGGTGGACCTGGGCGGTGTTTTCCTGGGAGAACCTGGGTGGACCTGGGCGGTGTTTCCTGGGAGAACCTGGGTGAACCTGGGTGGACCTGGGCGGTGTTTTCCTGGGAGAACCTGGGTGGACCTGGGCGGTGTTTCCTGGGAGAACCTGGGTGGACCTGGGCGGTGTTTTCCTGGGAGAACCTGGGTGAACCTGGGTGGACCTGGGCGGGGTTTTCCTGGGAGAACCTGGGAGGATCTGAGCCTGGGCGGACCTGAGCAACACAGACAATTTTGATGGTGGAATTGGCTTGTTAATTTCCATCTGGAAAATGCAATTTTTGAATCTGCGTTGAACATTGTTCGGCACCTTCACACGCGTCAACATTTCTTTCTTTGTGCAATATTTTTTCTTACCCACAGCTCTTCGGCATAGCTACTGAATTTGTGTTTGCTGCAAAACTTAGTTTAGGAAAAAGTGGGTGGAGGGTGGCCAAATACTTTGATCCACATTTTGTGAATTTCTGCCACAGGCGTTGCCGCCCCCTTTGGCCCGCAGGTTTGCCACGANACATTTTGTGAATTTCTGCCACAGGCGTTGCCGCCCCCTTTGGCCCGCAGGTTTGCCACGAAAAAAAGTTTAGTTATAAGCATTAAGTGGTCAAACCAATATATATATATATATGTATGCATATATATATATATACACACTGTAAATATGATTAAATATGTAGATGTGTATATAATATATGTACATATGCAAAAAAAACTTTAACATACACAAATGCAGAAGGGCAAGTATGCAAATATGCAGAAATGCATACGTGCAGATATGAAGATATGTTATAACTAATATGTATGTATGTATGTATGTATGTATGTATGTATGTATGTATGTATGTATGTATGTATGTATGTATGTATGTATGTATGTATGTATGTATATATGTACGTACGTACGTACGTACGTAGGCACGTAGGTACGCAGGTACGTACGTACGTACGTACGTACGTCGTACGTAGGCACGTAGGTACGTAGGCACGTACGTAGGTACGGAAGTACGTAGGTACGTAGGTATGAAGGTACGTAGGTACGTATGCACGTATGTACGGATGTACGTATGTACGTAGGTACGTAGGTACGTAGGTACTTATGTACGTATGCACGTATGTACGTATGTACGTATGTGTGTATGTGTGTATGTGTGTCTGTGTGTATGTGTGTATGTATGTAAGGATGTATGTAAGGATGTATGTAAAATGTATGAATGAACGAATGACTGAATGACTGAATGACTAAATTACTGACTGACTGAATGAATGAATGAATGAATGGAACCATGAATGGAAACATGAATGGAAATATAAGAGGAACAATAAATGGAAAAAACAAATGAACAAATGAATGGACACATGAGTGAAGAAATGAAATTATGTGTATGTACGTATATATATATAAAGGCTCATGGGACGCACCTTTTTTGGCCAGCTCTGCAAGACCTAATTTGTCAAAGAAACAAGAAACGAAAAACACACTAAATACACATCCGATCCCCCCGGAGCAAAAATTTTCTTGAGTGGAACCCTTCCACTAATACCCCCAAGGAATACCCGGCCAAACCCTAGGCAAACCTTGGCCAAGGCATTAAGGGTCACCTCAGGGTCCGGCCAAACCCAAGACCACTGAGGACTACACCCCATTGTTTTGTTTCTTGCACCCCACTGTGCATCATACACTTTTTGCTTCTTCCAGCGCCCCCTGTTCTGCGAAGTGGGCTTCGTAAGCTCAAGCTTGGGCAAGGGTTTTGTGAAACTGGTGAGGTATTGGCTTCTGAGGTTTTTCATGAATCGAGACCATGGGATCTGCAGTTGCGCTAAGACTGACAGACCATCGTTGATATAAATTCGGGCAGTAGCGGCTGCCTGCCACCGACCCAAAATTAAAAGGGAGTCAAAACGACCATGTTGCTGAAAATAATAAGTAGCACCTCCTCTGCGGAGGGAGTATGGTCGAAAATCAAAGGTATGCAGATTGGTTGCATTGAGGGTGTCTGCAAATTGTTTGCGCCACTTATGGGAAGGGCCTGCTAGCAGGCTTTGCGGATGCACGGATTGCTTCCATTGAAACAATCGACGACACACGTCTTCTGCGTGTATAGTAACAGACTCCGCTGCTCCCTGGCGCTTGCCTGCTTTGGTGAGACCCAATGAAATTACTGCTGGCCCTTTGGGCGTTGCAATACTAACTTGTCGCGCCCGCAAGGCAACAAGCTCCCCTGTTCGCAGGAGCGCATGAAATCCTACTAACAAAGATAATGCAAACACGCTTTGATCTTTGAACAAAGCATATCCGACCATAAGATGGAGGGCATCCAAAGGGAGCGGTGGTGCTCTGTTGGGCACCTCATGGGTAACCCAGGTTTTCATCAACCGCCAGCTCATCTTCAGTTTCCCCTTCAAATGCGGTTGAGTGTCTTGCAAAGCGGCCAGCAGGTTTGACCCGCTGGCACGCCCTTTACCTTGAGCCCACAGGGCTTCAAGATAATCAGATACAGTCAAGTCTAGTTGATACGCTGAAGTGGGCAGGATCAAGTTTTCTTGATGCAGCCAGGCATAGAAGTCTTTCTTGGCTACTTCGTAGCGTTCCCTTGTGATAGGCTGTACAGTGAGATTTTTCAAAGAACCAAGTTGTCTACGTTGTTGCGCGCGTGCTTCTTGCGAATGTACCTCTAAGATGCGCTTTGGCATGTGCGCCATTTACGCTTCCGCGGGCGCCGGCTTGGCGCATCCGCGGGATTTAATTTGGTATGGACATAAGTCCATACCCCTTGAGATCTGGTCGCGAGAAGCAGCGCGTTGATACGTAGAATGGTTCTTCGAAGTTTCTTACTGCTAGATCTACCCCTACTGAGACTGTGCAAAACTACCAGCGAATCAACAAGGTGCACGAATTTGCAACGGACGGCCTTATGCCTTTCCAGGCGCCAGCGGAGTGCAGTCAGCACTGCTCGCATCTCTAAATTATTGATGTGTTCTGGCTGGCCGGTCCAGCGCCATCCTGCCACCGTTTTCCAGCGCCACAGCTTAGCTGGGATGCTGGCCCGTAGGCGGTGATACTTCACTTGATCTTCGGATGCTGACTGAATCATGATGTCTTCTCCTTTCATGCTAACAAGGGTGAGAAGTTTTTTCACTAGCTCTACTTGTCCTTGGGTGCCTCCCCCTCGGCGGGAGGTCTTCATTGACGGCCTTGACAAAAAAGTCTGGAGATTTTGAGAGCACCCAGGAGATGTACGTTTGACGACATCTCCCACCGTCAATGCAGGGTTAATCCCCAGAAGTGATCCTAGTTGGCTTAGAAGCCAAGCTACCACTGTCACATTCCAAGAGTTCCCAATGAGGGATAAGCGCAGGTCATTGCACTGCGAGGTACCCTGGTCCTTTTTTGGGACGCAGTTGGCTGTATAGTCTTTGGGAAAGCCCATGATAACTTCCCTTTCCTGTACATTAGGTAGCCGCAGCTCCCCTGCACGGGAGCACAGCAAGTACTTACGTTGGTACTGATATGGCGGAAATCGATGGAGATCTTTTGTCCATCGATCCAGGTCTTCCTCTGTACATTGCTGTATTCCTGCTGGTTTATACCCTGGGCTACTACGGGGTCGACTGGTGGTAAAAGTGGGAAGCTTCGCCTCCTCCACTTGCCTCCACCCGGGAGTCAAAAACTGTTCTCCCTCCAAAACACTACTAAGTTTGAGAGATGGTCTCCCAATTGGGGTGGTACCCACAACCGCTTCGGCTGTTGGAACCAACTCCCAATCCAGCCAATACAAGCGAGGCCGATGGGCCAACGATACGCCTTCGGCGTCAATGTGCCATGGCTCACTACCAAAGGAAGCTGACATGACATCCTGGTCTTGTTTGTCCATGGACGCCACGTTTTCCATCAGCGACCGCACTTGGGCCCACGGAAAAGCTTGTTTGACTAGTTCCCTAATCCTAGCCACATGGGAGAACAAGCAACTACGGGCATCCCGCAAGGCCCCCTTACGGGCTGCGTTCAGCCCGCTGACGCCTTGGCAAGGCGGACCACCACCGAGAACTACCAACGCTACCTGGGAAAACTGTCGAGCCCAATCCTGTACCATAGCTAGATCTACAGACTGCACATCATCCACTATAATACAATTGGGAAATCGACTTTCCACTACACGTTGGGCCTCTTTGGACTTCTCAACACTGATGTGTCCTGCCACATTCCATCCTAAGGCACCTGCAGCTACCCGAAGGGCTGCGATCCCATCAAACAGGCCAATAGTGAGCACGGCCGGTACATCAGCCGGTTCGACAATGTCACCTCGCAGCGTACACTGACTGGCAACAACACCTTCAGGTGTGAGACCCACACTAACCGTGACACCACCCCCTGTTTGGGAGGCGTCACTGGCCGTGACAAAAGGACTGATCTCAGTCCTGAAATCCATGTACACCAAAGGGATCAGGCCTAAAAACCTTACTAGTTCCACCTTGACAGCCTCCGGGATGTCAAACTTGATAAAAGGCGGGTAGCCCTCACATTGCAAGATGAATTGCCATATGTGATTCAAGCCTCCCAGCAAGGGTCTACGGAACATAGCCATGTACACCAACCCGCCTCCCACTATCTGCATCTGCTTTTGGGTGGCTTTGCCTTCCTCCAACAGCAGTCGGGAGAGGTGTGCATACTTGAGAATCTTTTCCACTTTGGGAAAAGCCAGGCCTGCTTTTCCATCCACAAGGGCCCCTTGGACCTCCGCAAGCGAGCTACTTTGCACGGCTTTCTTGGGGCTGCATACTCTTCACGCAGCCCCTGTACTAAGGCAGACACAGACCCTTGAAGCGCCTCTGCAGCTTCACTTGACACTTTGGTCAACTGGTCAAAATTATCCAGATAGATCCGGTGCACTGGATTGGAAGTCGGGAACGGCTTGTCTTTGCGCAACTCCGCCTCGCCCCCTTGTTCCCCAACTTTTTGCACCGCTTTCTGTACAATGACCCTATGCACGTGTTGTGCCAAGGATACGGAGTTCTTGAACCCCATCGGGAGAACTGCACTGCAGGGATACCATCTGCCAGGCTTGTCTCCCCCCAAAGATGCCGGCAAAGGCCGATTAAAGGCTAAAAAACGGTGCCACTGCTTTGGTACTCTAAAGATGTAAAAGAAACATCTAACGTCTTCCGACGAGACTACCAATTCCTGGCCCGGTTCTAGACTCAGAGGCGACATCCCCGCCCAGGAGGGCAGTGTTGCCACATCTCCTTCAATCGCACGGCAAACCGAATTAACCGGCACCATATTCATGATGATGCGCAGGGATTCCCACTGCCCATCATACTCTTGTTTGGACACTCCAAAGAGTCCATTAAGTAGCAAATTGCCATGCACCTTATACAGGTCATCCTCATGGACCATAGAAAAGACTCCTCTTTGAAGGAGGTTCCTACAGAAGACCTCCCACTCATCAGGAGGGACCATAACACGAGGGGGCTTTACAGAGACCTGGTCGTCCACTTCTAAAAGGTATTCTTCAAAGTTCAAGACGTAGTGCAGGCAGCCTTTCTCCACTACATCTTCCAAAGGTACGCCACCCACTTCTGCGGGCAACGCTGACCGCACATTTTCCCATCGCATTGATTGTGCAGTCAAAATTTCTTCCCCCTTATAGTCCACTCCCCTGACACGGAAAAACTCACTCCATGAGGGAGCAGATTCAACCATGCACCATTTTTCAACCCTAGCGCAATCTTCCATCAACCCTGACAAGATGAGGGTTTGATATTCTGAAGCCTCTTCACTGTCCCCACCTTCACCATTCAAAGAATTCAAAGAAAAAATCACCGCCCTAAGTAAATTCCTACAAACCTGGGAGCTATGAGGGAACAACTGACTTAGAAGTAGGGGGGACGAGGGTAGAGGAAAAACCCTACCCGTGGTCTTGGTCTTGCAGAGCGGCTTCAAAAGGTCGTCCAGCCTACTATCTAGCCAGTATGATAATTCCCCAATGCTCCCTTGCAAAACATGACGCACCTCAGTCGGTTTTGCCGCTACGTCTCGGCCCATGCCTGACTCACGGAAACGATCCAGATCAGCCCCGGTCGGAGCATCACTGTTGAAACAATCCCCTTCAGTGGTGGCAGCCACGTCATGGGAAAAAAACATTCGGTGTGGAGCCCATCGCTGATGCCCTAGTCAAAGAAGTCTTAGTTGCCCTTGAAGATCGAGACGTCCATTTCACCCTGGTAGAAGTCTGAAAGCGCTTTGAAGTCCGAGCCTTTGGTGCCAACTCCGTTTTAATCTTTTTTCTCCTCAAGGCTTTTCTCCGGGAGCCACTACTCCCTCCAGGCTTAGACACCCATCCATCCACTTCACCTGAAGTTTTCTGTTTTTTCACAACCTCACCAAAATGGCTCGGTCCGGCACCGCTCTGCATTGCATCCTCTCTGATCACCGCATTCTCGTCAAGCTCATAGTCTCCCTCACCCGGGAGTTCATACTGTCCTGGGGCTACCCAAGCTGTCAGGGTTTTTTGGGTTCCCCCTCCTTGTTCTTGTTCTTGCCCTTGTCCTTGCCTTTCTCTGACGTCTTCCCTTTGGTCTTGCCCTTGCCTTTGTCGGTGCTGAAGCTTGGCTGACCCTTGACTTGCTGGTCGAGACGGTTTTCTCGTCTTGCCACCTGATGCTCTTGCCTGGTGGTCATTCCGGCTTCTAGAGCTGGTATGAGCTCTATCTTTTGAGCCAATTGCCAGTTGGCTCCATTTCCAACCATTTCCAAACTTTTTAATCTTTGTATCATTGTGTCTAAGCCTTCTGAAATCCTTCCTTGAAGAAGGAGATCTGAGGCATGGCTCAGAGTCATAAACTCTCTGAGAAGGCCACCTGTGAGCTTGTTGCTCACGTAAACTCGAGCGTATAGGCTGAGAAGTGGTGGCACCTTGCCGGTGCCCTGGTCCCACCCCGTCGAGGTCACCTGCGTGAGGTAGGTAGCCATGGTTTTGATGCTCGACGCCGTCAAAACTCCTGGGGCTCGGTCTGCAAGACGATGTATCTTCGATCTGTCCTCGAGGAGCGTCATCTCGTCCCCACTGGAGGCATGACTGCTTGACCCTGAGCTCGTCGACGATGAAGTGTCCCGACTCTTCCGCAACGCCCTTTTTGCGTGGCGAGCCACCTTCAATCTGACCCTCTGGTTGGGGTCGAGCCCAGTGTTGCCGAAGCAGGCTTCCAGGGTTTTCTGAGCATGGGCTTTGCTGCCCACTCTGGCCTTCTTCCTCTCGGGAGACTCCTTTTCTCCCACAGGTGCCTTGTCCTCCTTCTTTCGCTTTTTCTTTTTCTTCTTGGCCTTCTTGTCCTTGGACGTCGATGAAGAGTGCCCTCTCTTTCTTTTGTCTTCCTCCTCCTTCTGCCAGCGCTCGTGGTCGGCGCGTAGGAGCCCTGTCTCTCTTTCTTGCAGCAGGTTGATCTCCCACGACTTTTCTCCCCCTTCCGGGAGCTTGCGAAGTCTGCGGCAATGAACCAAATCGGGATTCTCCCAAGCCTGGTCGCAGCTGTCTCGGCAAAGGTGAACCCGACATAGTCCTTGTCCTTGACCGGTTGCGAACTTCAGCAAGTCCTCGTTTTTGGTGCCTGTTAGCTCCAAATGAAGCTCCCTCTCACCAGAGTCGATCTGTTCACGGGTGACTCTTCCTGCTGCTTGGATGACTTGTTTGAAATACACGCCCTCGTCAATGAGTATCCAATCACCACGTTGATATACTCCAGGTGGAACTTGTACTGCAGCAACTTGATGACCAGCCTTGTACTCCTCCTCCATGTTCTCAGCTCCAGCTTCAGGAGCACGGGCAGCAGGTCGGCGTCGTGGCTGGGGTGCTGCCGCAGGCCGCCGTCTCATCCGTGACGATCTTCTCGGGCTCCCTTTCTTCCTGCGTCGAACCCGTGAGCTGCTATATCGGCGTTCCTCAGCCTTCTGGTGACACCCTTAGATCGTGCCCCTCGACCGGCCGGAATGGGGCCCCTCCAATTAGGTGGAGGACCTGGGGGCTCAGGCGGACGGTGATGACCACCCGGCCTCTCCGGGGTCCTTGGGGTCAACACCCACTGTCCGGGTGGACGCTCTTCCACCTCGGCCTCTTGGGGGTCGTCTGACTCCTCCTCCTCCTCGGCACCCTTTTCCGGCTCGGCTGCACGCGGCGACGGTGACCCACGCCGCCTGGAAGGACTTCTCCTCCTTGATCTTGTCTCCCTCCTCTCGGGAGTGATGTCGCGATGCCCTCGTGCTCGTCCACCTCGCTCACTAGACTCGCCTTCAGACTTTTCCTCCTTGGGTGATGTCGGTTTCTCCTGTTCCGACCTTTTTTCAGACTTCTTGGATCTATGCTCACTCTTCTCACTAGGCTCTCTTTTGGCAACTTCTGATTTCTTCTTGGCTTTCTTGTCTTTCCTCTTCTTGCTGGGGCTCCGGCGATGTCTACTCCTTGATCTTTTCGGCTGTCCTTCACGATGCGCTCCTTCACCACCGTCTCCTGCTGGACGTTCTCCCACCGGCACCAAGTCGGGAGCTACTGGCGGCCTGACAGGAGTGCCTCCCTCTGCCACCGGAGACTCCTCCACCTGGTGGACTGACCTATAGTCCAGAAGGTCGTTAAAGGTCAGTCGGAGCCGGGACAGAGCAGCACCCAAATATCCTTGGTGCTGATGTCCACGGCTCAGTTCCAAGCCCAGGCGCCGCCAGGTAATGCACACAGTGCACGGGCAGGACAGGCGGTCCGCCAGCAGATGGCGGTCACCCATCAACTCGAAGCCAAAGCTGCGGGCAAAAAAGGGTTAAGGTCCCATTCCCCTTTAAAACCGGGGGCGTTTTCCCATATATACATGTATATATATATATATACAGTATGTGTCTATGCGTGTACTAGTATGTGTGAATGTGTATGTGTGTGTGCATGTATGCATGTATGCATTTATTAATGTTTGCATTGATGCGTGCATGCATGCATGCGCGTATGCAAGTATGCATATTTGCATGCATGCACGCATGTTATGTTATGTCGTGAGATGTAATGTAATCAACGTAAGAAGCGTGAACAGTATGAAAGGCATGAGAGGTATGAAATGGATGAAAGTATAGATATATGACGGTTCAAAGTGGAAGATACCCTGGGGATTGCCTCTTGGGGCTTTAAATATAAATCCAGGAAAAGGCTTTGATTTTTGGACATGTGGACCAGCCAGTGTAGCGTAAGAATTCATCTGACCAAATTCTCTTTCCATGTGAAGCACGATGTGTTGCAATGTCCATTGAAAGTCAAGAATTGAATGTGCCCCCTGAGAAACACAACCCATTGTAGTGGGGCGAAATCCCCGTCCTGCTTGGCTACAATATATTCTTTCCGGGTGCAGGTGATACACCACAATTGCAAGTATAACAAGAAACCAATGAGCAGAAAAAAGCAGAAACATTGATTCTAGGCGTGCCTGTTCTTTTTTGCAGAAGACCACTTAGGAATTTGTTAGATCCCACCTGCATGGTATGTTCTGCTTTTCTTACACATATATATATATATACACATATACATATATATATATATATATACATGTAGATATTCAGGTATATATTTGAAAATCTGTACATATATCCATATGCACGGTAATTCCCTGTACACAAATATGAATGATATATGTATGATATGTATATATATATATACGGAAAACAAAAATCAACATGGGGTATCACGATGGCTTCCAATAGTTCCTGCGGAATCAAACCCACATGCCATGACTGATTGGTGGTTACAGTCATGTTAACGAAATACTGGCCAATTGGAATTGTGGTCCTAAATGGAGGTTTCCTAAAATAGGGGTACCCCCAAATCATCCACTTATAGATGGATTTTCCATTATAAACCATCCATTTTTGGGGTACCCCCATTTAGGAACCCCCCAAATATGGTTGATCAAAAAAATGTGGGTTTGCAGTGGTGAGGGGTACCCCACAGTGCGGTTTTACTCGGTAAACGATCTTCTAAACCACCGGGTTTCAACATTTATGAGGTACCAAAGCCATATGGATGCATATCATTTCAAATCGGTCAATTTCAAGTTGGTCAACGTTGGTTGATGTGGAAAGCGTTGGTTAATATGGAAAACCATGCCTCATGACCAATAGAAGTTTATTATTAGGTAAACCACGTTCTTTGGGAGGATGTAACCCCGTTGTTTGGGATGATGTAAACTGACCACCAAATGGTTGCTTACTTGGATTGCCCATTTTTTGGGTTTACACATTGGATTACTGCATGACATATTACCATAGTGGTTGCTTTTGTGCCTTATCTTCATCCGATGAGATCCGTGAGTTTCAACCATTGCTGTCACGCCTGAGCCTCATGTCGCTTCAGCACCTTTTGGCGCTCTGCTTCAGCATCCTGGCAGGAGGGCGCTCGGCATCTTGTGGCATTGTTCATTGCCCATTTAGAGGGGTATCATGGGATAATGACATATAACGATATATTGAAAAACGTATATCTATATAAATAGATATATATATATACATAACTAAATCTATGAATAAAAATATAACTAAACACATACATATTACATAATACATAATTATATATATATATGCATATTTTGTAGTATGATCTGGGCCTGTTAAAAAAGGACTGACCAATTTTTTATGGTCAAACGAAAAAGGAACAGCAAAAGAGAATCAATCATAACCAATCTACATCGTTCTTTTGCAATATTTTCAGACACCCCAAAATGGATAAGGATAAGGTCTTCAAAATTGGGGTTTCATGGGGGGTTTAGTCAACTCAAATGCGGTATTTCATGACCAAGAAATGATGGAGATACACAGTTTCTTTCCCCTAACACGGAAAAACGCCGAGAAACGCTAGTGCACTGTGCTCTCCGTTCATGGCCGGGGGTCCCATTGGTGGTGAGGATAGGAACCGAGAGAAACAAAAGATGCGACAATCATTGGGCAGACATGTTTTTTTGTGTGCTTGAACTATCCATCCCACACGCACAAAGGGACACTGGATGACATTGTCTAATACTTTAAGACATGCAGGAACAGGAAACACCGGAAAAAAACCATGAACAAATACAACGCACAAACACACGCGCGCACACACACACAGAAACGCATTTTGGAGGTCGTGGACCGCCCACCTTCTGTATGTTTTCTTGCGAACAACTTCCATGATCCATCCTATGTGTTTTCAATGTTTCTTCCAAAGGAGTTCCAAAGACTATGATGACAATCAACCTTGTGTCATGCCCCTCTACTAATTGGTCAAACAAAAGCACAGGATTAAAAACAAATCATACGTATATAGAAAAAAAAATCACAACATTGCAGCTACACAGCCCCATATAATATCCACTGACATGAGGATTATCCTAGTTGGGGTTCAAAGGAGGGGGAACGTGGTAGTTTCGTGTGGAGCAAGATGAGTCAACAAATCGCTGGTGTAGCTTCAGCTAGGGCCATTCTCCAGATCGACAGGGTGCCAACAAGTGAACGAGACCTTGCTATCTGCACGGTTTTCATATCGGTACAACATCATCCAAATTCACCGTCTCGAAGCAACATCTGCGCAACATGGGCTCAACATGTGGCCAACCAGGTCCCAACTTGGACCAATGGGGCTCAACTTCGGTCCGACTTATTGGTGCCAACGCGGACCCAACATGGGGAACATGGCCGACCCAGTACGAAATCCAGGAAACATGTGTCTAAACAATTCATCATATTTTTTGGCCATGGGAGTTCATGCTGGGCCATCTCCATGGTGGGCCGGTGTTGGGCTCAACTTCGGCGGGGACATTCTTTCCTATACCAGGTGAATTCAACCAATTTCGTCAAACAAAATCCCACTAGTTGAAAAAACAACACAAAATTGGGGCTCAAAAATTCACACAGTTGTCCAAAAACTTACCAGTTTGGAGGTCAAAAAAATACAAATTTGGGGGTCAAAGATTCATGAATTCGGGAGACAATAATTTGCAATTGCGGAGATAGTAGTTCGCAACAATAATTCACCAATTACGGGGACAATAATTCGCAACTATGGTCCATGGTGTCCAAAATCACCAATTGCAGGGACAATAATTCGAAAGAAAACGTGGTAGAGCACCATGCTAAGGTATAGCATAGGCTTCTCAACTTCGAAAAGCCGTCCCCGACCCGCAGAATTTCCCTGCTCGCTTGCAGCCTGTAGCGTTTCTTGCTTACTTATTATATCCCATTTGATGGTTAGTTATATCTCATGAAGCACCCTCAGCAAATCGCCATCCCCATTTTCCCCTTGATTACAAGAACATGCATTATGATCATTATGTGAATAATGTTGAATAATCCTTCCACCGCTCCGTGCCCCAGATCCCCCCCTTTATCCCTCCTCGGCAACGCTGCGAACAGCATCGTCTTCCACTAACTTCAAGCGCCCGCCGCGCTGTTCCCATTGGAACTGCATCATTTTCTCGCCGTGGAAATGGAGGGCTGGTGGCAAAAATGACCCAAGCAATATTTAGCATCTGCACTTGGAAAAACCAAAGAGAATGAAACCACAGCCACAACCTATATAATCAAAGGAAGTTTAGTTGGCAAACTTCGGAATTACGGACGAATGGTCATGGTTAGTCACGCCATCATCTCAATCTCATCACCGTGTCAACCCGACACCATCAAGTAGGTCGGAAGTGAAGCAGTCAATCACTGTGAATTTGCGGCTCAAACCGTGGAAGCACGGGAATGACTGTGCTTTTACTGGTATGGTGGCTCCACAGGTTGCCAAGGGAAGGTCTGGGCCTCGATCTGGAAAAGCTGTCGCACAAGAGTGTGAGCTCGCGTTGCAGTTCAAAACGTTAAAAGACTGACGGTCTCGGAGCACTTTTTGGATCTTTTTCGAAGATAAGGCCGGAAAAATGTGGACAAAACTAATAGACAACATATAAAAAATTGACACACGCCAAAAAACAGCTTTAAAAATGACATGCGTGTGGACAGTGCAGAATTGTCCCCATTGTCAGCGCTGCGCGCATGTTGGTCCTTTTGGTGTGAAGCTCCTGCTATGCAGGATTGCAACTGGGTGTGACAAAACGCGTTGGCACGTGCGTGCAGGAAAGCGAGTGATTCTGCGATGCTCCTGCGATTGCAGCTGGAGGTTGAAAAATGCATTGTGCTGGCTGTGCGAAGAGATGAATTGGATTGCAGAAGCTACATGAAGACGTGGCTGAGAGAGGGAGGCAGCTCAGAGCAGAACGGATTGGAGAAGAAGTAGCCCAGATAAGAGGCTGCTCAGGGAAGAAGTAGCTCAACAAAGAAGCAGCTCACTCATCCATTTCTTCGTTCATTCCTTCGTTCTGTCATTGATTCAATCATTTGGTAATTAATTGATTAATTAATTGGCTGATTTAGCAGTGGATTCATTCATTCATTCTATTTAATTTCATTTCATGTCATTTCATCTCCTTTCATGTCCTTTCATGTCCTTTCATGTACTTTCATGTCATTTCATGTCCTTTGCTGTCATTTTCATGTCCTTTCATGTCATTTCATGTCATTTCCTTCATTTCATGTCCTTGCATGTCATTTGATGTCCTTTCATGTCCTTCATGGCCTTTGAATGCCTTTGATGTCCTTTCATGTCCTTTCACGCCATTTCACGTCATTTCACGTCCTTTCATGTCCTTTCATGGCCTTTGATGTCCTTTGATGTCCTTTGATGTCCTTTCACGTCATTTCACGTCATTTCACGGCCTTTCACGTCCTTTCACGTCATTTCACGTCATTTCACGTCATTTCATTTCATTTCATTTCATTCCATTCCATTCAGTCAGTCGGCCAGTCAGCCACTCAGTCATTTATACATGCATGCATTCATTCATGTCGTTCGTGCGCTAATTCTTTCATGTCATTTGGCATCTCAACAGCCATTGGCTCATTCGTGGATTCACTTCACAACCTCAACATTTCATTGCTTCTGCATCTCGCAGACATTCCTATCGGCCATTGATTTCTTGTGGTCATTTCATGTCATTTCACTGTTTCGAAACTTCCGCCCCGGCACGGCGGGGCACTACTGGTAATATATCATCGGAAAAAAACCCATTCATAAGCCAAGTGGTCAGCCAGACTTAGGACGTACAGTTGAATCTGAGAATCTTACAGTTGGCCTTGCCCCGTGTGAATCCGTGAATCCCCTGTTTTGGGGGTTCGAACCATCCCTCCATTTCTGATGACACCAGGTGTCTTGAACTCCAACGGCTGCGTGTTTGGGGCTCTTTCATCCCAAATGAGAAACCCGCTCATTGCTGGTTCTAGATTCTATCCCAATCTACTAAGTGAGTTCTAAAGCCACAAAGTTGAAGACACGGAGATTGGCTAGCAATCGTTCAACCCTGCCAATTTCCTCGTTTTGTTTTTGTCATTTGTATCATTTGTATATATATATATACATAGGCTTCCCCAACCCCTTCGAACTATGGATAGCAATCATATGGCAGCGATCAAGATAATCAAGTGGTATGGAGAGCGACCTCATGTTGACCTGTCATATCCATGTGGGGGTGGGCAATCATGTCGATCAATCGCATACCCAAAGCTGTAATGTGGGTAAAACAATAATAAACCGCCCATTTGGGAATGGTGTATACCACCTATTTATGGTGATTTATGGGATGGTTTATTATTGTTTTACCCACATTAGCGGACTTGCAATTGATGTGAGAAGGGAGAATGACATCAGTGGATGACATGATGAGCAGTTGATGATGTCACCAAAAATACATGAAAACAGAACCAGGTGAGAGTATTGATTATTCCGATCGAGGTGGGACTACGATACACATATGACGGCATATGTGTGTCTTCACCAGTTGAAAGGATGATTCAGGCATCCTTTTGGTGGAAAACAATCCAGGTGATGCAATAAATTGGTAACTTGACTCTTTCCTCTCAACTCTTCATGATCTAATTTTTAGGGCACAGCATTTTGACCCAACCTCAACCCCACCCACACTTGCACCTGAATCGTTTCCAAGACATCATCAATCGTATCTGCCATCACATTTGCAGCTGCCGCAACCCGCTCTGCCACAGCCATGGGGCTGCCGCCAAAAGAAGAACTAGAAAGAGTGTGGTGCTTTCCCTCATTCAACGAACCATTGGTTTTGTCGAGAATTTAGTTCTGGCTGCCCAGGGTGGATGGAATGCCTTGTAGAATTCATTCATGTTTAGAAAAAGGTCATGTGCATTGGTCGGGTTTCTGAGATTTTCTGAGAAGGGATCTTCCAAAGCATGCTGTTCATATTTTCTTTCTTCAAGAGAATTCAATATGATGAAATTGAACTGGGATTTTTCAGATTTCCCCTTGATGTGAGACAGTTGCAGCTGCCTGCCTTCAGCCAAAAATGCTGGTCATGGCAGACTCACTGGTATCAGCTGGAAAGTGGAGGTTTCTTGGGGTGACACCCTACCAACAAGCGGGGATGAGAAGATTGAACAAATTGAAGCACAGGGACTTGTTGACTACAGACCAATTCAAAGTGCGTCGAAAAAAGGCTCAAGACATGGAATAATGGACTAGAATAGGCTACTCTCAAATCCTGTGGTTTATCATCATTTTCTCGGTTGAAAAAAAAACATTCTATATAGACCCGGATCGGATTCGTCCATTTTTTCCGGTCGAAAATTCATCGCGGCGGTCCAGCCTTCCGCCTGATGTGGGAGCGGCGCAATTCCGAGTTGGGCCCTATCTTGGGAGGTGAGTATGGGTCAAAATTGAAGTGTTCCCAGACGCTGTTGTTCGGGTGTTGGTTCCAAACCTCAAAAAACATAGCACATGCAGAACCAGCGCGAAGTGAAAGCTAGATTCACTGGATTCAGGATAGGCTTACTATGCCTGAGTCATTCCTAAGGCTTCATTCCCAGGGTCCATGAACAAAATGACAAATGATCAAACATCATGGCTGCGCGACCCATTTTCGTCATCGGTAGCCAATGGCCCGTGGCACAATTAGAATTACAGAAATTGACACCACCAGCCGTGACATGCACCCAGGGCAAATGAACATCCTGCAAATCGTGCCGAACAGAAACGTTGGCAACGATTGATGAATCGATTGCGGTCAGCAGAGTGGTGCGCTGGACCAAGCCCCAATGTCCGCACTTGCAGATACACCTCTCTCAGAACATAAGCCACACCTATCTCAAAATAAATGTCAGACCATATACATTATATGTAGGTAAAATGACAGAGCACACACATGAGATTGTTTCAGTATGTCACAGAATATGTACACACATATAAATATATAGTCATCCTCAAGTAGATATGTATGCGAAAGTCAAAAAATATTCACTAAAATGGACACCTTTTTGAACATCCAATATTCTATCTACTTAAGGACTATAATATATATATATATTTATACATATAAGATTTTGTTACTACACATCACATCTAAGGATACATGTCAGATAGATGTCCGAACATATATTATATTCTGTACGTCAGATCATGTCAACATATCCTGTTTCAACTTGCATCAGGACAATCCTCATCTCCCAAATATCACATAGCTCCCAAAAAAACAAATCCAATTCGCTAAACCAGGGTTTCTGTGTGGGTATCGGGTAAGTAGAAGACATTTGAAAGGGCCAACAACTCTTCCTCTCGTTAGTTGAAACATGTTGAAAGCCACCAACCCCGAACTATTCTTGCTGATTTGGATCAGTTGGCTTCTCAATGTGCAGCGTTAGATTTGAAGTCAACCATCAAAAATAACCCTCAGCTGTTGCCAGACCAGCATGATCATCGGCTAAGAGCTTCTGGGTTTGTCGGAAAATGGGATACCTCCGAAGGGTTTCTCACCATTTTCCCCAGATCATCATGGGATAGTCACACCCCAGTTATCAAGCATGGCTAGCTGGGAAATCCCCTTGTATCGAACTAAAAAGGTTTCCAGCAAGTCATGTAGCTGATCATTGGAAAGCATTGCTTTTGTTCAATGCGACTTTGGGGGACCGTTGTTGCCATAGCCCCACCATGTTTGGGGCTAAACCACCCGATTAATCCCAGCTTGGCAACTCTAGATTTTCTCATTAGTTCGTTGCTAGTGCATAGTCGACTCAATCACTACATCTGCCAGCCACTCTTGTGACTATCCAAGGTTACTCATTTCCATCCTTTCCACCCTAGATTGACTAAATTGAGAATGGTCAGGATCAGGAAACCAACCTTTTGGGTAGTTTCAACATTTTGTTATCTCCATCCTACCGTGGATGATCTTCAATGACTTGTACTTTCAGAGGGTTGAAACTAAACTAGTACGATCTGAAGAGCTGCAATTTCTTGGTGCCAAAAACCACCCTCTCTCAAAACAGTATGTACATCCAAATAGATCTTTGGCCAACATGGTGGAAACTCTTCATGATCCCATGTGTAGGGCACAATATTCTCACCCAACCTCAACCCCCCCCACCCTTGCACCTGAATGGTTTCCACGACACAGCCGCAGCCCGCCACAGGCATGGGGCTGCCTTCTGGCTGTTCAAGATGGAACACCCCGTGGAATTCTGAGGTGCCCTGGTTTCTGAGAAGGGATCTTCCCAAACCTGCTTTTTGTGTGTGCTTTCTTTCTTCAATAGTGTTCAATATGATTCAAACATAAACCTCGGAGTTTCAATGTCTTAACCTGCAGAATCTATCAATATCAAACCAAGTCTGGCCGAATCTTTGGGAGGTGTGTACGGGTCAAAATTCAAGTGTTCCCACAACGGAGTGTTGGTTGAAAGTTCGAAATAGTTCGAAACCTCAAAAACACAACCACTCGCAAAACCAATGCAAAGTTTGAACTAGATCCAGAATCGGCCATGAATGTTATTAAGTCGTTGCTAAGAGTCAAGCCGTTTGGTTTAGCTACAACATGACGATCAAACATCATCCGAATGGTGGTTGAGCCGTTGATCCATCCATCCTGAAAAGCTCCAGTGAATTTGGGATGCCATCATCCCCAAGATGAAGATTTCGATGATTTCAATTCACTAAACTGAAAGCTTCGAGGTGAGGTCGTTCGAATTTATCAAGCAGATGGAAATCGAGATCTAAACAGTTTGAAATATTTTGAAATAACGTGGAACCGAGAAGGCATGGCCAGCCAGCCACTCCCAAAAGCAACACCCAGGTCCACCCGGGCACCCCGCTCTTTTCCTCCGGTTGCCGATCTCCGAAGCAGGAAATTTGGGGCCTGTGGCTTCAACATGGCGGGAGCTATACATTGAAACCACCAGCCATGACATGCACTCAGGGCAAAGAAACATCCTGCAAATCCTGCCCAACAGAAATGTCATGGTAGACTCTGGCAGCTGAGCTGTGTTGAAACATGCTTTTCAGGTTGAGACGTCCTGGACACACACAGTCTGGGCCAAGGATTTTTCGATTGTTGTGCTTTCAGCACAAGCTGGCGCAATCAGGGCATGGGCCGCATTTCTCTTTCATGGACTCATCATTTCCAACACTGTGATTTCGGATGCTTCAAAAACCACACCCCAATACCTGCACGTGCAGATAAACATATCTCGGAATACATCCCAGTACAATATCAGAATACACGTCTACGTGTATTTAAATGTATACATATAAATGTATATGTATACATGTGCCCAGACTACTTTCTACAGATAAATGGCAATATACATATGAGCGGTGGCGAAAACCCCTATGTCATTCTCTTATAATTTTACTGGTCTTCCGCGCGGACTTCCGCGCTGCTTCCATTATATAAATTGAATGAACCTCCATGGAAACTGATTGACTTTGATTGTGTACAATAGTGGGTGACATCTGGAGATGCTTCGAAAGGTGGCGCTGTGGTCAAAAACTCAATGCTGTTACAGGAAGCGAGAAAGCAAGAGATGATAATCAGGTAGCTGCTGGCACCTGTCCACCAGGGCGGGGGTTGGGGAAGACAAGGCTCGGCTTCCGCAGAGCTTCCGCGGAGCTTCCCCGAAACTTCCGCGGATTTCGGGGCCAAAACGGGGCCACATTGTGTCCTCAGCAAAACAGCCTGGAATCTTTGCTCTTCCATGACTGCTTGCTGCTCCACAGTAACTGTTCCATGGCGGGTCCAAGCCCCCATCACATCTGACTCTGCGCGGAAATGTTCACACCAATCGCATCAACCTCAAACATAAGATTGTTGTAGATTGTTTACTCATTTCATTCGTCTTCCGCGGCCCTTCCGCGATCGGACGATCAGCGTCTGCTTCCGCAAGCCCTTCCGCGCGCTTCCGCGAACGTGGGTTTCACTTCCGCGGACCCAACTTAGTTTAATCCCCAATTAACTTTCTTGCTTGGAGGTTTTTGACGCTGCTCATATGGGATTATTTGAGTATATCACAAAATAGGTTGTGAACATATGTATATATATATAATATGTGTCACTGTGTATTATTGTACATCTCGAAAATTCATGTCAGGTACATGTGATATAGATGTCAAAACGTATGTCAGATCGTGTCAGCATATGTGTCATTATGTGTCGTACTAATTATCTGATTCGCCAATGTCTGTATCAAACTATATATTATATATATACTATATACATACATATATATATATATATACACAAACATGTCAGAATCTGTTGGTACACAAATATGTCATGCTGGCTTGTTGGCATAATGTATGTGCATATACATACAAATACTAACCCCCACAAAGATAGAACCCTAACTCCCCACTAAAACCATGTGATACGTCGTGATTTCCATCACTTTTCTATCTATTTAGGGGGATCCCAGCACCTCCCAAGGCGCGCGCCTGGAAAAAAAGGTGGCAACTGCGGTGGTTTGGGGGCGCTTCCCATAATCCCGGAAAACCCTAAAATGGATGGTCTTTTAAATGGAAACCTCATGAAACCTCCATATCCCAATGTATTCCACATTTGGAAAGGAGTTGTAGTTAAGGCAGTATTTTATCCCGGGACTTGTCACGATCCCCAGATTAAAGGTGCTTGTCATTGATGGCATCATCCCAAATACGAACATCAAACATATTCCAAACCACCAAGCACTTCATCATTGATCCTCATTGGTGATATACACCCATTTAATATACTATAATATATCTTTATATACCATGATTATATCCCCATTTTAGGTGCTTTAATCCTAACAAGCAGTTAATACAATCAATCCATCCCCAACCTGACTTCATTCTATTCAAACCAAAGTGGAAAGATGTCACGTACAGTATGCAGCCAGCCCAAGCAGGCCGCCAGGGACACAAGCATCGGTGAGTTGAGATCACTTGGACGGGATCTTCTGGGTAAAACATTTCAGAGCCACTACCACATACGAGTACGGCTGTTTCACCAATCTATTGTGAAAAAAGGGGGCCACTTCTTTCCATGGCAATAAATCCCCTATGGAGGCAACCAAAAAACACGGTCGATTGGTGGAAATCAGCGGCTGACCCCACAACAAGAACTGTAGGATTTTGACAAATCACAGGTGACCTTCTGCTATGAGCAACCAAATGCTGAAGAGATCTTGGATGATGTCAAACTGTAAAAAAACGACGAGAACATGAAAATCGCGAGACAACTTCGCTAGACAATTTCGCTGGACCATCAATCATCTTATGTTTAGGGATCCAAATGCAGTAATTACAGGACGTTTGAGAGCACAATCAGCTCTTCCTCTGGTTGGTAGTTGAAACATGTTGAAAGCCACCAGCCCCGAACTATTCTCGCTGCTGAATTGGATCAGTTGGCTTCTCAATCTGCAGCGTTAGATTAGTCAAACATCAAAAATAACCNATGTTGAAAGCCACCAGCCCCGAACTATTCTCGCTGCTGAATTGGATCAGTTGGCTTCTCAATCTGCAGCGTTAGATTAGTCAAACATCAAAAATAACCTTCAGCTGCTACCAAACCAGCATGATCAGCGGCTAAAAGCTTGGTGAAACTCACCTTTTACTCGCTACAGAAACTCGGCCTTCCATCATGACATTTCAGAATCCCCNGCTACCAAACCAGCATGATCAGCGGCTAAAAGCTTGGTGAAACTCACCTTTTACTCGCTACAGAAACTCGGCCTTCCATCATGACATTTCAGAATCCCCAATAAATCAAGTAGTAGAACCTCCTTTGTAGCAGTCAACGATGAAACCCTGTGTGCCTTCCATAGTGGCTTGCTCAACCTGTCCAAGGTCATCACGATCTCACTTTTTGCTTTCGAGAATTCGGATGTTGGATGCATGCGGGACAGGGCCCAATGGAAATGTAACAGCCAAGGCGAACCATTCAATTCATTCAACACTTCTCACCTTACTCACCTAAGTGCAGTTGANTGCGGGACAGGGCCCAATGGAAATGTAACAGCCAAGGCGAACCATTCAATTCATTCAACACTTCTCACCTTACTCACCTAAGTGCAGTTGAAACGCAAACCCATGCCATGAACAACCACAAACCACAATTGGGGACCGAACCAGTATGTCCCCAAGTTCTTGTCTCACTCTATGCACCTCATGCTATGGTACTTGATGCTACCCTACAGATATGCTACCGTCCTGATGCTATGTCAGGGACTTCTCTACGGGTTGGGGCGGGATGGGGTGGGGGTTGGGGGACCGGGTAATATCGCTCTTGTTGACTTGCACATGCGCTTCATGCTATGCGACAAATATGGTATGCACTTAAATTCTTAAATAATCGCTGTGCCGTCAATGATCGCTCTGAATGAGCCAAAAAACAGGGAGCCGAATTTGCCGCAGAAGGCTGCGTTATGAGAACCCCATTGGAATTGATTGACACAAACTCACAAACAAGTATTGCGTATTTTACAGATGATTTGTTTGGCACAAGAATCACGAAACCTGGAGAAAGTGCACATTTCCGCCTTTTATGTCTTGTTGAAATGATCAAATTCCACTGGGACGAAAACGGCGCCGTGATTTTTGAACATGGCCTGGATTCAAGTCGTCGTTCAAACCAGGGATGGCTGATGATGCTTTGGATGACCCTGGGTTTCTCTGAAAATAGGGAATCCTCAAAATTCGCTCGTTCATCTCCATTAAAATAAGACTTAAATAACATATACTGGATATCTTCCATTTTCAGAGTCTAAATAGTTTCACCGTCTCACCCATTTTCGGAGATCCTTGTGACTTTCTGTCTCGGCTTTCTTTCCATGCTTCAAATGCCTGTCCTGCAAATTGGGTGCCAGCCGCACGAAAGTAGGCCAGAATGCCTGGGTTATCGAAAACCGCAGCTCATGCTGAGGCCAAGTTGGATGCCACCAGCGGCTTCACAACAGGGATGAGAAAATCAACTGGTGCTTCGTAAATGGGTGATATCATGTTGTACCTTGGCTATATCTATATCATCCTAGTTTTTGGAACACCTCAGTACTATATATATAGTTTAGATCATTTTAGATCATCCTGTATGAGTATTGCATACAAACTAGATGGTCATATCCCAGTTTCAAGAAGGTCCTGGACTGCTGAATCACAAGGGGGTCAAATATAATAAGGATTATCCCTGGCTCCCAAATATAAAATATCATGCCCCCAAAGGAAGAAATGTAACAACCTGGTTTCTGTGACGGTATCGGGCAAGTAGAGGACATTTGAAAGGGCCAACAACTCTTCCTCTGGTTGGTAGTTGAAAAATGTTGAAAGCCACCAGCCCCGAACTATTCTCGCTGCTGAATTGGATCAGTTGGCTTCTCAATCTGCAGCGTTAGATTAGTCAAACATCAAAAATAACCNGCTACCAAACCAGCATGATCAGCGGCTAAAAGCTTGGTGAAACTCACCTTTTACTCGCTACAGAAACTCGGCCTTCCATCATGACATTTCAGAATCCCCGATAAATCAAGTAGTAGAACCTGCTTTGTAGCAGTCAACTATGAAACCCTGTGTGCCTTCCATAGTGGCTTCCTCAACCTGCCTGTTCAAGATTATGAGGTCATCACGATCTCACTTTTTGCTTTCGAGAATTCGGATGCTGGATGCATGCGGGACAGGGCCCAATGGAAATGTAACAGCCAAGGCGAACCATTCAATTCATTCAACACTTCTCACCTTACTCACCTAAGTGCAGTTGANTGCGGGACAGGGCCCAATGGAAATGTAACAGCCAAGGCGAACCATTCAATTCATTCAACACTTCTCACCTTACTCACCTAAGTGCAGTTGAAACGCAAAACCATGCCATGAACAACCACAAACCACAATTAGGGTCCAAACCAGTATGTCCACAAGTTTGTACGCAACAATATCAAACTATCTCACTATATCTCACTATATCTCAGTGCAAACAACTAGCCAATTTTTGGTTCACTTCAGGATTTTGCGGAAAGAACCTGGCAGAAATGAACGCAAACATCTGCCCAAAGTGTAAGAACAAAGGAATTCAAAACCGTACCCCCCGAACCCGACACCAGTAATCCTGGTCCTGGTTGGTATCATGATTGAATAAGATGGCAGTCTTCACAAAATGTTGTAGATGATCCTTTTGAGCATGCACCATTTTCCTGTGCCAGCTTCACTGGAGGGTAAAGGTCGTGCGGTGGTTCATGTAAGCTAAGAGGTTTCAAGTTTCAACCTGCCACATCAGACCCTTGGTGGAAGCTGCCTGCAAAACTGGTCCAGTTTGTAAAAAACTGGGATTGCCCCATTCTTTAAACATTACCTGGATAGTGATTGTTTTTAGGGATGACTGCCTAATTTTGGGACATTTTCCTGACCTAAACTGCCTCGGTGATTTACCTTTCCGTGGATCGCCTGTCCCACTGTGAATTCGGTGCTAGCCGCACGAGAGTTCAACAGGGCGCTCTGGTGACGCCGAGTTGACGCTGCAGGGGAGTGATGTCAGCTGAGGGTTTGACCACGTAGGGAGACTCTCAGGTGGCGAGAAATTCTGAAAATGAAGCTCCTGCACATGGTAGGTACCTTGAATTTCGGGCCCTGAAATGGCCATTGAATTAATTGTCCGACATTTGTGGTTCTTTATTGGGTGTACCTCTCCTTGGGACTATGTATTATAGTCCACAAAAATTGTGTTCACCACATTAGACTTCTCCAGAGTACGTGGCTCGTGAATGGGTATTCCGCTGCAAAAACGACGGAGCAGCTGCTAGTGTAATCACCACATCCATTTCGTACGTGGATTGCATCCAAATTCTTCCCTTCAAACTGGATCCTCCGATAAGGGAAAGTGCCAACAGTATTCTGGTCAAGTTGTGATAATTTGCGGCTGCTTTTTTTACATGCCGGGACCTGAAGGGATGGTTTTACTGATGGAAGACGTGGAGGATGACTTGGAAATACGTGGAATGACATGGCCAAACCACTATTTTGTCGGCAAATTACAAGTAGTCGCTCTAGCAAGACACCACAGCTGACATGCCACTCTACACCCGCTTCTCAGCTTCAGCGGTCTTGCGTGGAAGCAGGATTAATTAGATCAAAATTAGGCACTAGTTCAGCAAACATCGGGTCCGACGTTCACTCGTCAGGGGAGGACACTGTACGTGTGCTGCGCGTTGATGCAGGCTGTATCATATCTGGACCAACATCCGAGAAACCAACATCATTGTATATTTCGGTTCTCGTCCTGATGAGCTGAAAGCAAAGGGGTTTTCAGACAGTATCCTAGCATATTCCATTTTATCACAATTCTATTCCTTTCTATCCCGACATTAGGTTTGTCTAAAGATAGAGTATTCTCCAATCCAACGGTTCAGCATCCCTAAAAGGAGAGCAATTTCGAGATATCATTTTCATCCACCCAAATCATAGTTGTCATAGTCTTGTTGCTTGTTATATATATATAATATATATAATTAATACATGTTTGAAAGTTAAATAGCAATGTTGGTTGCTTGGTCATCCAACATTTACCACACCGCCAAAGTTCGCAACTGAAAGGCAAACCTATTACCAAACCGTGGTCCTACATCCTCCGTATACTTGCGTACATACAGTGCCTACCTCTACATATGTGTGTATATGAATGTAAATATATATATATATATATATGTACATATGTATATATATATATATTTACATACAGGTATGTATCGACATATAGATGTATATACGTATATATGATTTCATATATGTGAGTATGTACGTGTACAGTATATATATATATACATTTGCCTATATACAAACATGCATGTGACCACAGGACGCATTCAGGGCGAACCTCTCGTCCTGTGCGTTTCATATCAACCAACCAGGGCGGGCTACTGAAAATCCATAGTTCATTTCCGTAGATGTTCTATATTCTATTATCAACGGAAAATCCATGGAACATCTATGGAAATTAATCAAATCTCCCATCCCGCTATGGAACTATGAAAGAGAAATGCCAGCTGCTTCCCGCAAAAGGTCAAGAATTCCGACTTGAAAGGATAAATTCAGGCAACGACATGCATTACCCATTCAAAATAGAGAATGCTACAAAACAGTGTAAGTACGCAGTGAAAGCGTCATCACTCCAGCATGATGCAATGAGTTCCGGGCACATCCCTAGTCCTGCATGTATAGGTACACATTTATATGCATGTGTATGTAAATATATACACGGAATGTCAATATCTATATATATATACACACTAGTAATTATATGATACATACATATATATATATACATATACACGGAACATGTATGTGTATGTATATATATATACATATTCATATATACATGTATATATGTATATATTTCTTTAAATGTATACATATATATGTATATGTATATAAGTATACATATGCATATGTATATGGTGTGTACATATATGTATATGGTGTGTATATGTAAATAAATGTATACATCTATATACATGTATATTTGTATAATATGTATATATATATACATACATATACATGCACATATAAATATGTATATGATATGTATGTAAGTCCAAAAATCTACACATATGTACATATCACATCGATGAATATCTATTCTATACCTGTGTAAATTCTGGGCCAAGACCTTTGCGCCCCTTCAGCCTTTTGGTTTGGACAGTTACTTGGTGGTGTCAGGGTGCATGTCATGATTTCAGATGGGTGTGTTCTGAAGTTGTAATGGGGATGTATCAGCAATTTCTCATTGACCGTGAGGAATCATGGTTGTGCAATGCTTGTTAATAAATATATATGCATGTATATCTATATATATATATATAAGAATCATCGTGATCTACAACGTGGTTATACTATGTTATACTGACATATATTCACTATATCAACGTTTCTCACTAGATATTGGTAATTATTGATGATTGGGATATGAGTCATCGAGACTGGGTATGAATCGGACATGATGGGCTTAGATCGGGGTATTAACAAGCATGAGTGTCTGAAACTGGGGTAGGAGATAGTAAGATCCCATTATCATAGCCATTGAATGGGGAAAGGAACGATAATCCGCTATTGTAATTTTCGAGTTTCTTCAAAATTTTCCATGCATTGAGCGCCATCCACCCCCAATGTTCATGGACACTGCAGGTTGCGAAGCACACTTAGTGAGTGCCGGACACCTGGATGTCGAACCCCAGATCTCACGTGATCTCGCGGCTCTCGTGAACATGGCCATTGAAATAGTCAGCCGGAACCCGTCCATTGCTGTCTTTCCTAGGACTGAGGGTGAACACGAGGAATGATGAGCCGAATCTTGGGGTTTTAATATAACTTTTATCCCAGATGGTTGACGACTAATATATTCATATATATATATATATACATAACTAGGCAGTAAGATGGGTGCTACCCACCAACTGCGATGCACATCCAACTCCAAACCTCAGTGAAATCTATTTAGACAGGCAATCATTGAAAGGACAACTACAGAAAGTGTCAGACTTGGGACTTGGCTACGCTATTGAAATCGACAGTCCTGCCCCATGGAATCGATCATGATCAAGCTGTTGCTGAGGGAACTTGATGGTAAAAGTGGGACCTCTTCGAGTCTTCCTTGCCTGCTTTTGAAGTGGGCCTGGGTTGCATGCTCATCATGCTCCCCGCCTGAATTTTGGATCATTCAATAGACAACGCCCAAGCACTTGAGGTGGGGGGCCAGTTGGGATTGATCCACCGGTTCGGCATCATGTTCCCTCCTCAAATTGCCATAAACTGCAGGTACTTTTTGTGTGTAAATCCCCTGTCAAACACAGCCAGAGTGCAAAACAAGTTGCTGCCGGGGATTTGCCCCAAACTTCATCAGCAAATCGATCATCTCCCAGTTTCCTGGGCAGATTTGCGGAATTTTGCGCATAGGGAACAGCCTCATTTTTCGAAACTTTTCAGTGGCCATCTCTCATAATTCCAACTCAACCCCTAGCCGCATCTGGGGGTCCAAACCCATGGGTGCTGATGAACTGGGCCATCTGAAAATATGCCACCCCGCAAATCCCATGGGATTTAAGACCTCATTTTTTCCATGTTTCACTGGCCCCAATTTTTAAATATGTTCAGGTCCATCCATTTAACCCGAGGTAAGAATCGGAAGTGGTTTCACAAGTCCAACTTTTCCACAAGAAAAAACAACCACAGTTTGGCGAGTGGTGTAGCCAACCAGCTGAATGTCTCAAGTGTGGCATGAACCAACCAGGATCCACAAAAAACAGTGGCTGAGGTTTTAAACCGAACAGAACTGGGATACAATTCTCTTAGTTCGGTTGGGAAAAAACACCAACAGTTGTTTTTGATGGTGAAACACACAATTTCCTCCAAATTTCCCCCAAAGCCACCCAGTGAAGAATCGGATAATGTTCCCCCAAACCCACCCAATGAAGAATAGGACAATTTTTCCCCAAACCCACCCAGTGAAGAATAGGATCATTTTCCCCCAAACCCACCCAGTGAAGAATAGGATGTATCACTAGCCAATCGGCCTCTCCTATATCCGAGAGTCACGTCAGATCACAATCCCATTCTAATGGAGGAAACACATTACACTTGGACTATCCCAGCAGAATTTGGATCCGGGAAAAAAAATACACCATTGCTTCAGCCATATTCAGCGAACCATCACTGTCCAAACAGTAGGATTTAACAAACTCAATGCTTCACCAGTGGATTTATTCCAAGTTATCAAGCCATTGATCGGTGAATCATGGTTAATCCAAACTATTAACAGGCCAACATGAATATGAAACACCCATAGTTCACAACCTGATGCCTTTGGTCATCACATTCACGGGCTCGGGAGATGACCCCAGATTCTGAAAACTGGGTGTATCTGATAGTAGAGTAGCCCAAAATCCGGTTTGAAGATGTTTAAAACCTGATTTTTCCCTTTTGAAATATTTTAAGATAGCCGATAGCCATAACTTATTATAAATTGGGGCCCAACCACCATTTTCGAACACAAGTTTTCACCAACCTTTAGATCTCTTGGGTCGCTCCCTTCGTCCAGCGACGCACCATCACTGCTTTGTGCAATGGGTAGGTTCGCTTGAGTCCCCACCTCGTGCGAGGGAACAACCATGACACACATGTATTTGCAATGTAGGGACATATATGGCTATGAATCAAAACCCTGGTACCGCTTGTGAACCTCGAAATAGCTGGGATTTATGGATGTTCATCCCATTAAAATGGATAATAATAGGTTTTGACCCATCCCCATATGTGCAAGTATATGTTGGCATCTGCCATACAACAATATCATAGGGATACTGATAGGTTGAGTCACACGAATGATGAACACCCCAACAATGTTAAAGGTAGATAATAGTCACAATCTCGATTGTAATGTTTGAGTTTTATAATCAGGATGCAATCATAATCTTACTACATAAAATGTAATTATAGAAATCAACAACAACAGAACCATATGCACATATATGATATCACACGTGTATATGTACATATGTATATGTATTTACATATTTATGTATGACATTTGTATATATATATATATATGATATGTGTATATATATATATATGTGAGATAATGCGTTTATGTATTAATGTACATACACCGTCAAACACAAAAATATGTAAATGTATATGTTATCACACACACAATTGTTCATATCGACGCACGTATTTTCATATATGATGTATAAATAAATGATTACAGTATGTTTTAACTATATTATCAGGCAGTTCTGAGCATTATTCTAAACTGAACAGCTAGAACATACAATCCAATACACACACATTTAAACTGTCAGAAACATAAGAATAACAAGTGAACATAAGTATACAGTAAACATAAGTATCTATATCTATATTATAAATATCATAAGACATGTACCTTAAAACATCAAGCATAAATATGATTGTAAATACAAACATCAAATCAGTTCCGTAGATACCTGGACACCATGTGACCAACTCATCAGCTTCATATCGATTTTGTCAACTTCTGCATCTGACTTTGGTTGCTATGAAATAAAATGCACATATTTTTGGCATCAGTGGAAGATCATGACATTGATGGAACAAAAAGAAACCGATCTGGACATATAAATTCCCAAATATGGATGAGTGAAACATGATTTTGAACAAGCATGCTATGTACCAAAGCAGGGGTTGTCTGCAACTACTGTAATTTGTAGTGAATCTGCTAGATCTTTGTTGGCTTTATAACTCCAATCCTATTCCCCCTTTTTGTTGATGAAAAAAAATCGCCCATGACACCGGGACATTGTGCCAAAGCACCATGAGACGTTGGGAGCATTCACATCTGCGGAGTCAAACTTGTGCCTCTCCAAGAACTTCTGCGTCTTCATCCACCTGAGGTGAGATTAACCTATTGTGGCGGATTCATACCCTCTGGTAAACATACAAAAAGCTATTGAAACCATGGCCATTGAAATAGTTGATTTTCCCATCAAATTTAAAAATGGTGATTTTCCATAGCTAGTTAGTTTACCAGAGGGTAATGATTATTAATCGTTATTGATGGGTTCATCTTAATTATTAATAGTGGTTCATGAATCTTGAATTGGATACCCCCGTGTCATCAAACATGCCTAAACAGGAAATCCCCGAACTGAATGGGCATCTATATATGGCAAAAATCATTGAACTACGTGGCGAGTTTCCAATTCCATGTTTCATTACCAGAGCGCAAGGAAAATTCCAAAAGAACCGCCATATACATATGGGGGCAAACCATGGTCTGGTTTCAACTGTAGATGTTCCTACCCATCCAGCGAGTTTTCTTTGGTGAACTGCAAAGATGAGATGGCTCCAACAAGGGGGACTGAACCAACCAGGATTTTTTTTGGAACAACATTATCACTTTAATGAAATTTAATGTGGTGGCAAAGTAGAAAGACGGGCAGTAACTCACTGATCGATACATGGACTGTACTTTACAAAGCTGAACTGTTTCCAAAGGTCGCCATCACCTCCCCCAGTATTCATCAACACCTACAGCAAAGCGCGACCATCTAAATGCATTTTCCAGGAAGTCATGCCTATGTCATGCCTGCAACCCAAATCACCATCTAAATGCAGCGGAAACCTCTGCTTCATATGCATTAACCACCTAATTGATCCAAACACCACCTAAATGCAACGACCAAGTCTTAAGTAACTCAAATGTGAAGTGTTTGCCCAACATGCTAAACACCAGCTCAACGCAGGATTTATACAAAATTAAAAATCCAAACACGACATGTATGTGAGGTCGCTGACATCCAGTCTTAGCAGAGATACTGAGGTCTGGAGGTTTCCTAAGTCATGGGGGGTACCCCAACTTAGACCATTTGGAGGTTTCCTAAAATAGGGGTACCCCCAGTTATCATCCATTTTCAATCCAGATTTTCCATGATAAACCATCCAGCTATTGGGGTACCCCCATGACTTAGGAAACCTCCATTTTGGTATTCAAACCTATGGTGACTTGGGGATCCCCCCCTTTTAAGAACCCCCGACCAAACTATGGTGTCCAGCTGCCACCGTCCTCACCTGAAAACATGTGTCACTACATAGCAACTTGCAGATGCCGAAAAGTGTAAAACCAGGATGTTGCAAATGAATACATTTACTTCATATCTACTTGTTTCCCACTTTTCTATCTACTTTGGGGTTGCTATATATATATATATATATCTATATACATATATATGTATATATATATATATGTGTATATACACGTCCATGTATATGCCTGCATCTACGTCAAGAAACATGCGACGACAAACGCAAGTTGACATGTGACAGATATGCCAGCACAAATGTCAGTCAACACGTCAGTATCTTTGTCACCAAATATATCAGTGTGTCTCAGAAACTTATGTCGGTCATATCATATGGACTATACACAAGTGGTTAGGGAGAATGATCTATATACATGCATATATTGCATAGATTTATATTTCAGTGCAAAAAATCAGCAAATCATCAAACACTTGAGTTTACGTATCAGCACTTCAGGGTGCATCCCATTTAATGGCTTATACCTCCAGTTGCATCTCTTCACTTGTGTGGGATTACATGGGTTATAGTCGACTTATAGGTTATAAACTAAGTACACGGTGTACACGTCTGTTTTCCGTTGCTTTTCTGGGGATCACAACAAATCCCACCCTTTGCTGGTGCTTCAACCGCCGCGAGACTCGAGAGCGCAGCGCTCTTGGTGCTTGCGCTCAAACTCCTCGCGTCATGGTTTCCAAGTCTTGGGGGTACCCCCAATTATCGTTCAAGTCATTAGATCATTTTAGTATTGAAACTCATGGTGACTTGGGGATCTCCCATTTTAAGAAACCCCCGAATCATGCTAATTGAATCTAGTTGGTGAGTAGGGATTATTCACAAGAATACCGCTTACAGAATCCCAATTTTGCTTTTTAGATGCCAGTATAGCTAAATGAATCATCCCCACATCCTGAAAGTATCGTAGGTTTTGACCAGAGAAGGACCATTGGAATATCCGTTTACCTCCCATGGTGGTGTTTTGCCCTTTTTCTCTATATTTCCCAAAAAAGAAATCCGTGTTTTTGGTGTTTTGATGGGAAGAAAACAGCTTTTATAGGGATTCCCCTATTGGATGATTATAATCTCCAATATATTGGGTAGTATAATCCCCTATAATCATCAACCAACAGGGGTTTTGAACACTGCTCAGCTGTTGCTATGAAAGGCTCCTGGCACAATAGCAAAGTCAATTGGCTATGACGCGTTATGACCGTGGCTTGAGTTCACCCTGAATCATCGCTCGTCGCAAAAGGCCCCCCGAAGATTTGGCGGTTGAATAAGGGCAACATGATCTTTCAAACCTCTGTTTGAGGTTCCACATTTTGAAGCAACCCCCAAAATTTGCGGCTCGACATTTAGCTGCTGAAAAAACAACAACATGACCAACACTGGGTGAACCCATCGGAAATCCAAAATTGATCCACTTGGAGGTTTCCTAAAATGAGGCTACCCCCCAGTTATCATCCATTTCATTTTCGGATTTTCATGGATTTTCCATTCTAAACCATCCAGCTATTGGGGTACACCCATGACTTAGGGAACCTCCATTTCTTTTCGATCCACCGGATACATCGCTCCGTCATCGCGTCTTGGCGCGCCAGCGTTGTCAACAAGTGACCTCCTGAAAGATCCTGGGAACGATGGAGCTTTGATCTACAAAACATGTGGCTGAAACCAACTTTACCCCAAAAAGGTGACTATTCAAAAGTGGTATGTTAATAACAAACATGGAGATTTGGGTCCTCAAGACTTTAAATTGCGGTTTTACCATGGTTTACCACACTCTAACCAAGTCTCATGGGGTATTTGATGACCAAAATGATGGAAAGGATTGATCCGTTCCCAACAACAAACGCCCTGCAGAAACCCCGATTTGTGGAGGGAATTCTTTCTGCTTTCACGCCTGAAAAAAGGGATCATTGATGATCATTGCTCATATTCGTCCATGGTCAAATCTTTGGTAGTTCACAAAAAAAAAAATTGACTGGTTAGGATCCTTTTGCAGTATAGCGAAAAACCAAAGGATTAAAGTACCTATCCAAGGTTGGTGACGCGTAGCTCAAAAGAGGGGCACCCCCAAACATCCGTGTGAACATGATTTTCCATTTTGAATTATCACCATCCCCCATGACTTAGGAAACTCCCACATTCGTAGAGCATCGCATTCCCAACTACTTCAACCTCAGCCAAGGGTCCTCGCCAACGCTAATCACACCATCGATCTCCACCAGTTTGACGCGACCACCGCGCTGTTCCCATTGGAACTGCATCATTTTGGCCGTTGAGACTGGAGGGTTGGTCGATTTAAACGGACACCAAGTTGAAATTCTGATAGAATGCCAGCTTCTTTTTTGGCCGTTCCAACTCCAAATTCGCCATTGTTTTGGTGTACCGTCCCACACCATGTCTCTTCAACCCCAACGGCTGCGGGACACCTGACTGTTTGCAACCCATAGTGAGCTAAGTTGATGCACATGACTTGGACCAGAAAAAAATCTTTGGTTTCTGAATGCAATTTTCAGACATTGTGGGTCTCACCTCCACCCCACACCATCTCTGGGGTTGAGCCTTACAATGAATCCAACTTCGGTCATTTTTGATTTTCTTACTTCTTCTGAATTGGTGCTTAGTTCACTGAACCATGCCATTTTCGGATAGTTTTAGATTTTAGATTGGAATAAACTATACAATTTGCTGACCCAACCTCAGCCCATGGGTCTGTCTGAATTAGGGCACCAAAATCCAATCGGTGAATCATCGTATTCCAATATGAACATGGCAGGTTCCCGTTCTCTCCAAGTGCTGGACAAACCCGTATTACAAGTTTCCTTGTGCCCTCTGGTGAACTAACATAACTATGGAAAATCACCATTTTTTCATGGGAAAATCCACTATTTCTATGGCCATTTTCAATAGCTATGTTAGTTTACCAGATAGTATCCTATTCAAGTCCATTGACTAGATCCTTTATCTCACCATCTCCAGCCTCAACCCCCCCGAGTTAGTCACGCACCTGAATCGCGCCATCGTCATGGCACGCACCCATTTTGCCATGTTCACTGGGGAAAGCAATGGGAAAACCATGGCGAAATCAAGGTTTCTCCCATTCTTTCAACGAAAATTACCTTTTCTTGTGTAGAGAATCTTCACCCAAAACCCAAAACCCATGATGAAACATTCGACATCATTCGACAAAATCAAAGTGTAGCCGGGTTGATGAGGTTTGACGTTGCTCTCTTCCAAATGATGTCCCTTTGGGAAAAACAGAGGGGCCTTTCTCTGCGGAAAATGATCTCCTGCTGGGAAAAGGACGTAGACCTGACCAGCCATGGCGCAGGGTGTTTTCATTTGCCAATCTCCCAGACTGCCTTGATATTGAGCCGAACAAGCCAAGTCTGTGTGTCAACCCAGTGGGTACTAAGACCCAACAGTATAGATGGTAAACATTCCAAAACCTTGGCGGTTTGGTTTTTGTTCACGTCCCCTGCAAAGTCCGGTTATATTCCCAAAAAGTATCTAAAAGTAGTGACCGCGCCCCAAAACATGACCCGCCCATCTGTGGGCTGAGGCATCTGACACTGTGAAATGTGAACCCATCTCCACATGATTGTTGGTTCGACAAATCTGGGCACGCTTCATATAATTGTCATTCCCGACCTGCAACAGTTCGCAATTTTTGGAGGATTCCCCAACATTTTCCCACACAATAAACTCAACAACCCACCATTTTTTGATTGTAAGGTCTTCCAGTGGACCACAGAATTCACCCAAACAAATCCCGGAAAAATCCGGTTCTTTTTCTGCCGTCCTTTCGGCCCTGGCAGACGTCGATCACACCACGGTGGTCTCTTGGAGGGGACGATGGGCGCCTCGCAAAATCACCTCTTGCAAGGTCCAGAAATATCCACTTCCAGCAGGTTTTGGGGCAGATTTTTTCCAGTCAAAGTCCGCAGAGTAGGAGAGGAACAAGCGTAGGGAACCGTCCTGTGCTGGAAGTTGAGGATTCAGAAAGCTGATGAATATAGTATCTTCTTCCATTCTAAGATATCTTGGGTAGAAAAAGTAGAAGTGGATAAACTATACACTCCTGATCTTGTAAAACAATGATATTTACAAAGGCGCCTGACAAGAAATGAAGCAAACAAACTGGAGTGGGCTAATCGATGATCAGTTCATCGCTGGTTATGAACCATTCCCCCATTTTTTTGGCAAAGACACTTATATAGAATATAGAATACATTAGAATACGATAAAACATATTGTAGACCTGCCCATTCAAGGGTGCAAACCCAAGGCATCATTCGGAGTCGAGTCCTTTGGATTGAAGTCGCCCACGAACTTACCTGGGACAAGCCGCACAAAGGGCGCCACTGGACCATTCACAAAGGTGAAGTGGAGATGTGAAAGTTGCTGACATCAAACACAAAAGACATACTGGTGGGTGGGAAAAATCATTTCAGCAGTGCCTGCTACACCTGTATTGATTGATGATCAAAGTAAATTATACTAGCCAATATATTATATATTATCATAATATATCATAATCCATTTGGGAATCTCTATCAACCAACTAGATCAACTAGTGTAAAGCGACAGAGGGCTTTGCACACGCCTAATTTATTAACCTACAGACAATCATTGATAATCATTACGCTCATTATGCTTCGAGATTGGAATTGCTACGCCTGAGAACATGGTCATGGTTTCATCTGTCTTGCTGGCCATTCTATTTCCATTACCATTGCTATTCCCATGACAATTGCTATCAATTACTATTGAACTATACTTGATAGTAATTGATCGTAATTGTAAGTATCAATAACTATTACCAATTACTATGACTATCAATGAAATCATAATCAATTACCATTACCATTGCTCTTACTGGTTTCAACCTATCGCAAACCAGCCAGATCTTTGACCAGCTACGGGACGCTCATCCATCCCATGTTTATCCCGAACTGAACATGGATTGATGTTCAAACCCCACAGAAACTGGGCCCTTGGGACCCAAGGAACGTGAGCATTTTCCAGCGTTTTTGGCATACTCCTCCCATCAACATCTCGTTGAAAGTCCAAGTGTTTCACCATGAACGGAAGCATATCACCGAGATGCTGGGGATGTTCACGAAATAAGCTTGAGGTCCAAACTCTCTCAAATAACCTCAGCCGCCGCTGGATTTTTTCCAGAAACATCACTCTGGGCAGCTGGAAAGAAGGTTCAGAAAGGTCCAAAGTTGGGATTCAACTCCATTCGAACATTGGCTACACGGGGGGGCCCTAAAGTGGGGGGTACCCTAAAATGGATGGTATATGATGGAAAATCCTAGTACAACGAATGATTTGGGGGTACCACCAAATCATAGAAAACCTCCATGTATCTAGAGGTGGAGAGAACTATCAGTAGGTTTACGCTACATCTCCACTGAGACTCGGAAGAAATGCAACAGGAAGTAAGAGGTTTGAGCGGGTTAACCCAAAAAATGAGAAACCGGCAACCTTGTTCTGAGTAGCACATTGCAAACTCGCAATAATTCCTCACTCATAGAACCTTAGAACCTCAATCAACACATCAAATACTAAACAGCCCAAGAAACCATGGTTCAATAGGAGATGAAACCACATGCAGTCGAGCAGCTAATGTATCGAAAAGGTCCAGTGATGTTTTCGCTCTCCAAAAGGTAGGTGTCGAACTGCTGCTCTGTGAAGGGGCTGTAGGTAGGTGTGGACACGCAAACCTGAAGCACAACGAGACAGTTGGGAGGATCAAGGCATGTCACTCAAAGTGGCCGAGGTATGGCTTTAATGACCCAGCTCTGTGCTGTGTATCCCCATTTACAGTCCGTATGTGTAGTTTTTTATCCCTTCCTCAACAATTCGAATGGTGAAACGCGACAGTAGCATTTGGTCGCCAAGAGGCAATGTACCGCCTCACTTTCTCTATGTAGGTCCTTAGCTGTGAGCATGTCGCTCCATGACCCAACGCGGCTGCCTGCAGGTCTTTCTCTGGCATGGTCTGAGTGTTGAACAAATTGGTGTAGGGTCAATACGGCATCAACCTGTATCCACCAATCAATATCGAACACATCGAGGGTTTAATGGGAAAAAACAATATTATATATAAGCAGTATGTAAGTGAGAGTGGATTGAAAACATGTTCCCAGCATTTCCCAGTGTAGTATGTTTTTAATCTTTGATCCAGTGAGTCAGTGAGAACCACATCTGGTCAGCTATGACTAGCAGCTTCAGTACCACTTTATTGGTGCTAGCGGTGAAATGCCATTGATTTTGATACTTCAATCCCCTGATTCTGGCCCAATCCCCAAATTCCATTACTTGAATCAGATGGATCCCAATTCGTAGGTCGAGCATCAAATGTCTTCTTTACAAGACTTATTGACAACTTTACCTATATATTTCCAGGCTGATCCCAATTTTGAATAATATTTGAGCACTTTTCATGATCAAATCCCCCCTCAAAAATGGTAGCACCAGATCCCCCCAAAACGATATTTCAAATGATCACAGAAACCTATTTGTTCAGCTGGTTAGGTAGCAGCAAGTTGTACTAAGCTCGTCCAGTTGATGTTCCAAGAATTGTTGGTTACATCAAATTATATCCCCATGATATCCCGAGAATTCCTTGTGAACATATACTGAATTCCTCCCATTCTTGCACACTTCCCCTGGTTTACCCATCTTCGTGATATCCCCACCAAATATCCCTATTTCTTATAGTTACATCCTATTTCCCATGAAATATCCCCAGCATATCCCCATTTCCTCCCAGCTTTCCCCAGAATTCTTGGTTAAATCTGTAAATTCCCAGGAAGATCCACCAACCATCCTATCCCCATGAGATCCCCATGTATTTTTCCAAGTAAATCAGTCTGTGAAATCCCCATTTTTCATGGTCATTTCAGACAAAACCCATCATGTTGAATCAATGTTAAATCCCATGACATATGGTGGATGAAAAAAATCTTGCACCAGTTGGTAGATGGTTTGTCCCATTACAATCCCATTATTTACAGTGTTTCATAGTTACCAATAGTTTGCAACTGGTGCAGGATTTTCGCTACCATCCACAGTATCCCCATTTCTTCCCAGCTTTCCCCATGGTTTCTCCAAGCGTCATGGTGGTCACTCCGGTCCGGTTTCCCCAAGAGATCAGCGGCTCCGCCTGGCTGACGTCGCCGCGATGCCAGGCCCCGCCACTGTAGAACTCCCAGGAGGACCTCGGGTGCGGTGAAATCCCCCATTGAAATACTAGATATGTGTTACCCTCTGGTAAACTAATATAGCTATTGAAAATGGCTATAGAAATAGTCGATTTTCCCATTAAACATGGTGATTTTCCAAAGTTATGTTAGTTTGCCAGAGGGTATATCTAGTCACATGCAATGGATCTGTGGGAAATATTCTATACACTGTATAGACATGATTGTAAACACTATAGAATGAATGGATGTAATACAATCTATACAATACATTGTCCCATTGTAAAATCCAAGAGGAGATCAGGTGGTCATGAAAACTCACAATTTTTTTCAATTGACATATCCCTTAAAATAGAATCATCACACACATATTTGTAGAAGTTTGCATATCATGGCAACATCCCCTTCACCTAGCCACATAGCCTCTCCAGGCACCCGCCCCACCTGTCGTTCACCGCCTGGATCTCAGGCTTGACCCGCGCCAAGTAGATCTCCGAGCCCTGCATCCAGGACTGCGGAGAGAAGGGCGAGGAGGCGCCGTGGCCGATGACGTACCTCGGGCCGTGGGCGGCATGGCATGGGTAGAGAGGTGGTTGATGGTGGTTTTGGACACTTGGAAAATTGTTGGACTATTTTTGGGCTGGTTTGTGGGACTATTTTTTTTCACCACCATAGCGCAACGTTGCCATCTGTTTTGCACTTGGGCTCCTCCCTTCAAGGTTCAAGACTGCAAGTCTGCAAGGATTGCTCATCTACAGTACAAAGGTTTGCCAACCGGATCGCCAGCACCGCTGCAAGACAGAACCGCCGACTCCTCAGGAGCGCAGAACACATCGTCTGTAACAGCCATTGGACATTGCAGAACGCTGCTCTCCGAACCCGCGCACGCCAGGTCAGCAACATGAGGCGCCACTGCTCCGCAGAAGCCACTTGCCGCGCAACTGCTGAATCCAGAGGAACCAGCAAAACCCATGCTTTTGCACGCAACAGCTGCAGAGCCGCTGGTGAAACCATTGCGGCACACTGGGGCCCAGGCCTGCGCCTGAACCAAATACATCCCCAACCGCCCTGCATCGTGCGGCGGGACTGGCGCGCCACTGGCACTAACCAATCGCAGCTGGCCATCTGAGAAGGGTGCTGCGTCGTGGGCTCCACAAAACACCACTGCATCACCAGCGTGGCTCAGACACGCATCATCCGCGGGCTCAAACTCACACTCTCCCAAGCTCAGCTCCATCCCACTGCATTTCACGTTCTTTGCAGCTACCGGTGAACCACTTGCACCACATACACTTCCACCACCATAGGCAGCACAGCCAGCCGGCGACACAACCCCAAAATCAAAGCCCATCTGTCGGCAAGCCACATCAGCAGCCACACCATTCATTCCACAGNAGCACAGCCAGCCGGCGACACAACCCCAAAATCAAAGCCCATCTGTCGGCAAGCCACATCAGCAGCCACACCATTCATTCCACAGACCGTTCCATAGCTATTTGTTGGACTATTTTTTGGATGACAAAGGATCGATGGGAATCGGACTCAAATCCATCTAGGGTAATCTCCTTCTACCAATGACACGGGTATCTGGCACTGGGATGATCCTTGAGATTCATAAATGCTTCCACGCAGATGGAGTACATACCATGTAGGTAGATATAGGAAGAGTATATGATATACATATATACATACATAAGTCAATATCTTATTCTGTCGTTATATTATATAATATTATATACTAATATTTTCGGGTTGCAATCCCAGACATACCTCATACCTCCTCATGCCGGAGTTATCATAGGACAACCCAAATGCAAACCATTTCCCATCAGGTCCACATCATCTTCTCGCGGTCTCCAGCTGGGGTGTACTGCAGAGCTTTCCTAGCAGGAAACTTCAGGAAAACATGGCCCACACTTTCGACAAAACACCCTGGTATTCTGGTGGACGTAAGACATTGTTGGCAAATGGATCTTCATCTCTGACACATTACTCACCCATGTTCCACCTTTGAAGCCATCAATCTTTTTTCATTTAACTGTTATCCGTTCTCCCATTTGAGGCCCAAAAAAACACCAGAATCCAGCGTTTTCCACCTCAGACTCGATGGAGGTCCCGAAAACAACCAAATCCCAATTTTCCCCACCTTGGATGCCAAGACACCCCAGATCCACCACGTGAACTGCTCCAAACTTCACTTTGCTGTGATTGTTGGGCGCACTTTCGCCGAAGAGCGTATCATTCCAACCTCAGCCGTCGACGAAAAAGTGACGCTGGGTCGAGCCTCTAGGGAAAGCCAGGGGGTTCTCCATCTGGGGCCAGGTCATTTCACCTTCTTACCAGGGTTGATCACACACAAGCTGGGATGGGTCAAGAACTGTCAAAGCAGTGCTTAGCTCTACACATTGTCACACTAAACACCTGCAAAACAAGCCAGATTTCACCTGTAGAACATGAGGCAATTTCCCCCGAGAGCTTCTATGTTTGCAACTCAAAATGATCAGAATCTGCCTCTTGGGCTGGAACTTTTGCTGAAAACGCCCAGCTTTTTGCGATGATTGAACTTCCCACAGCTGCCAAGTATCTTTTCAAATGCTCCCGGGGTTCGTTCCAGGTCTTGCCGTTGTCTTTGCTCCAGCGAAAGCCAATGAAGGGCCCTTGGATGCACCAGTTCTCGCAGTAGCCTCAACTCGCTCATTTTGGCAGATGCAAAGCGCCTCAACAAGTTTTTACAGGAATTCACCATGGCTGGAAATTTAAATACATCCATAGACCATGGATGATTTGCCTTTGGCACATGAGCCTTTAATCATACTGACTTGTAGACTGGATTCGCATCATGCTGGTCCACCCTAACATCAAGCGCTCCCAAAACAAAATTATCACGGAATTCTGAAAAAGAATGTAAACAAGAAGTGAATTCATAGCATGATGTGACATTTTTCTCCATCCAAAATGCCCTGAACACAAGTCAAGTGAATTTACCAAACCAACACAGGCCCATTCAAATACCCCTAGAGTTTATGGGTTCAACCTATCATGGCCACTCATAGATACCCTTCATCTTTGTCAAAGAACTGGTTTGTCTAGGTCCCCCATTTATGGCAAAAGAGCGAAGAATGAACCCGTAACAGGTAATTAAATCATCATAAATCATCTGTAAATGGGCCATTTTCAATCATTTTCATCTATTTTCCATAGCTATGTCAAACAAACGAAGGGAACCCTTCACCCCCACCCCACTCACCGTCCGCTGTCATCCAAGCGACCGCCACGAGTGGCGCCCCACTGATCTCCAGGCTGGTGATTCTCGTTGTCCAGGGCGTAAGTGCCGTAGAACCAGGTGCCGTTCACGTGCAGGGAACCGCAGGGGTACCTGCGGCAAGGCCGTTTTGAAGGTTTCCCAAAAATGGGGGGGTTAACCCCAAATCATCCAAGTCATGGATGACCATATGACTTAGTATTGAAACAACCTCTGGATCATGGTGACTCGGGGATCTCGCAATTTAGGAAATCCCCTAATAGAGGATCCACAAGATCAACCACAATCAGCCACCAATTTGTAGGTAATCATGGAGGTATAGCAGTAGAACACTGCCTGGAGATGATTGCGGTTCTCACATTGGAGCAGGACCTATTAAGTTACCAGGAATCAAGGTGACCTTGTCATGAAAGGCCCACACGTTCTTGGTGCCACCTTTCATCGGCCAAGATCTGGCAAGCATCAAGCGATGTTGATAGTCGCAGAATCCTGTATCCTAAAAAATCACCATGTTTGTTCCAATCCTGACCAGTTTCCAAGCGTCTAATATGGGAACAGCGTTATTATTCTGCCGACCTAGGGTACTTAGGAGCTCATAGCATCGATATCTCACTAAAGGATAGCAGATGAACATCCAGGAATAAACTCTACCTTCTATTCATTCTTGGGATGCTTACCAGTGAATCAGGGTTTTGACCCGTCCCCATCTTATACAACAACCATGATTACCTGTTCAAAAGTTAGATATCATGTGTTTTGCTCCTGAACATAGGGTACACCAAAGTCCGCTGGTTAAAAATCATTTTCCCAAATGACATAGAGATAAAGTGGGCTAACCCCGCAAGGTACTGGGAAACCAGTCTCATGTCCAAAAAAACGCACAACGCGCACCGTCCGTGATAGGGAAAGGTCGATGAGCTTGCCACACCAACGTCGGTGATGGTCAAATTCAAGGGATCCTGGCAGGATGTTGACTTCCTTCCCTTTCTTGGTCCTTGAACCTGGGTTGGATACACTAATTCACAACGATTGACAACAGGACATAATTATAAAGACATATACATCAATACATTGTCTAATAAAAACCATAAAATGACTAAGGTTTCTCTATTCATTTTACGCAAGTGTATAACAATAAGTATCCCAGCATTTAATCACAATGCCAGTCAAATTTCGGGTGCTCCCAACATTTTCAGACAAAAACCATGCTGCCAAGACAGCACCGTGGGGGCTTGATTCCGATTTGTTGTACCCAAACTTCAGTGGTTTGCCCTCCCGTAAAATAACAAAACTTACATAGATATGCATAGATGTGGAAAACCCATGGTTTCCCTAGGAAACTTATCTACAGTCTACAGGAAAGTCCATATCTGTGTTAGCTGGACTTTCCTTATTTGTGTTAGCTGGAGGGCAATACTGAAACTGGCCAAATGGCCAAGTTTGGGTCAATAGGGATGCCGGTTTTTGAGTAATTCAGGGTACTCCCCAAATTCATGTGGTAAAATGGTTGTTCAAGGATGACAACTGGCGAAATCTCCATCAAAGGAACATCATCTCCAAAGGGTTTCGAAACAAGGGAGTTTCTAGGCAAGATTGCCAGTGACCAGCAGGTCTTCCAGTCTATCGCATGGGAGAGCAACAAAGGCTACCGCTGCAAGGACAATGGGTATAGGTCAAACAAATGAAGTCAAACATACCAGTTCTCTGAGGCGTAGACATGCGTATATAATGTAAATATACATATATAATCATATATATATAATATTTTAATATATATCAAATACATCATACCGGTTACATTTGTTCGAAACTGATTTCAGACGTTTCCTTTACATCGAATCGTATCGCTGTGCTTGAAAACTCGAAGCACCGACCTGGACCTGGATTTCAAGGGAATGACACAAGTTGGTCATGTTTGTCATGCAAAAACTCCGACGAATCCAAAACCAACACCACTATTCCCACATGCTTGTTGGTCCAAACCCTGGGACACTAATAGTTTGCATGTCATGCCCTCTGGTAAACTAACATAACTATGGGAAATCACCATTTTGAATGGGAAAATCCACTATAAATGGCCATTTTCAATAGCTACGTTTGATTACCAGAGGGTAAATCATCATAAATCAAAGCACTCCGCTTGATTGACACATTTCCCGCTGTCCTCCCCTTTGATGGTGGCATATCCAGTGGTCGAATTGCACCATGCACCGTGACAAGTACTAGCAGATGTGACGTCCTCGCATCGAAGAGATGACTGGGCCTGACCCCAGGCTGGTGATGGTGAAATGTGAACCATGATCAACTCCAATCTAAGTTGGGAGTGTCAAACTGCCATGTTTGGCAGCGAACTCATCTGAAATCATCTATATGTCTATATATGCAAATATGTAGATAAAAGGTTTCCATCCCCATGTTGAATTGCAGGAGGATACGGAACTGGATTTGTGACCGACAAGAAACTGGAGGTCTTGCCAGTACAGCATGAAAGGATTCTAGATTCTAGATCAACACCTCCATTCAGTGACCAGCAACTCGTGTCTCTCAATGTGACCGAAAGATGACTATGCTCTTCACTTGGCTGAACTCAGAGTATCTGCGCTTCACTTCACAGTGGTAGGTACCGTCTGAACACCAAGCGGAACAGGACATCCTTATCCTTTTCATTACGGAAAATAGGTGGGACATCGATGTTCATCCCTCTAACGATGGTATTTATAGGCATTCTTCGCATTATTATGACGATAATTCATGATAATTGCTTCATTCTTGTTGGACTATCATGATACATCATGCGTATCCTCCCTTTTGTTGCTTATTAACAAACTAACAAACTTGTGATCTAACAAATTCTGGTGCTATCTTCTGATCAAAACCAACCTCAGCCAGTCATCATCCAAGACGAACCACCCAATGTCCTGCACCTTGCCATCCGTAAATGGGGAGTACAAGTTGCCATCCGATCCCCAGGTGGGAAACCTCGGCTTTTTGCCAGGAAGGTACCAGGCCTCAACTGGAAATACACCGAGAAGGTTGATCGTCTCATGACCCCTTGTTGAACTCTTTATAGCTTGGCCCCAAATTCCAAATCCCAAGATATTCGAAGTTATACCACCAGTTCCCAGCCTATATCTATGGTTTCCACATCACCTAGCATCATTTCTGGAGGTCAAACCCTTTTTTACACTAAATCACCATAAATCAACCATATCGTGGCTGCTTGCGAACCGGATGATAGTGTAGTTAAAACAGAGAACCTTTTGTCCAGATTAGATAAATTCTCAATCATTGTTGCTGGTTGCAAAACATATTTATCACAGTGAGTTTCTTTCAGTCCAAACGAACAATGGCTACACATTTACGTCCAGCTTCATCATAGTTGTAGCTATAATATGTATATAATGAAGCCACCAAGTCATACATCACAGTGGTTACACATCATAAGTATAGTCATAGCCATACAGAATCATCATAGTTAGTTTTATATCTATACATTGTTTTAGTTATATATATAATATTATATTATAATATATAGTTTATGCATCATAGTTTTACAAACCAACCAGGGCTTCTCCCGGGCTTCTTCACCCAAGGTGCCAGGTATCCGCCGCTCCGTAGGTGGCATACTTCCCCGAGAAATCCACCTCTGCGACGTCAGAGTGGGTGGGTGAATAGTGGGGAAGAGTAGATGGATGATATTTTAATTAGGGAATTAGAATAGAATAGAATAGATTAGATTAGATTAGATTAGATTAGATTAGATGGATTCTGTACATTTTCCCGAGAGCGTCTGCGAAGGGTTTTTCGTAAAAAGAGATCTGCATTATTACATTCTCATATCTTCACATCTGCACATCTTACATTTTCATATCTT
>BGPT01000348.1:9392-42485 GCA_003297045.1 Symbiodinium sp. clade C Y103 | reverse complement strand
TTCATCTCTTCACATCACACATCTTCACATCTTCACATCTTCACATACTCCTCAATCTCTTTTTATTTGCGCCTTATTTATTGACATCTTCTTTCTTTGGGACTTCTTCTTCTATTTCTCTCTATATATTTCATGTTATACGATTTTCACAATTACATATCNTTTCTTTGGGACTTCTTCTTCTATTTCTCTCTATATATTTCATGTTATACGATTTTCACAATTACATATCTCACTATACTTCTCTTCGCTCTCGGGCCAGCCGTCGTCTAGTTATATATTTTATGTTTGGTTTCGTACATTTAGAATAGAGTATATACATTTTTTGTTTTACATAGTGTATATAGATATATGTAAATATTCTTCGAAAGAAGTTAGTTATGTATCTTTGTATGCTCAATATATTGTAGGTTTTCCCATATTTCTTGTAACTGTTCTTTATACATTATATCTCAGATCCTTCATTGCATATATTTTGTATATGTTATACTGATTTCTTGTGTATACTGTATTTTTTGAATGTATATATATTTATATACCCTGTAAATATTATGTATGTTATTTATATTATGTATATTGTTTATACTATGTATATATTGTAAATATATATATATATATATATATATATTTTTTTTGCATTATGTATATTCTATATATCTATAGATTTTGTCTATCCATTATATACATCCTCAACTACTAGAAGGTTTACAGTGGAGTTCAGGGGGCTTTCCGTTGATGGGGTCTAACATTCTCGCACTATTATTCTAGACCTCCCACCTTAGACCCTCTTGTGTTGGACATTTTAACCATATTTGACGCCTCTCTGAAAAGAGAAAAGGGGTTTGGAATCACGCGCTAAAAAAACCTTAAGTCAGTACTATGGACGACCCTGACAAGGGTCTGAAATTGATATCGGGCACCATGTTCCCCTCGCATTTGGGGTCTTAAATCAAAAACGCCCCAATACAGTTCAGACGATAGAGCCTCCTGACTCTTGGGCGGCGGGCGCAACGCAAACGTTTTATCAAATCAAAGATCGAGGTGGACAGTTTGTTGAGGCCTTGTGTGGGGGAAACCATCTTGGACCCCATGCCCTTAAACCACCAAAATGATTGATAGTGGTTTGGCGGATATGCTCACCTAGCTCATTTCTTGGAACTTGATTGCACGAATACATGTCGGAAATTTGGCATTTACTAAAATAATCAATTATTTTTGGGCATCCGAGTGGCTCAATCCGCTCCTCAGCGACATGTTTGTGGCAGCACCCAACGATTGTGACTCCTGTCCAAGGAGTTCTTTCCAGTTTTTTTTTTTACAGTTTCAGGGCGCCAACGGTCCATGTGAACCTTTACCTTAGCTGATCTTAGCTGGGTGTGAAAGGAGTTTGGGTACAAAGTGATGGGCAAACCAGCTAACAACTCTTCACAAAGACGCAGCGGAGAATCCAGGTATATTCTTTATACATGCCTTCCGAGAGCACTTAGACGAGCAAAAACGGAGATGTGAACCCAGGCATTTGAGAACCCAAAGAAAAACCTGGCGCACGTTAATGAAAGAAACCAGATGCTGACTTTTACAGTTTAGCAAGACGCCCAAATTAGGAAACTGTTCTGGATGAGCAAAACATGAAAGACAAGACAATGCGGGAAAGCAAATTGTGCGCGTGTGTGGTCTGAAATGGGTTTGGGCAACTTGGAGGTCTGAAATGGATCAACGTAAAATCAACGATTTATTGTTTTTTGGCGTTTTGAAGCTAGGGGTCTAAAGAAAGACTCAAATTTAAAAACTGTTCTGACATGGATCAGCCCAAAAACGATGTCTAATATAATCAAATTCGAAAAAGAAGGTCTAAGCCTAGATCCACCGATTCCAGACCAAGGTCTACAATTGTCTTTAATGTGTTCATGTTTAAGAAACAAGGTATAATGCTAGACCCCAATTGGTCTAACATCGTTGATGATTCGTGCCGGAAAACCTAGCAGAACATCATGCAAAACCTAGGTTTTTGGGGTCTCTAATGCAATACCCAGCAGACCCCCGTAGTAGTTGAGGGGATCCATAGACCTATGTTGGCATTTACATAGACCCTTGGGAAGGTCATTCGTAGCATCTCGTTAACGTCTAAGCATTGCAGGCAAGCTGCTGTCCGTGGACGTCTCCCAGTGCGCCGCAGCGCTTCAAAATTGGAGCCTGACGAGCTTGCCAATGCGCAGGCGAATGTTCCGCATGTTTATTTTTATTTTTTGAGAGTCCGTTTTCCATCAATTTCTTTTTTTGAAAAAGATGATGGGACAAAGCACCTTTGATTTCCATATTTGGATATACTTGGAAGAAAAATGAAATAGACATGCATTCACCAAATGAATGATGTCAGCTCAACCTTTCTGCAAACCTTGTGTCTTGAAGGCCCCGTCAGCCTGGATCTCTTATCAACTGATCTTGGATGCGGCAGACGGGGAGGTGCTCAGTCAACATGTCAGAAGCAGAAACTACTTGGTAATTGATTACGGTGGATCTTGGCAAATCTTGGCAGAATACCAGACTTGGCTGACGCAATTCCACAGCAGCTTTTGATCAATTTTTAAAGCTTCTTTGTCAGGAAACGCGCATGTGGAATCTCAGAGAGATGTTCAAAAGTGTTGTTTTTCGGAGCATGTGATGGTTCCCAAAATTGCCGCTTGCAGATGGAAACAACTATACGCCAGCAGTGCGCTGGACGTTGCATGGCAAGTGGCGATGGTCTCTCATCTGGAAATTCAACCAGTCCTATAGCAATTCTCGAGCTACTTCAAGTCTCCTGCAGTGTGTAAGAACACATGAGTCTTGATATTTCTCGATGTTTTTCCGCGCAATCCAAGGATTGGATAGCCTCTTTTTGCCTCCCGTCAAGTCCTTCTCTGAACGAGCCACTCATGCAGTTTCTCGGACAGCACGAGTTCCGTGATTTCAACCTTTCAACCTGCCATGAAGAGCGGTCAAACTATATCAGGAACGAGTGGCGCTTTCCTCGATGCTGAACCTTTTAAGTGGTGCAAATCGCGTCGAAGGAGTCCAGGCCTCAGCCACAGACGTTGCACAGACGTTGCATCTGCACAGATGGGGATGATTGGATTTGCAAGGAAGATCTCTGAAATGGAAGCAGTCTGGAAAATAAAACCTTGTGGCTTGTGATATGTGTTTCCGCATAATCCAAAATGATCCAAGCTGTCCTAGAAGATTTCGTACAAGATTTCGTACAAGATGTGGAAGATGTGTCTCAGGGAGTTCTCCTCTACACAGCTGCAGCCCTTTGCATCTCGTGCCTTGCAGCCTTTTGCCGCTCCGCCTTGATTGCAGACCGGTGATGTGCTCAATTTGCGGTCGACCACAGGAATTGTTGAGCTAGGCCCAAGTGAACGAAACTGTTTTTATATCGTGAAACTACTCTTAAACTGTAAAAATATGATATTTGTATCATTCTTTCTTTCTCCATTTTCCTCCCAAATTCAAGCAGGTGCAGGCTGATTCATGTTGTCGCTTCACTTCTGCTCCGTCAGATTGACTGTCGGCCTAAAAGGCGCATATATTACTTTGACCCGCTACACACCCAGATGACACCAAATGACCATACACAATCCAAGACAGTTGGAACGCATTGTCAATCACACAATGCTTGACATGCTTGACATGTTTGACTGTTTGATTCTCATGACTCGCTTCATTCCCTTCCTATCCAGGCCACTGCAAGCGCCTTTATCCGGTGCTGCGCTTTGAGGCACAGCCTTGAGCACTTCAGCTTGAAACCAACACCACCTCCAAACTGCCAATACCCCAAGGCTAACAAAGACCCATCATGTCATCAGAAGATACCATAACAATCCATAACAATTCATAACAATCATACAATATGATTGATCCAAAAAGTCGCTGGTTCATCGAGGATAAAGCTCAGAAGGCAGAAGAAATATGTTTTGATGATACCTTTATTGTCTATAGCTATGTAAGTTTCGTGGATCATTTGCAGAGGGCATGTTGCTCATGGAACTGGCTTTGACACTGATAAAAAATGTGGGACGATACTGAAACCAGTCCCTTCTTAAGGTAGAGTCAAGATGGCCAAGTGGTCTAGACATGTCTGGACAGTCAAGAGGCTGTGCTTTTCAGCAGAACATACAAAGGATCACTATGCCCCAGTCATGCGCGATTCATGCATGAGCCATCATGAGCCATTCAGAGTCATCGCTTTTGATTTCAGCTACTAGACAATACCACGATGCTCATGGCTGTGTTTCTAATACCAATATACCAATGAGTCCGTGAGACGTTTTGTTTTGACACTGCCAGATCAGCTGGGATTCGTCCACTGAGTCCAAGCGCTGGGTCGGTGAGTCACAGGACATTGAGAAAAAAACGACAAAAGCGAAAACCGGTCGCATCAACCATCGCATCTGTTATGAGATTTTCACATCCGACTCATTCCAAATCCGATTTCAACAAATCCTATTAGATTCGGACTCAAGAGGCAAGAGACCCTCTGCAAGGGTTATTAACGGGTATCAGTTTGAAGAGGATTGAATATGTTTGAACTCTAGAATTCTGAATTACCTGAGTTTGAAAATGTCTTGATATCTCTGGAAAAGGGATGATCACAGCAACTGTGGACGAGTGGGGGCATCGATTTTGCATCGCTCTGGTAGAAGGAATCGGATGACAGAACGGCTAACATGGCAATGGCATGCAATGGCGCATTTCTGCTTGATGAGGCTGCGCTAGCTGCTAGCTTTAAGGCTCAATCTTTATCCAGCAGCTTGCCCGCGCTAGGTTCGGGTTTGAACCTCAGCAAAGGCACTGCCACGCCCTGGCTTGGCACTCTTGCAGATGCACAAAGTGGGTCAAAGTCGAAGAATTGTTCGATGGAACCAGCTGCAATTTCAGCAGATTCAACATGGTAACATTGTAAGATCTCAGCAATTCTCAGTAGATTGCGCAGCCTGAGGCGATTCCCATGTCTTTGGGATGCATAGAAGTTGGTGGTTGTAGCGCCCTTCTTGGCGCATTGTTCATGAAGGCGACAACTCGCTGAGCTTCAGGGCTTCGGTGAAGGACTTGCCATGGCATGCCCAAGACAATGTCGCGAGTGTCAGATAGCATCAGGATACACGTAGTATATACTAAAGACTCATGCGAAAACTACAGCAACCTTAGCATGAACATGCATTAACTTGATATCAATTTGTACTAGTACGATCATGTGCTATTTAGTACTAGATCTACACATTCAGCGGGCAGAATGTGAAAGCTGCTGGCTGCAGGGAGTTGACTATGCCCGAGAGCATTTTGACAGACCAGATAGAGCAAGTTCGATGGCCAAAGTGTGGAGCTGGCGAAGTGATGGAATTGCATCGTCTTGCATCAATGAAAGGTCACTTTAAGTCACTTTCCATGTTGTCCTTGGTTTCCAGGCAGACTTTTGAGTCCCAACTTTCAGAGGGGTCGGTTTGATCGGAAGAGGGAACATGGCTTGTTCTGAGTATGTCTCTTGAAGTATCCTGGGCTAAGTCTTGTGCAGCTTCCCCACAAATGTCGGCTTCTATATTTGAATGACGACATCGCACAGTTCTGTTTCTCCTCTTTGTAGATCTGAATCCATCTGAAGCCACTTGCTTGCCTGTATTCCTGTATCGACTTGTATCTCTTCTCTCCAATGTCAAGAGTGCCAAGTCTGCGTCGGGGTTCTCATCCTCGTCTCGTTGTTCTTTTCAAACTCCGCAGTTCGTGCAGTTCGTGCAGTTCGAGCCAGGCCTTTAGCGTCTCCAGCCATGAAGTGAGACCCTCAGGGCAGGATGGAGACGGAGACCTTGTAAGCTGGCTCGAGACTTCTCCACAGTTCCATAACTTCCATTGGAGATTCTAATATTGATCAAAGACCTTCCTTTGTTTAGAAGTCTGTGTTACATTGTGTTCGTGTTTGTCTTACATTGTGTTTCCATGTGCCCGCAGAAAAAGAGTCATATCGCACTGGCCATATTTTGCACAATTTGAGGCAAATGAAAGGCATACAGAAAATGAGCACACATGAATGACAGATTCAGTAGCAAACCCCACAGGGATCCATGGACCATGCCAGGTACATGACATCACCAGCTAAGCATCGTTTTCGAGAAGCAGCTCCGTTTGCTGCTTAGCATGGCTCAACCCTGTTGTCGCTTTCCCGTTCTATGAAGTTGAATACTCACACCGACTCACACCTGCGAATTTTACTTTCAAATGTCCACGGAAAAAAAAACATGTGTTGCTTCATTTTACTCTTTTCCCAGGGATTCCGAAGGTTTGTCCTGTGTATGGTGTATCTCATCTTCCTTTGCCCTGAATCGTCATTTGCAGTGCCTGTTTGTGTCATTTGCTGCATGTTGACATCGCTGAATAGTTCGATGATGTTCTATGTCTTCTCGGTGCTGGTCCTGCGATCGCGTTGCGCATCACATTTCTCGGAGAGTTGAGCCTCAGGAGCTACTCCAGCGAGGCCAAAGTGTCCGCAGATGTCCAGAGCCCCAGATGGTGAATGCACAGCTTAAGACAGCTTAAGACATCTTAAGACATCTTAAACCATTGTGAGACCAGAGTTTATGGATGGCACTGTGATGTCACTGTGATGTCACCAGAGTGACAAAAGTTTCGACCGATTTCGACAGTGGCAGACCACGAGGCAAAGCTGACCGCTGCGCCGGCCGACTTTGGACACCTGCCGGGCTTCCGACAGGAGACCGATGGCCGTCAACTGCTGTCAGACCATGGCAGACTCACGCGGCTCCAGGAGTTGGACAAAGCACATTATGTGGAGATTCTAAAGAAGCCGGCCGACCCAGTCTTCGCCCAGCAGCTTTGCTAGATCAACACCCTGCCCCTGTCCGAAAAATCAAGTTGTTTATGTGTTATCTATTTTTCTGCTCTTTTCATCTGCGGGTCTTGTGTGCGGTTTTATAGTTTTACATTGTGTCCATTCATGGACCCTTCATGCTCTGGCAGAAAAGCACGTCCTTCATGTCCTTGTTCTTCCCGGCTCACGGTCACGGTCTCCCAGGTTGATGGATGAGAGCAAGTTTTTGCAAAACAATCCACGGCTTGGGATCCATCCGCAGGAGACGTTCACAAAACGGCGGTGCGAACTCGAAAACCCATAGAGATCTGAGAAGTTTTCAAGATTTAAGATTTACCCTCTGGTATATTAACATAGACCCTGAGAATAGCTATTTTCAGAGGAAACTCATCTTCCAATCCCTATCTGCCAGGGTCTATGTTAATATACCAGATGGGAAGAGTTTCAAGTTATTTCCATGTACTTTGATGATTTACTACTGATGTATGGCGTTGAAGTCCCGAGCTAGTTTTACCATGCTGTACCATGTTTTAGCGACTTTAGGAAGATTCCCAACATGATCATACGCCATGCCTGCTTCGGTGACGGCCAGGAGAAACGTGCAGCACAGGTTGTGATCAAGGAACTTGAGGTTCGGAGCGGTGGTTTGCTCTACACGCCACACATCACGCTCTGTTTACACTTTGTGAGACCCCGCTTTCGGTTGCATCCGAGAAGACGAAACGAAGAAACGCAGTGATGAAATATTGAGAGCACGAAGATGTCGGTGACGCCTAATGCTCTGCCGCATTTTACATCATTTTACCATGCTTCACCAGTGCTGGACCAGGCCTACTCCACCAAAGCAGGTGGTCCATTGATCCTGGAGGCTCGACGTCCAAAACTCTCCCTGGACAAGGCACAAGGTATAGCAAGGTGTAGGAAAGGTCTAGAATGTATATGAATGTATAGGAGGACTAGATAGGATTAGATAGGATTAGCACGACTAGCCACTCAGCTCTAAATCTTGAAGTCTGGCACCAGGAGCTGGAATATGTTCCAAACCGATCAAACCTCAAAGTCGGAATCTGAGTCCTGGCGAGTCGTATGGCAAGTCGCAACGCAAGAGGCTCTGTACAGCATGGTACAGCATCGACCTGACGTTGCAATGCAATTCTTGTCTTGTTTCAAAGCAGACTTTGGGATCATGTTGCAATGCAAGTTCAAAGTCTTTTTGCATTTGCAATTTGCAGTGTTGTTGACACAAAATGTTTGCAATTGCGGGCCCTTGTGCGGAATTTCCGGAGCTCTGGCGAGGTCACCTATAAAGGCACTACCGATTCGACCATTTCGTTCGTTTCTCCCCCAGCACGGCTGAGTTTGGATTTTGTTTTTGGATTGTGTTTCATTGCTTTTCAATACTTTTCATCTTTACTCATCTTTGTTCCGTTTGAGCAAACTGCAAGCAGAGTCTGCTTTCACAGAGTCTGCGACTGATTGCGACTGCAGACTGTTGAGGTTGGAAGCCACTTCGATGTCGTGCCAGCTGAAGCGGAGCAGTGGTCTAAGGAGCGCCTCTATATCTAGTGCTGTCATGTCCTGTCAAGTGCTGTCAAACAGATGTTGCCAGGATCCTTTCCATTTGACTGTGGAGGGTGACAATCTCTACGGACGTGGAACAACTGATTGCTTAGGCAAGCTGTATTGAGCGTACATTGAGCGTTGCATACCCCAAGCTGGTGGTTTCCTTTGTTTCCTTTCTTCATTTCCTTCTTGAGAGTTCTTCATTTGAGTTATTTCATGTATTTTCATGTCATGAGCTACCTAGCCTCGTCCATCCTCTTCCCTTTTTCTTGCAGACGTGCTCTTTGTCTAGGCCATGTGGCTCTTTTGACTTGCTTCTTGCGAGAACTCGGGCGAACCAAGCCGAAGCTCAAGAGAAGCAGCTTGGAGCGCAGTCAGCGATGTCCAAGAAATGCTTGGTGGCACTTGATGCCACTTGCAACATTTTCTGGATTAGATATGAAGAATTGAGATTGGAATTCAAACCCAACCATTTGTTTCCGTGGCAAATTGCCATAACAGACAGAGACAACAGACAGAGGCGGAAGTATGTGCCACGGCCAACCCCGAGGTATTGTGGTAGTCTTCATCGCTGCCGAGGAGGGTGGCGAAAAGAACGTGGGAGTGGACAAGGTCCTGGAGAAAGGGAAGTTGGAAGAGGCCAGATATGGCCATGGCCAGACAGCAGTGAAAAACATTTCTGCTGGAGAGGTGGAAGCATTCGACAACGAAGACTGAACAGTACAAACCATTGCAACATTTAAAAGTCTAAAGATGTCTAAAGACAAATCGCGCGTCAGAGGACGTGTCTAGAGGCGGTAGGCAGCCAAAGACAATGATGCGACATATACTTTGGCCCAAAAACTGTCGATGTGTGGCTTTTGTGTCCACGTGCAGGCGAAGAATGGACCCGTCTATTGGGCAGCGCACTCAGAGCGAAGCTGAGCAGGATCCACTAGGATCCACCAGGATCCACCAGGGATTTCATGGCATTTGTAAAGAGCTCCAAGGAAGTTTGACCTATGCTCTGCCTGCTCTACCCTGACAGAAACAAGGAGTTTCCAGATTATTTCACTACTTGTATCTTGTTGCCGAGCTGAAAGTTCCTGGACCTGATCCCTAAGAGGTTGACCTAGTTTGACATCATTTTGGCAAATCATTGGGATTTTTGCGAAAAACACCTGGGAGATCCTGCGATCCGAGGTGGATAGCGCCGACTCCAATCCATGTTGTGGAACAGCTGGAGCCATGTCGTGGTGCGCCTGGGCAAACTCGAATCGGATCAATCCCATTCAATGCATCAAAACGCCGCACATGTAGAGGCATTGAGGCATGGATGTTTTTTTCTGCGCATGTTTGAATTGATTTTTAAGTTGTACACATTTTTTTCGGCCCCATCGGCGCATGTGACTGCGCAGGTCATTGAAATGCAAGGGCAGACTTTTCCACAGTGGCTGCTTGGAATGTACGTGATGTCTTGCATCATATGTTTGAAAGGGAAGAGATAGCAACAATGGGGATTGCGATTGAGTCTTTGACAAGACACATAGGATCGGCAACCCGTTAAATCATGTTAAATCTGTGTTTAATGCATTTTCAGATCATTTTCATGCTGTTTGTTGCCACTTGTTGCCACTTGCCACATCCAAGGCTTTCCCAACAAGGCCATCAATTCCATTGAGATGGCCCAAGAGGCCTGGGGTATCGTTGGGTATCTTCGTTTCTGTGCTGATCTGATGCCCCGATTTCTGCATATGTCGGCGTTCTCACGATGATCTGGTTGTGTCACCGGTTGTGTGACGTGCACCAAGAGCATCTGAGGCTATGGCCTTCCTCCAGGCGGGGGGAGAATGACTCGTGCCGCTCCAAGTCCTTCGCAGAACCAGTACCTAGAGATGAGAAGAAAGCAGATTCGGGCTGAATTGGGAAGGTTGCAACTTTGGTCCACTTGCAAGGAACACGGATGGTTGTACGTTCGAAGTAATTCAAAAAGAGAGAATCACCTTCAAGTCGAGAACAGGTAAGATCCTTTTAGGGGTCACCATTCTTGGTCTAGAGTCTAAAGATTCTAAAGAGTTGGAAGTCAACTGTTCTACGTCGTTTCCCATTTGCCATTGAAAATTAAGCCAATGTCGTCATTGTTAGCCATGGCTGATATCTGCATGGCGAGCACCCGCTACTCGACTACTCGGAAGGAGAGGTTCTACAACGACTTCCCTCCGTTGCCAGAGGAGGCCCTCTACTCTTTTACCACAGGGTACCTTGGATGCTCGTTGAATAAAGCTTTGAATAAAGCTTTGAATAAAGTTCAAGAAGAGCGAGGGGTTCCAAAGAGGACAACACAATGGGTAGCCCAACATCCAATAGACTCGATATGGATTTCGTATGTGGTACCTCTGTGCATCCTACATCGCTGCATCGCCTCACTGAGGTCGCACATGAAACCGACTCAAATCGAATGTTCCAAGGGCTCCTTCAACCAGATCCCTGCAGAGACCACGATCCATGGCGACATCAGGAGCGGCAGAGCACAAGAAACATGGCGACTTCACGTTTGGACTTGGAGTAGAGACTCTTAGGGATCCCCTTATATCTCGAGAGATTTAAAACAGGACAACATATTTCAATATATCTTTTACAGAAGAGCAACTGAATGCCAACGTGTTTATCATTTTTTATCAGCCTGGACTTTGTGTGGCCAGGCTTTCACCTTTCTACGAGGTGGAGGATGTGGTAGAGCACATTGAACAGTACATCAAGGAGAGGCGTTCTGATTTCAGATTGATGGATTAGATTTGTGGATTTATGATGATTTATGGATATTCGATATTCCTGGAAGAATTCCATGTGCAAAGTCCCGAGAAGTTTTTGACATAGCAGTGCTCACATTGGTGCGAACATGAAGTCTTTAAGTGTTTCAATTCCGATTTCAGAAACAGCATATGGAGATCTATGGAGCGTGTTCACCTTCCTCTGACATCTCAAAGAGGTGATCGAACACATTTCAACACCAATGCTGCGGAGAAGGTTCGATGTTGAGCAGATCCGTGACCATAGCGCAGGACTTGAACGGCGAACTCGATGATCTGGAAACGCACAATCGAGGAGAGCGGTCCCAAAATTTTGCAACGTCTCAACCAACATATAAAGTCGAATATTGCAACATATAGCAACATATTGTAGCAACAGCAATGCCTCCCAAGCAAAATTCAGCAATGCCAAGCATCGCCCGGAACTCATCGGAACTCATCGGAACATCCGTATTGCACAGAGGGATGCAATTCTCATCGGCAGGACCTTGGAGTAAATTTGTGCTGCCCTTGAACGTGCAGGCGTTGCATTCCCTGATCCTCGTTGATCCTCGTCGATCCCCGTTGATCCTCGTTGATCCCAAATTCTTCGGTTGGGTTTATGTGAAACATCTTTGGTTTTCTTTCTTATTTTTCTGAATCTTCCTTGTGTGCCAAAAGCATTTACTGCTGCTCTCAGTCAAATCTGAATTGGGCCCTTTTCCTTTTCCATCCTGCCCAAATCCTTTTTGATACATATATATATATATATATTTTAATACCTTTGTGATCCTTTGTGTTTCTCATAGCATCTAGGAAAGAGGTTTCGTAGCTTTCCCATTGGGATGTTTTGTCGTTTTCGGATGGCCCGAAGTTCACGACACTCACCACACCTTTGTGCACAATTGCCTTTGCCAACATCTTCACTAATATCCTCACTGTCCTTCGCGCAGCTGCGAGGTTCAAGATGGTGAACTTCGGAAGGGACAGGTGGGTGGAATTGGATCGACTGTAAAGAGACCTGAGCACATCCTGAGGAAAACCTGAGCACTTACACTGTTCCACACGGGTTGTCAGTACATCAGCACATCACCAGCACCTGCCAAGACCTTTCGGGATCAAACAGAGCCACAGTGCTGTGTGAACTGTCTGAGTCCATCGAAAGGTGGAGCTGATTTGGATGGGAAATATGGACACATTCAAACTCTACGCCGGTATCGCCGTGAAACTGGAATCGGATGGCCACAAGGCCCGATTTTATGCTTTGGGTTTGGGTTGAGCTCGCTGTCAGCTTGACCGCTTCGTTCTGCAAACATTTGCGGACTGGATTCTAGTTGATTCTTATTGATCATGCAGAACTGGCTCACTGCACTGGGGACTCTGTGCCAATCTTGAGACAGAACTGTGTACTTATTGTACTTGATTTGCCTACCCACAGAATTCCACAGATTTGAGTATATTTGGGTGCTGCGGCAGTGCTGCGGACGTGGAGAAAGGGCTAATTGCAGGCTTTGGTGCAAGCATTCCGGGAAAGCAATGAAGGACCAAACTCTGCTCCGCTGTTGCCAGACAGCTGGACAGACACGCCAAGACGGGGTAGAAAAGTACTACACAGGCATACGCTCTTGTACAGAATGTATGTGACTTGTATTTGCATGTATACATACACATACATTGTTCATATAGTGACATTCATGATAAATTGGCAGATGTGTTTACATTATATTGTTGTTTAACTTTTAAATGTATTTCAATTATGAAACATGCATAATGTATATATATATATATATGTTTACATATAAACATTGTACATTTATCATTTATATACAAGAGTAGTATGACATCATCGTTCTTTCCACAGTGAGAGAATTGCAGGAGTGTCGCCATTTAGCATCAATGGTTCTCTTCCGTTGCAATCTCAAACTTCAGTTGCTAACACCAAGGTACTCATGGAACTGAAAGGATAGTCAGATGGAGACTGCCAGAGTGACCATTTTTTTTGATGCATATTTTGTGAGGCAACGTTTCTGAGCTTGGCATGCCCTAACTCCTATGATTCATCAAGACCGCGAACCACCATGGATGATTCTTGAACATTTGCGCATTGCTTGGAATGAGAAGGATCATGGTTTAACGGAGATGCATGGCATCATGATGTCAATGTAGATGTTTCTTGTGAGTAGACTTGAGCAAGAAGCAACAAGAAGCAACAAGAGCAAGCAATCAAATCAGCCACGGTTTGGGATCTCGATGATTTGAGGTTGGTGAAGATGATGCAAAAAGTCCTGGTCTCGGAAGTGTCACATCCAATTCCTGGTCTTACTGGTGAATGAAGAAATGGAAAAAGGCAGAGAAGACCAAGATGAATTCGGGCTCTGATGGGCTCTGGCGTCTCTTAGCATCACCCTTGAGCTCCCACAAGAACTCCTCATGTCTCCCAATAGATTTTCCATATTTCCCTCGACTCGTAGCTGCTTTGTCAACTCCTTTTAGTTTTCCATTTTTTTCGATCTCATTCTATCCATTAGCACAAGGAAGAGCTTGTTATGAAATATCCTGAGATGCGGCAGATCCTTGTGCTTTCTTTGACACAATTGACCCTTTTTTTCCCCATGGCCGTTTTCACCAGCACTGAGTCTGGCTTTGACATCCAGCTCTGTGGCTTTGGCCGGATGTCTGTCTACCACGGGGTGAACGAGTGCCCCCGTGACTTGTGATATCTTGTGACATTTTGTGACAAGCTATCATTCGATCTGTCATCCAATCTAGAAAAACTGTCACCAGCCTAGAATGTGCTAGTCCTCATTTATCCTCATGTGCTCACCAACCTCTCATGCAGGATTATTTTTACGAACAGATTTACATTGTGTTCTTACTGAGCCTGTCTCTGTTCAATTCTACATGCAGTAAGCATCAATATAGCCCACTGATGCCCACTGCACTCAGCATTCTCTGTTTCTCATCTCGTGTCTTGTGATGTTTGAGGTACTGCACCTTGTCAGAGATGACCAAGGCTTACGAGGTCTTAACGCGCCTCACATGTCTTCTGGACCGGTGGGCCGCTGGAGTGCTGGAAACATCTGGAGACTAAAGACCCTGAACGAATCGAATGGTTTACTCTTCGGTTTAGAATGCTTTCTCGTGTTTGTCGTGTCACATTATCTTCCATTCCTTTTCCATTACCTTCCATTACTTATGAGTTTCCAGACATCAAGATGATTGATAATCCTGCCATCCAAGTGGTTGCCTCAATTTGACCATCCAGGGAGAGTTTGCGATTTGCTGTGACAAAGATTATCCTATGTATTCTACATTATTCTACGTGACAAGTCCACTGTGTTCCTATGTGATTGTTTTATCTGATTCTGATTGGAATTTTCTGTGGCTGAATGGAACTTTGGAATTTTTGCATTTACAGTCGGGCCTCCGCCGGAGCAGGAGACTGTCTCGTAGACAGCGCACTCTGAGAGTTGCACCAGGGCTTGTGGTAGGACATCGTAGGACATGGTAGGACGCAGCAAACATCGTAGAATCATGATATCGAAGAAGTGCAAAAACACAGGAAACACATAGAACCCAGGTATCCAAAAATAGGCTCAATCGATCGCTCTCAATGTCGAACCCATGAGATTTAATTTTGATCATGACACACCTACAGGTCACAGAAAAGTCAAGGCAACTTCTGCCTGAGACTACGCAGCAGAGTGGCTGCTGTGCATTACAATGCGGTGCGTTGAAGAAAGCCGCGCTGAGCAGAGAGCACTGCGTGGCATTTGGAAGCTTACCATGTCGCCAGAATCACCGAAGGCATTTCGTCATTTTGTTGACATACAGCATTTTATTTGCAATCATAAAGATAGTGTTTAAACAGTCTGTGGGCATTTCTATGTACAGATCACAGTTCACAAAACAACACATTTTTATCATTTTCTTTTCATTCACTTCGAGTGAATCCAGGCCTGAGAGTAGAGGCAGGATTCACTTCGACCACAACATTTTGGCTCAGAGTGCCAGCACCAACGACTTGTCCGACAGCAGTTGATTCTTCAGGACTAGCAGTGCTGCTTGGCTGGGTTCATGACGACTTGAAAACTATCGACATTTTTTGGACCAGTGCCAGATGTGCCAGATCTTCTGGGATCCAGGATGCTTCTTCTTCAAGCCAAAACAAGGAAGTGAATCTCTTCCCTTTCCTTGCCCGAACATGAGCAAAAGATAGAAAGAGACAAGCACATTGCAATGAAAGGGAACAAAATAGCGTGTTTTGAATATGTTATAATTATAATATGTTATTTGATTTTTTGACCAACAAACATTATGTATTTCGGTGTTGGTTTTGACATGCTTGATATCTTGTGTTGTGGTCGTGATGTTGCAGGATGGCCAGCCAAAGACCAGTCCTCGCGGTGCTGCTGCTGGCAGCCCTGTGCCTTGACTACTTGACTAGGGGACACCCACAATGATGGGAATCCATTGGAATTCGGGTTGTTCAGACGAACCCATATATATATATATATTTATTATATATATACATATATATTTATTATATATATATATACATATATATATATATAATATAGTAATGTATATATATATACTGTATATATACATTAGGGCCATCATAGCGTACATCATGCATCATGATACATGGCCATGAGGGGTCATGATACATGCTTGCTCTGTTTTTCTTTTAAAGTCCTTGGCGTGTTTTGTACCAAGTTCTTCCATTCTTTTCTTCCAAAATGGCACGCCTTTGTCCAGGTGCTACTTGTCTGTCCCTAGCGCCTTCATTGCTCCACGTGCTGCCAACTCCGAGGTGAAATGACAAGTGATCCATTCATTTGTGGTGCATATTATTTGACTGTTAAGATAACTATCACAATTGGTCATGAAAGGTGACATGTGTCAGCAGAAACTGTGTTCAAATTGTTGCATCGACTGAATTTTACAGAGTTTCTGATGTTTCTGGCAATTGGAGATCTCTGGGCGAACCTTTGACATCCGCAATCCACATGCACATGTCCAGTGAGAGGCCGTGAGAGTTGAGCAGCGAGGATCTGCAGAAGGCCCCAAGAAGTCTGCATCCAAACCAGCACACAAGACCTTGTATAGCTACTCGTATGTATGTTTCAAAGAAACCATGCTGCATGAGTTCCTTGGTCTTGGACTTTTGCAATCCTTCAACCACTCTTCTGGTCCCTGTCCAAGTAGAATTCTTTGAGATCCATACTTTCTTTGAGTCTCGTTTACCCTTTGTCAATATTCAATCTCTAAACCTTTCTCATCATTTCTCATCATTTCTCATCATTTCTCATCATTTCTCAATATGATAAACCTTTCTCAAAATGCTGCCAAAACTCTTGAAATCTTCCCGTTTTTGTAGGCCTGGCCTTGGGCCTCGGCGCTGGTCTCCTCACCGCAGAGCCCGCCTACGCAGGTGGCGTCCGACGCTCAGTGTAGATACGAACGGGAAACGACAGAAACAGATCGACGGAAAACAGAAAATCTGCAAAGAATACGGAACAAATACGGAACAAATACTGAAAACATATAGAGAAGTACTAATCTTATCCAATCTTGTACTTACAGCAAGTTCGATAAAACATCAATATGACAAGAGGATTAAGAGGTAACTCTACTCGCACATGTGCCGAGGAAAGGCATTCAACACTTTGGGGGTTAACATGGGTTGACTGCGAATTCATCAGTGCAGATTCTGTATCAGCTTGTATTGAATTTGAGGACTAGCTGCGAGAAATATGGGTGAACATGAGACCTGGAACCTGTTAGGCAGACCCCTGCCAGTCTCAAATGAATGCGCTCGATTCGATTTGATAACTGGGCAAAGCACGTCTTCGATTTTTAGGTCTTCTGGGATGAGATCCTGCCTTACTCGCTGAGCATCAGCTTCGCCATCATTTGGGTGCGCGGGTATCGGCGAGCCCACTGCAAACTTTTGAGCAGAAGGGCTACTGGAAGTAAGCATTGTCTGAACAGGGGGAGGGAAGGTTTTTTGCCTTGTGTCGCTATTGTTTTCATATCAAGTCACATCATTCAAGATCAACTGGTTCAATGCCCGTAGATTGAGCTCATGGACAATGCCGGACAACCAGGGATGGAATCCCAACGGAATCACAACCGGTGTTACAGACAGTTCAGCTGCACAAGAGCTCTGGACAAAGATTGTGATTCTAACTCATGAGAGTGCACTCCCACTCCAACCTTTGCAATGGAAGGCTATTCCACAAGTGTCAAATAATTGAAATGTCATTGGATGCGACAGTGCAGCAAGTGTTTTGGCAGCCAAAGCTTGCCCATTTGGGCTTTGTTTTGAGTCACTTTGTTGTTGCTGGTACGGTTGCCGTTTTGGTGGTCATCGTCATCTTCCCGCTTCCACCCATGTTGAATTGATATGTAAGTGACATGTACATTGATGCAACTGTACTGTACAATGTATGTGATATTATGTGATTGTATAATATACATATATATATATATATGTGTTCCATTTCAGTGGCATGTTTGTAAATCCGAGTCTTTTTGGCTGTCCGCCCCAAACTTCATCCGTCCCACCGCCAGGGCATCATCTTGGGCTTTGTGTTGCTGCGCCTGCAGGAGGCCTTTCCCGAATGAGTTCCTTGGTCCGCCCACGTTGCGCACGGGGGAGCTTCCTGGGATGAGGGGCCGGGGGTGCTAAGCCATTTGATCAGAAGATCTGTGGGGTTCTGTAAGACTCATGGTGAGCCAAGTTAGGCTATCCAACACATTCCAACACTACCACACTCATACACTCATCTTGAGAACGCTTTTCTTGAGAAACGGATGAAACAGATGATCTTGTGAGCGTCAGAGTTGCTGTGACACAAAGACATTAAGGTGAATTTTCTCAATGAGCATATCGAATTCATCAAATTGGCTTCAATGTTTCAACTGGACAGTGTGTCCACGGCCCAGGCTGCTTTTTGGTGAGTCAAGCGACCCTGACCTCAATGCGGTTACATAGTGGCGGTCGCATTTTTCCGTTGAAAAAGATGTGACAAATCTCGAGGGACAAAGCTGGCTAGATTTTTGCAAGCGCGCCGCAACGACCTAAATGACGTATGACTTCAATGTCACATCAGCACGAATCGCTTGCATCAAAAATGTTATGCAAAATGCTATGCTACGAAGTGAATCCTTCACGGCCAAAGGTCTAGGCGCGAGCAATATGATTTCAATCCTATATGGCAGTGTGGCGATGAAGGTACAAAAAGATGAGCGAGTCTGGGCCAGTGGCATCAAGACGTAGCAGTGGAAAACACATAGAGACTAAAGACTGTAATATAATTGTATTCAGGAAAACCGTTTTTCACTTTATTCATTTTATTTCACTTCTTCAAATTTCTGGACTGCAAACGCACGTACCAGAAGATGCTTTGCTGGAGTTCAAGGTCAGTGGGGTTTTCCGCGCATTCGCTTCTGCGTAGATTTTGAAGTGTCATTGTTTGATTTGTCTCAGCTTACGCGGACTGCACTCGTCCCCAGTGATCCGTCTTGAAGTCTGCCCTTTGTACTTTGACTTCGGTAAAAAATTGGAAACAAAACTTGTGTTTGGGCCAAGCCAAAAGCGCCAAATGTGATGAGAGGCGTATTCCAAACTCTCAATGAATCGAGCTTCAGGGCCCCCAAGTCACGGTCTACTATGGACCACAATCGTTTTTGTGCCCACGAGGAGCAAAATTCACATTTTACATTTCGCAATGGCCTGGAGGTCGAACATGTGAAAGCCATTGCTTTCCAATGCAGTCGCTGTGTTCTTGCACGTGATTGATTTTGTTTGACATGGCCAGGATGAACACGATTTGGCCTACTGCAAAGCTCTTCATGGTTTTTCGTTTGATGCTTTGGGAGTTTGCACGGTTTGAATATGCCAATGAGTTTAAAAAAGGTGGTTCCAGTTGGCTGACTGGAAAGCCTTGGCTCGAAGTTCTGATAGCAAAACGGATGACATGAACAGCAAATCAAAAAGATTCAAAGATATTCTGAGTATCTCTAAGCAAACGAAGAGGAACAGAACCTCCCTGCTATTCTTTGGTTGAGATTGCCAGTAGTGTAGTCATGACCCTACAAAGGGATCTTTTAGGTCAGGATTTGGCATAAAAAACTCCTAGAGAAACAGGACAGGTCAGCTAGGAAAAAACAACTTGGTCAATGAGAACACGACCGCCCAGCATAGGAAAAGGTAGTTGAAAATTTGAGTTTCAACTGATGTTGCGTTATGATTTTGAGCAGGAGGACCGTGGCTTACATTTTCTGCTGAATGTTGAATGGTTGTCGGGGCAACAAGTTCTTTTCGAAATCTCTTTTCTTGTCCCGTTCCTTGAAGGTTTGTCTAGTCAGGGCAAAGAGTTGAAAAGGACCGTCTGATACCGTCTGACTGATGAAGTGGCCAGGACTTTGACAAGCAAATCCGGTCATCTGCTTATACTTGCAATGATGACGTCCCAAGCTCAAGCTGGAATTTCTGTCCAGATTGCGCAGATGGCGCAGATGGTCCCATTCAGTTCTAGTCCTTCGTTGTTTGGTGGGGTTCTGTTTAGGACAACATGTTGCAGCAAAAAGGTGGACAGGTGCCAATGAGATGAGTCCCTCGTACGGCTACGGCTTTCCATGGCTTTCCAGTTGGTAGCAAGCAATGCCGTTGGGCAAAAGACTCATCTAGATTCATCTAGTGGATTTTCCATAAAAAATGGTGATTTCCCATAGCTATGTTAGTTTGCCAGAGGGTAATCTAGATTATGTTGTTGCTATGATCTGATAGAGTGCGATCAAAGTATAAGTGAAATCACTACAAAGACGTCAATGCAAGAATGCAGTCTATCCTTTGGACTGTCCAAAATGCGCGACTCAATATTGTACACATAGTAGGTGAAACAGTAGTCATACATAATGTCATACAGTAGCCATACTTTGATTTGCCAAAGTTTGCAAAGTTGGAGTATCCAGTTAACATTCCATAGATATTCCATAAACATTCCCCTCAATATTCCACAAAAATTGAATCAATATCAGTCAATATCCGACAAATACACAAATACAAGACCACTTTGCATGCCACGGCTCCGCAAAGTTCCAGGCCACCGCTTCGAAGTTGCGAGACTTCTTAAGGTCGGATACCATTGGTCCGCTGCCCAGAGCGTGCGACTGAGCGGACCTAACTCGCCCAACTCAATAACTTAAAGATACTTAAAGCATAGAGACAAGTCTGATCAGATCACTTGAGAATCTTGAGATGGTGTGATGTATCGGTGCCATTGCCACCAATCTAGTTGTTAGGATGGATTACAGTACGGCAAAACAGATCCCACAATTTGATACAGTTTGCATTCATTTGCTTCAAGAAGAGTGAATGCATATGTTGTTGAGAAGATCCATAACTTTTTTTTGTGCGGAAAAAAGAAAACAAAACTTGAGGCATTGACCACATCATTAAGACGCCCTTTGGGGTGCGACGATTGGTCTACAGCGACTTTACGGCGTCCGGCCGCGCCTTGCGATGGGTCGATCCTTGGCTCCGAAGTTCTCCGACCTTTTGGAGCAAAACGGAAGAATTGGATAGAATTGGCTGATGATGATGATGATGACGAGGATGATGATGATGATGATGATGATGATGATGATGATGATGATGATGATGATGATGATGAACACTTGTTCTCTCCGACTTTCAGAATTTTAGGTGCCTTGCTCACACATTCTGTAAGCAGGTGTCCTCTATTCAAAATCGCAAGTGATATTTTGATCTGAGGAGTCTTTCATTACCGACCGAATACTGCCTGCGTATGGCAACACGCACAGCCTTTCGACTGCGACAGCACGGCAGTCTACCTTCTTCCGCCCCTTGGCTTAGCGGCCTTGGGAAGGTGGTGACTTTGCCTAGGCGTAAACCACACGGTCGTACATACGACATTGATGCGGTGTGTAAACGTACAATGCTCTGCCTCCAAGATGAAACATGGCTCACAGAATAACTGGCTAGCTTCCAATTTTTATGTTCTGCATTGCCAGTCCCATTTTTTTGCGGTTTTCAAAAGCGCATGTGCTTGGCCCATAGGAATAGTTCGCAGCACTTGTGATAAATCCGACAGAAGAGACTTGTGGGGATAACTTTCAAGGCATTTGTTGGAGTGGATCTTTCTGCTACCATCTACCGTCCACTCATTCATTTGAAGCTTTGCAGAGAACCCATTCTTTGGAGACCGGCGACAAGACTGTTTCCCACAAGATATTGTCATGTGGGGATGAGTCAAAACCTATGATCAATTCTAATGGGATGAAGATCCATAAATCCCAGCTAATTTGATCGAATTTGGGTGAACAGAAGGTACCAGGGTTTTGACTCCTAGCCATGCATCCATAGACAGTTTGGGAGTGGGTCCAATGTTGCTTTTGGACGCTGTTTTGATCAAAATGCGACTCTCTATTCCACGAAGTTTTCATGCGGAGGGAAACCGTTTTGGCAGAAGTGTTCCGTTGGCTGATGCCAAGATATGCCAAGTGACCTGATGAGGAAATGAAGCCAGACAAATCGTCAAGCACTACCTCAGTGCAACTTGACAACAATTGGCAACATTTGGCAACAGCAATGCCCACAGATTCTGCAGGGCGAAGACAATGTCGTTTCATATCTTGATTCTGCTTGATTTGGCCCCGGCTTGTCCTGCGGTCTAGGCCACGCATGAAGATGCTCTCATTTTTTCTGGCCACGGCACAACAGGTGTGGTCTCGATCCTCAAGCTGTGCCTAACAAATTGTGCGAAACATTGGCTGTACCACACAGTACCAGAATAAAGTGGTGGCATCTGAATCGCTTCTTTTACAAACATGTTTGGAGCAAGCCTTTACTTTCCGCAGGTGGAGCAACTGCTTGTTTCCCTTCTGACAATCCAACAAGCAGATTTATGCCTGTGTCTATGAAAAGAAGTGGATTCTCCGTCATAAGGACAAACACATTCTGGGTGGAAAACAAACTTAGGCCACTGGTCAAGCGAGGAAACATGGTTTCAAGTGATTTGCACACAAAGCTGCTACATTTTTTCCAGATGTATCATGCCATTGCCATGTGCACACCCTTCCATTGTCATAGTTTTACATTGCCCCAGTGTCTCAGCAGGTGCTGTGCAGAAGTTTGTGAGCATCATGTGCCGTTCAAATTGGTTGCTGCCGGCTTTTGAGGACTTCAACAGCGTTGACAGAGACAGATTCGTTGTTTAGACACCCCTCTCCAAGTCTTGGCGCTAGCGGAAACCTCTCGAGTGCCCAAAGTCGTGGCGGAAACTTCTCACATATTCTCACTCAAGCTTTATCAAGTACAAAAGTACCAGATATGTGTCATGAATTACGCATTTGGCACACCCAAAATACTGGCTGTGCAAATGAAGCGGGACCCCCGGGCACAGAGCCTTGCCCTTAGGACCGCGCATCTCCAGGAACAGATGTCTCTGCAACTTTTTCGCAGCGGTTTGGGATCGGAATCATATATACTTACCATATACTTACCAGTACATCCCTAATCATATCTAATCTACCGAGTACTGGGCGTACTGTCATTTTGAAGCTTTCCATATGCCAATTTTATTATATACCTTTACAGATGACTCTATAGATAGCTGTAGAATCCTTTAGATTAGATACCCAGGCTCTTGTGGTGGACCTGAAGATCCATCGCCCAGGATGGCTTCCTCCGAGAAGATCGGTGGGGCAGCTACGAGTGCTCGCTTTGCACTGTGCGTCTGAAAACGGCGTCTTGTCTGATCTCGTCTGCATTGACTGAAAGAGTCGTTGCAAATGTCATGACTTTTCAAACCTTTCACCATCTTTCACCCATGAAACGCTTCTGTGTGAAGAACGCAGTATGTGTCTGAAACAAATCATGCAACTGTGGATGGATGTGGATGGCATGTGGACCATAGAAGGAAACAGGAGACGATCAATTCTCTTGAAGGATTACAGGAACAAATATGGTTGCTATAGGCTATAGTTATCTAATGTTATCTATAGTTCAACATGTTCTTGAAAGCACCGAAAGCCTCACAAGAGCTGTGGCTGCCAGGAAGCACAATATCGAAGCCATCAGGGGAGTGAGATGCACCAAGAGAAGCTCCGGGCACAGCGGCCCAAAGATGCCTTTGAAGGTGGGCGAATCGAGGTCAATATGTTCAAAACGTATTGCAGCCCGTCGCCGTCCCCCAAAGGCTTTCATTTTGAAGGTTTCGTCCATTTATATGTAATATATTATAATATAAGATTATATAAGTGTGTATAATATATATATATATATTTATAATATATATATGATATAATAATATAAGACTATATAAGTGTGTATTATATGCATATATAATTTAAATATATATATATACACATAAATATGATTATATACATGGGTAAATCTATTCAATCGAGGACTTATTTCACAAAGAGCTGAATCGGAAAGATATAGGGTGGAAATTGTACAAAGATTAGAAAGGATTAGAAAGGATGTTCAAAGGATCAGAAAGGCTTTGAGTTCAAAACGATGTTCAAATGACGGCTGAAGCCACAAATTCTCTGGAGCCAGGCACTCGGCGGTTGTGTATCCTTTGCGATCCATTGGCGCACCACTCTTCCTTATTACCTTTCCGAGAACTGACTCGCCGTGACCTGGCGGTTCAAAGACAGGTTCCTGCTGATGTTGAGAACCGATCGTTGTGGCTACTTGTGTCCGCGCACAAATAGAAGATACCTATGGAACCCAGATGTGCCAACAGAATCTGAGCAAACTTTGCAATGTTGCAGTTTCATGAAACCAAGGCATTGATGAAATCGTAGGACAAGGCATCTCTGCTCTTTGCACCGTCTCTTTCACCCGCCCCGCTCCAGGCTACGTCCATGCGACCACAGAGCCCATCTTCAGTGACTCAATAGCAACTCGCTCGGGTCGTTCCGAGAGCAACGTGGAAATAGAGGCGGCTGCTGGATGCTGCCGGCCGAACACAAGTGGTTCGTCGATGCTTTGGAATGCTTTGGATGTGTGAGTGGATTTGTCTACCAGTCGATACAGATGTCACGCTACAGATCTCACATTACAGATCAAGTTGCACCTTGATGACAATGGCATAGTGACGGACAAAACGCAATTATCCCTTTCTAGCTTGCAAGAAGACTTACTTCTCACTTGATTCATGTTGGACTTTGCCTTTGGTAATTTTTCGTTGACTTTGTGCACTGTGTTTATCACTGAAAGAGCTATGTGCCTCGCTAATCGAAGTCAGCAGAAAACTGAAACGGCTCGCATCGACTTGCGCTTTGATGCTTTGCCGCAGGTTTGTACCCTTCAGTTGGAAGCAAGCACGGGATTGTTGGACGAGAAGGACCTCGTTCAACGGCTGCAGAAGATCCAGAGTTTGAATCTTCGCCAAAGTCAAGCAGTCTCAAGCAGTGTCAAGCAGTGTCACCGTGCAAACGGAGTTTGCCAGTTCTGAAGTGGCGGAAGATGCGCTTCATGCTCAAATGCTCAAGGCTCTTTCGGGCTTTCCTATCTTTTCTGACCAGGGCGAAGCTGATCACATCGTCTTTCCTTTTCAGACATATTGATGGGTTCCACACATCGGGGACGCCGCGTGGAGAAAGCTTCTGAGGCAGGCATGAGGCATTGTCTTAGATTAAAAGATGCATGTAATTTACAGCCTGTGTGAACAGGGACATGCAAAAAGCGCTGCAAAAGCCCTAGATGTTTTGCAATGTTTCACCATGTTTTACCATCTCAGAGACCCAAACACCAAGGAAAGGAGCTGCTGCACTCTGTGTTTTGTGCGCCGGCTCCAACGTCACGGGTCTTTTAGCAGACGTGTCAAGGCTGACGAGCCTCATTCATCAGTATGGCCACTGAGCTGCATTTGGCATTGTGCATTCTGTGCATCCAAGACCGTTTGCTGATCTGAAAAGCAACATCAAAAAAGATGATCTGAAAAGGCAAGGAAGTCACGATTCTTTGAATTGAAACGACCAATTCTCCTTTGAAGTATCAGCAAGGTGTCTAATCCCGTTCGAAAATGTGGTGGTGGGCACTGGCAGGTGCTTTAGCATGTTGGGATTTTGCCGCAACTGCTGGACACCTACGGCCCAACCTGAATCCACCGACTCAGCTGGGGGCAGAGAAATCCTGCGCTGGATTTTGGAAGTCAGTTGCCAGAAAGTACAAAAAAGTGGCATCATAATGATTTGGCATAATTTGGCTATGGGATCTTTTCAGTGAAGAGATCGGCAAGAACTGTATCATATTGTGACGTATTTATGATATATTTATCGTTGTTTTATCACATATCACGACGCTTCTTCTGGTGCCGTGTGAGGCCCTATGCTGCTGTGGATGTCGCCTTTTTCTCTCCACACAAACTGCTAGGCCTCAGCTCTGAGTTTTAGTCGATGCTGTAACGCACACGCAACGTTTGTCCAGGCGGTCCCGGATCCGTGGGGCTGCTTGTGACAAAGAAGAGGCGCCAGCCCTGGATAGTGCCGGATGTGTTTAGTAAGCGGCCACAGCCGCGCGCATTGCCACAGAAAATGGCAAGTCTCAGGGAAGGAAATTCTTAGGACCTTATTGATACATCATATTGATACTATATGATATTATTGATATTTATTGATTCTTGTCATTTCTTGTCGTTTCCATCGTTTTCTATGTCGTTTCTTTGAATCCCGAACCCGGGTGCAACGGAGGTTGCTGCGAAATGCCGTGCCCGCTGTTCCTGGTGGTGGAGTCGTCTTCTTTGTCGATTCTCAAGGTGAGCAAAATCATGGTGACCGGATGTAGAGCAAAATCTGGAAGCAATTTTGAAGATCTTTACTGTACAACTCGCGAGGCGCAAGGTCCTGAAAGACCTTGATGGCCATCTCACAATACAAATTCATTCCCTTGACATTGTCACTCTGCCGGAAGATGCTTTCAAGAACTTCACAACCAAGTGGAATCCAAGTCAAGTTGCGGGAATTTCAAACGTCACCATGCAGAGAGAAAGAGAGACACAGCAGGCCATTCCTACATCCAGAACAGTGAAGATCGTGAAGAAGCTGGAACACCTGACATTGTGGGTTGCATTCGCACAGGCCCATGAAATCCCGTGATGACTTTTTGATTTCCATGTTTCTTGTTTGTAAAGCTCAAACGTTGTGGCCTTTCTTTTTGCGCGTCATGCTCCAAACACTTGCTACGTAGCAGTCTGATGCCAAGTCGCAACTTCGATGCTCTGGAGCCTACAACTTGCAGTTTGCGCTCTGCCAGATGTACAATGCAGATGTTTGTAGAATTTTGTACATCTTGCATTCTTGGAGCAGGTCTTGTGTACCACTTGCACACCTTGCTGCCTGAGAAAGTGTTCGAGGTTGCGTTTGCAGAAGCGCTATATTTTTCATCCACTTCAACACGTTGAAGTTAGTGGCATGCTAGAAGGCCTTTCGTACCTCTACACAAAAAGTAAGTAGGAGAAACAATAAATACAGTGATCCAATTGTGTCTGATGGAAACAATGTGCAACTCAGAAAATGGCGTGTTAGAAAATGGTGTATTTGATGCATCTCAGCATCTCAGGTACCGTAGCTACTGTGTCCTGTTTTATTTCAGAACTGCAGGCAGAAGTTCAAGGTCTTCATACTTTATTGGAGCGATGGAAGGGTAACCCACGTCTCTTGACATACCAATTCTCGCACCGAAGTACTGGCAGGCACAGAGATGCTGCAAATTCAGAAAGACGTGACAGAGAGCTTCCCTTCAAATTCAAGACTTGTTTTCTCAACGGGTCTGGCTGAGGTATTGAAGTCTTGGGTCAGCCTGAGACGCCGCGCCCACGTGCTGCGATTGTCTCCTTCATGATCCGATACGGAAATTCACCAGGCGGAAGCTACCCAGTGAATTCCATAGATTGTAGCGTCACACCCTCCCACGGCTTCTGCACAGGCGGATTGTATTTGCACTACAACTATGTGGTGGCCGTGTACCTGGGCCAATCTTAAGGCTTAACACAAGCAAGTTGGCACATTGCTGTTTTCTGTTTGGGAAAAACGATGAACATAGATGAACCATGTGCGTTTATTTGCCGGTTTACGTCGGCAAGAGTTGGTCTGGTCGTGTGCATTTTCTCGGTATTTCCTAGCTGCCACCGAGGCTGAATGATTTGTTTGGGATCCAGGCGCGTGGCGGCTGTGCCTGCGCTGGACCGTATGGTCAGAGATTGCTGGGCCTGGATGCGGCAACTGCCAAAGCTTTTGATGAGGCCAGCTTAGCTTGGCACATTCTTAGGGCCAAACAGCAGAGAGTTCTACTTTAATATACTTCAATATAATTGCTTACTTCAATCGTTTGGATTTTTCTGAGTCTGGATTTCTTTGCTATTCCATCCCGTGCCACTTCATGCAATTTCAAAAGGCCAAATCAAAACAAGCATTTTTCGCGCACCCAATCCTTTTGATTTAGTTCAGCCTGGTCAACTGATTTCATTCCTGACTATCCATGGAAAAAATACTGGCTGGGGTTGGGCTCTCAAACTTGAGATTTGGGAGATTCGGTTCTGCTTCATTTCTGAGCCACAGTATGTATCCAAAAGGCTAGCAGTTAGTTGTTTTCACATGCTTTCACTGTGTGCAGTCGATGTTTTTGCTCCCTGAAGTGCTCTTTTTGTGAAGGCTTTGATGCATTCAGCACAGGAGGTTCTTCGACCCGGCACCTCGCAAGCACAAGCTGCAAGCATTCACGGGTCGAGAACCAGGGAACGTCCTGAGATAGTGATACTTTGGATGAGGCCTAAGGTGATACAGAAATTGGAAATAGAAAAAAATGAGCAGCAACAAGTGAAAAATTAGAAGAGATGGTGCAGATTATGCCATATTGTGCCTGGATGATGTGTAACGATTGCCACTTAGGTTTTGTGCGAGTGGGAGTTCACTTCACAATGTCAACAGCAGAGTTGGAACTCTTGGGCTCTGCAGTGGATCCTTGGACATCTTTCAAGTGCACCAGGTTGAATCTTCCATGGTCAGTAAAATTCTGGCAACACCCCAGGTACCACTATAGTTTTGAAATGTTTTGACATGTTTTGAACTTCTCAACAATCATGAATTGCGCATCGGCGCTGTAAGTATCTGTCCACGGCAGTCGCAGGATTGGGTGGCAACGAACGGCTGGCGGTTGCTACCTGCCTACAGTTTCTGCGTGGAGACTGGCGAGTGGCATCATCGTCTCAGTACGCCGCAGCAGGCTGCGATTTCCAGTGACAGAAGTCTTGGTAGATTATGGTAGATTTAGTAGATTGCTATTTATATACATCTGGAAAATCACTTGCTGCACCTTGCTGCCGCGTCTGAAGCCTCTCTGAAACGGTTGCTTCCCTTTCAAAGTACCGAAGCAACAGGACAAAGAGCAAACGAGCAATGAACTGAACCAGTATGAATCTCTAAACATATGAAATATGTGAAATGAACTTCTTCAATCTTCTCAATGTGATCCGCCAGGATCGCGAGTGGCTTTCAGCTTCGGCTCCACCAGTTCTCCACAGCAGTCCTTTGCGAGAACTCGAAACGTCGTTGAAGACGAAGGCGCAACAAGGGCACTGCGGGCTGATGGGGGGCAGCATCGTCAGGGGGACAATCACTGAAGTGTTATGTTTCGTGCTCTGCTTTCATTATTCTACCTTTCAGTATTGTACTTTCATTATCTTTCATTGTTCAAGAACATTCGGAAAATGGAGTCACCTCAGCGTCGTTGTGCTTGTGCAAAGAACAGGCTGTTACGAACAATGATGCAGATTTAGGTTCCAACCTAATCAAATGTGTTCATTTTCGAGATGTTCAAGAGCGCGCCAGGGTTTCGACCCACACCGTTTGATATGGTTGGAATTGTTTCGACCTGTTGCGTAATCAGGAACAGAAAGCCCCCGAAGATTTGCTGGCAGCGGCTGATACTGCCTTGATCACATCCTTCAAAGGCACCCGAAAACTGATTGGCGGATGAGTCAGAATCTTGCAAAATCTTGCAACATGTTGCAACTCAGCCATTGTGCAGTCTTTCAGCATGAGTGATAATATGCTTGACATTGGCCAATCCTGAGCGGATTTTGGGCCAGTCTGAACGTAGACCTGTATGATTATGTATGCGAACTATGTCAACAGTGTGAATGTAGACAGCTTCAGCCCTCGCTGCACTTGATCTGCTGTTGAGTGGCAGGCGAGAATCCCATCCCGCTGTCATCCACACGATGTCCATTGCTGGATGCGGACTACGCTCACTTGGCTGCTTGGTCAACTAGCTGCTTTGGGCACAAGTCAAAGACAGTTGCCCAGACAAAAAAATCCAGGTGTCTCAGATCAGGTTTGCCACTATGAACCCTTCGATTTTCAGATGCGTTCCTGCTTCCAAGCATGATGCATGTCTATGGTTAGAAAATGTCGGAAGTGTGTTGAAAGGGGTTTGAACATCTACAAACAGCTTTACATGCTCATGCATGTTTGGACGAGCTAGGTGGTGATGCCATCAGGAAAAAACAGGCGTTTAGAATATCAAACAGGTCTTTTGCAAGCATTCTGCCGTCCACTGAAAGTGATAGTGTTCCTAAAGGAGTACTTGTTGTGCTATTGCTGTCAGCACTTCACAGCCAGCTCTTCCTTATGCAGATGCAGGTGTTCTCAAGGGACCACTGAGAGATTTTGTTTTGGAATGGAACAGATGTTAGATCATTCAGAAAAAATAGAAATTTCATGAAATATGTCTGAAATATTCAGAAACAACAATAAGTCCAGCCACTGGTCCCGTGGTTCAGTCACTGGCCCAAGACTCTGTGCAGATTCTCAGGTGTGGTTCGCTTTACCGACGGATGCAGCAGATGCCCTGCGTGCGCCAGAGCCCACGCCATGCCTTGCCACTGAAGCCATCTTCACGAAGGCTCGATGAAACATGGGGACGAACCAAAAGACAGATGTACAGGTTACAGTACACTTTACATACCTACATGCTGGTATCCTGCTGGTACAATATATACAAAGTATGCATATTATATATATATACATATAAATATATAAACATATATATATATATATATAGGTATTTGTAGGTATTCATGGGTGCATATGTTTCATATCTATGCATAGCACGCATCTTGTATACTTAAGTCCAGCATACTGAACAAATGACTTGCAAAGTGGTGGAAAATAAAGTGGACGCTGACATTTGACACGAATATTCAGTGGATTCCTGTTGGATTTTCTTTGGCAAATGGTTTTGATCCAAGCTTCAAACGCTCACAGCGGCACAGGCGGCAGAACGTTTGCAGCCTCAGAAACACACGACATGTGCGACATATGATATGATTTTGCGACACAACTCACGACGAATCCACACTGAGATTTCACGCAGATGCTTCAATATTGCAAAGTGCATTCAAGGTTTACAACAGAACTAAGAAGTGCAGTGCAGAAAGAGTCTAAAGGAGAGAAGTGCAGGACTCAAACGTGAAAGTTTGGGATAAGAGAGGAGACTAAAAAAGAGCCCACATCTCGGTTCGATGGAAGATCCAACATGATGCAGAAATACCAAAAATAAATCTGACCATATCCCTAAGCATCCCTATGTACAGACTCGTCAGGTCCCTCGGAGTCCATCTTTTCCATCCTATCCGCTGACGACACTGGTGGCTTGGCGGAAGTTGACCCAGTTGACCAGTCCCAAATGGTTGGGTCTTGATGCATTTGATGCGAGTGCTCGGGAGGGAAACAACAGAAACAACAGAAACGTCCAGTGAGTCCAGTGAGCAGAAATGGCAAAAATGGAGTAACAGCTGATTACAGAATTTTCACAAAACGGCAGTTTGGCTTCACACCTCCAACAGCGCAGCTGGGCTCAAAGCAACTCCTGTTGCTATTTCGACGAAAGAGGAAAGGTCGTTGGTCAGCCAAATGAGTGTACCGTAATGCCAGCGAACATTAACCAACCATGTCTTGCCCTGTGGTTCTGGTTGCAGAGAATCAGCTACATGAGTGAATTTCAAAGACTTTTTTGCTTTGCTTGGCCAAACCTTACTGATGTCTACTGATGTCTACTGATGTGTACTGATGTGTACTGATGTCGACGGTGCTTCTTCATGTCGGGCAAGCGGGCTGCCAAATTGGAGAAGCGATCTGGCCATGTCTGTTTCAAGAGCGGACAGGCAGGCAATCAAAATCAAGCTCACATCTATGAAACTGATGAACCCCCAGGACAACAAATGAACACGTGCCAGGACGAAGAAGAGCGAGAACACTGCAAAAGACTGAAGAAGATGCGTTGATAAATCTATGGTGTACACGAGCAAACTCAGGAAGTACTGTACATATAGAGATAGGATTGGGAATTAGGAGAGGTCGGGAGATGTTAGGAGAACTCGGAGTCTGAATGAAGCTGGGGAAGACATGGGAAGACTGTCAGGTCCTGAATTCTTTTCGTCGAGAAGCGGCCCTGACAGTCCCCTTCGTCCCCGAGCCATTTTGGTGGATGCGGAGCCCAAGGTTGTGGAGCGTTTACTGACGCATCTCAGCTGACTTCTAGAATTTGCAAAAGTTTATTCTTCAATATCCTTTTCTATAGTAGTTCCATTCGCACAGGAGCATACAGGAACTCTCTGATTTGTTGATTCCCTTTTGCACATTTGTTTCTAGGAATGTTGAGCCAAACGAGCCAAACCCGAGGCCCAATTCTGGATATGCCTTTGATCCAACATATGCGGTGACAGCTCAGAGTGGCAGAGGAGGAAATTTCGCTCTTGGCTACACTGGAGAATTGGCAGGCCCGAAATCCCGGAATGCAGAAGTTGTTCAAAAGAATTTTGAAAGCCGATGTTCTCACGGTATGAAATATTCATACTGCACATTCATTAGATAATGATAAGTGAGACAAAAATGATGATAATGTCAAAGAGGCGCGTGGTGCAACACTTTTAATCTATATTTCACATCCTCATCAGAATGGCTGGGCTTGTTCGGCTTGGGATTGTTTGACTTGTTTAGTCAGTTTTGTCTTGGAAGTTGCTCATGCTCCTTGACATATCTTGACATGGCAAGGACGTGCTTCAACACTGGACGGAAGCACGGAACAACTATGGGCACAAGCGATGCAGGTGATGCGGATGCAAGCCGAAGGCTGCCACGGAGCTCATCTCGGTGCCTGGTCATGGTCTCGCCATTCATTTAGCGTAGCAGCTAGGGAGCACTCCATGGGCTACCTTTCTCTTAGCGTACCGGGAAATTGACATACGTTGACATACATTGACATCGGCATTGTCATTAAGCATCATTAAGCACCATGAAATGTCATAAAGCCGGCGCATGTTGTCATTGGCATCCTGAATCGTACAGCTCTTAGCCGCCTCAGCCCTTGATTTGCTGGGCAGATCCGGAGCAGATCAGGAACACTGATGACTTATTCTTTGGGCGGTGGAACTGGAAGCGGTCTTGGGTCACGACTTCTTGAAGAGGTTCGAGACTTGTACCCCAAGATTCCTTTGCTGGCAACTTTGCCTTAAAGTGCACACGTACACTTTCTTTAATTCTGAATATTCTGAATCACAGTTCATATTTAAGGGCTGCCGCCCCTGCCGCCGACCCCGGAAAAGGGACCTGTGGGATTTGTCTTCTTGCCTGCGGCTGCTGCTGCTCCTCCTGCTACTGCTGNTGCTGCAAGCTCGAAAAAAAACACTTGCCGGGGGGAAAACACCATGTTGTTGTTGTTGTTGTTGTTGTTGTTGTTGTTGTTGTTGTTGTTGTTGTTGTTCCCCACATCTTTGTGTGGGGTTGTTGTTGTTGTTGTTGTTGTTGTTGTTGTTGTTGTTGTTGTTGTTGTTGTTGTTGTTGTTGTTGTTGTTGTTG
>BGPT01000347.1:313472-349955 GCA_003297045.1 Symbiodinium sp. clade C Y103 | reverse complement strand
TCCAATGCACATTTGCTTGAAACCTGTAATACTTCTCGAAACAAAACAAGCCAAACATAGGTTTTGGGGGGGGGGCTAGCATATATATATATATATATGCTATATTTGAGGTAATCCGTCAATAATGGAGGGGGGGTATAACCAACAATAATGGATAAATAATGGATCAATAGCGATTTACTTGGATTTGATGGTGGTTAATTGGGATTTAACCAGCCAAAATGGGATGTTAATGGCACTTACCTCAGCATATTTGTCGTGAATGTAGCTTCAACCGGCAAAATTATGGCCTTCAAACCAACCAGAATAGGGTTTGCGGTGAAATCTGATTTAATAATATCTAATATACCTTCTGAGAATATGACTGGACAAGGTGATTTAACAATTAAAAATAGTGATTCAATGGGATATTCATGGGATATCCCATCTGGAAAATTGCAATCTTGAAGGTAATTTGTCTATAATGAATTGGCAACTTCCGTGGCCACGTTCAATTATCACAAGAAAAAAGGGGTTTGGACGCAAACATGTTCTATGATTGTTTGTATTTCCAGCAAGCCATGTTTGGTTACTTGAATGTATTGTATATAAGTAGCCACTAAGCAGCCTCATGCTCCAAATACAATCTGGAAAAAATCAGCGACAAATACAGTCCAAAGGGCGTATGGGGCTTTAGGAACCGTAAACCATCCCCAGAATCACCAAAAGCGGGTGGTAAAAACCATTCCCAAATGGTAGGTTTACTATTGGGTTGCTCACATTAATCACTTTGGCCTTGGAATTCTCACTGCTGTAGTTCATTATATTTACTACAAGCGTTTTGTTTGAATGTGTTGCTTTTGTGCATTGTGAATTTCACGGGCTCCTTAAACAGACCGCCAAGGGAATGCAAGCAAACAAGAAATTGATAGGCAACTGAAAAACTCGATTAACAAGATCTAGCAAGCATCATGCTTGAAAACTTTTGATCGATGTATCTAAAGATCTCTAAAGTATTCTCCCTGACCCAAACAATGAGCATGAGGCGCAGTCTTACAACGTAAGTTTCACTTTGCTGCTATCCCACGTCCAGCCCCGGGTCCTGCCAAGGTCTTTAGCAGCTGCACAGCTTCGGGCCATTTCTGCTGATTTCCCAAGGTCACCAATTTGCGCGTGGCCAGCCGTGGATTCTCCATGGGATGCTGAGCGACCACCAGTGCAGTTGGGGCAGCTTGGAACACTCGGATGCTTCAAGTTATGGTGTGATTTCTGAGCAGCTGGTATGCATTGTTTTGGATTTCGCTGCTCTCACTCATGGAAAATGGGGACTATGTGTCGCGGCAGTAGAGTTGGCTGGGTCCAGTGACATCCTGACATGGGAAATAGGGATAGTGCCCTGGCATATCATTTCTCATCAGTTCCCATATGATTTGTCCAAAATGGAGGCTGCCCCATCCTTGGAACAATAAGTGACTGGGAAGAGGATGGAACATTTTCCATCCTTGTGGTATGACATCTGTATCGTTTCTCGTGCCGTTACGATAGCAGCTGTGTTGCCACCACCAGGTGGCGACCAGTTCCAGTCTTACACTGAAGTTCAATTGGATTCCTGATATGTTTAAGGCAAACCCCCCAAAAGATAGAAAAGGTTCAATTCATCACTATTATTGTGGGATTTTACGCAACTCTATCTTTTTTGGGGGTGACTGCGATGATGTTTAATCGATTGAATTCTATTCAAATCCATTTGTGAAATGGAACAAGTTCACAGACATCTTCCGCTTTTTCATCGCTGGAAGCTGGTTCATCGAAGTCAGGTCGGGCACTTTCGCACCCGTTGAAGCGGAGGCTGCATGGCAACGAACTAGTACCTCAAACTCGCGGGTCTACCACAAACACCAAAAAAAAAACACAACCTTTCAAGATATCATTTCCCTCAGTATGTGGACTAAACATATTATAACTAAACTACAGTTGTAATAGGGTGTAATAGGTAGCAAGAAACTTGGAAAGGCTGATGAACGAGTCCAACACTGGCACAGGTCTTTCCAGGCTTAGTGCCTCCGTGGATGTCCGGACCGGACCGTCGCCACCACTGGTCTTGGACCGAGTGACGTGACATTGCGGCAAGCCCGAAGGTGGCAGGCCGCAGTGGCGGCCGATGGAATAATACAGCAAAGATGGAGGTTCAAGTGCCGAACAAAATGGATCAGGAACACTTTGGCCAACCTCCAACAACTATTGACACTTCGCCAAAGTGCTTTAGAACAAAAAACGTGGAGGAAATTGCAACTTCTTTGGGAGTGAAGATATGGATCCAACACATGGAAGGCAACCTTCGCTGAATGCCAAAGTGGGCCAACACCGGGAGCCAAACCCTGACCAAACACCGAAGTTTCTCCCTGCGAGATTGGGTGGTTGATGAACCAACTATCTATAATGTGGGCTTTTAACTGGCATAAAATGAAGCTCAACATAGCTCAACATTTTTTGACCATTGCAGCCATTTTACAGGATGAACCGGTCATGAAATTGGCTCCAGGTGTTGTGCCCAAATTTCCACCCTGAGGACTAGGCTGTCACCATCGAGCGCAGCCTCGTCCCCAGAAAAAAAAACGACGAGTCGTCAAGTCACGAGGAGCGGCCGGAACTGGCCGATCCCAAATTACAAAGCTCACGAGGTGGAAAGCGATGCTAAAAACATAGTCAACAACAAATATAAGTAACATGCAAGCATGTGCCTGTGTGAATGATGCACACTGCATGCCAAGGCATTCATGTCCAAATATTTTAAGTGTGCAAGTGTGCATATACATGTATGATCATGTATGTATTTGTGTATGTGTCACTGTATCTGCGTATCTGCGCATGTACATATGACCATAAATGAATGAACTGGCCTGGAAGCTGAAAAATCAACGGATGTTCAACTGCTTTCAATGCAAAAAGTGGGGTCTCCAGGTTTCCATCTGCCATTCAGCAACGCGTTTCTTCTCACCAAGGCCTGCAGGCTCCTGTTTAAGGGGGAACATCACAAAAACAAAATGTTACATTTAAAAACCAAATATGTGGAGACACACTCATATATCTCTTTCCATACATATACATGAATGTACATGTACGTGCATGTATATACATATAATTAATTATGTATATATATATATATACAGTAGAAAAGTACGATATGAGGTATGTGAATACAAAATCATGATAAGTGAGAAAGAATGTAAGGACCCCTTGCTTAAGCGGCCAATTAGGTCATATCCAAACTCGTTCAGCCACTGAAATTTTCCACCTCTGCTCCAAACATCCCGGCTCCGACCTTGGCATTTCCACGGCTGCACGGGACCTTTTCGGATTGCTGGTTTCAAAGTCATCACAATAACATCTACCCCATATCTACCCTCAAGTCATTTTAACATAGGGGGTTGGAAGATTAGATTCCACTGAAAATTGCTATACATGTTTAAAAAAGCCTCAGGGTAAATTGGGATCATCGTTCCAGTTTCTGGAAAGTAAATGAAGGTAGCAGGATTTCAAGGCAGTTCCTAAAGTCTCAATGCACACCACGCTGGGGTATGGGGCAAAGCACTGACACCCTTCGGATCCATTCTGTTCACACCATATTTAGCTGGATATGTTTGGCCAGCTCATTCCCCCAAAAAATTGTACTTCAACAATCTTGATCCAACCCCAAAGAAAATGTTGCCAAAGAAATAGGGGTTTCCATAAATGGGGGGACCCCAATAGTTGGATGGTTTTTAATGGAAAATCCCAAACAAAAATAGATCAAAGATGGGGGTACGCCCATTCTCAGAAACCTTTAAATCATGTTAAGTTCCGCAAGTCCTTCTCCCAAAGTTCTCCCTGTGGCCCTTACCGAAGCGCTACAGCGGTTTTGGTGGTGGCGTCGTGCTGGGGGGTGGCATAGGAGGAATCGCAAGGGCAATGCCCGATCTCAAATCCTCCGCCAGTTGCTCTTCAGAGTACAGATGGGATGAGTAAAAAAAAGGTAATGTTGATACTGAATATCAACAGCAAGTAATACTACGGTATACTATGTAAAATATTATTGCATTCAGATGTATTCATGTTAATGTTGCATGATTAACATCCCACGGGTTGACATCAATACTAATGATAGAACTAATCATAATGGTAACGATGTAAAAAAAAAAAAAAAAAACATCAGAATCCATACAGATTATATGGGATGATTAATGGGATTGATATTCATGGATAATAATAAGAAAATAATTTGGATCATGTTTGGGATATACCCTCTGGGAATCAAACATGGCTGGAAAATCCTTTGCAAATAGAGGTTTTAATGGGAAAATATGGGAACAAACATGGACACATCATCTAGAATTGGTGGATTTTCCAGCCATGTTTGATTATCGGAAGGTAGCTAGTAGTACTGAAACTCTCTAGGGAGCTGCTCCCCATTTTTATGGGTCAATTGAAGGCCACTTGCTGAGATGTTTGGGCACATCGATGGCAAGTGATAACGCAGTCCAAACCACTAATAAGCCATCTGGAAATTGGATAACTTGGATTTTGCTCATGGAATTCTGATCAGATCATCTTTAGATATCCCAAATATGCCAAGTTCCATCTCCAAATGGGGACTCTAAAGTGGCAAGACCAGCATCAAACATGGCTTCCATCAGCTAGGTGCGCAAATTTAGTATACATCTTCAAACACGAGCCTAGATGTGCGATGCATTGGCTGGCAAAAAACGCATTAGCACCCAACTGACAACTCTATGTATCATATTTTATCATATGCTCCATATCTATGTGTCCAATATCTCCTGCGTGGTCCCTGTGTTTCTTCCATCAGCTTTCTACAGAGGCTTGGGCGTCGCCAAATATGTGTCAGCCCAAAGGTGATCCTCAGCCAGCAGAAGGTGCGCGGACGGCACCACTTGGTGGTTCCACAAAGCACCAAGTAATCCACCTGGAGGTCATTCTCGGCCAATGTTCACTACAAAAGGCTTCCAGTCGTACTTCTCGGCTCGGGCCCCCAGGTTGGGGGATAATCCCATGGATGGTTTGATTTATAGGAAGAATTGCAGGAAACCAGGAATGTTATACCCAAATATCGGGTTTTCCTGTTGGTTTTTCTCTTCAAGCGATTCTGGCAATCTAGTAACTACTAAAACCGACTAGCACCTCACCTCCTGGAAAATGTTGAACCTAGGTAGGCAGGTAGGCAGGCAGGTAGGCAGGCAGGTAGGCAGGCAAGTAGGCAGGCAGGTAGGTATGTATGTAGGTATGTAGGTATGTAGGTATGTAGGTCGACAGGCAGGCAGGTAGGTAGGTATGTAGGTATGTAGGTATGTAGGTAGGTATGTAGGTATGTAGGTAGGTAGGCAGGCAGGCAGGTAGGTAGGTATGTAGGTATATGTAGGTATATGTAGATATGTAGGTATGTAGGTATGAATGCATGTATCTAAATATAAAGAAACATGACACATGAGCCACCGAAATGATTGAAAGGAACTTTACCAGCATGTTAGCAGGAGTTTAATGGATTTTAGTATTCTGTTTTTGTTGGTGGTTAGATGGTGTGGCATGGGGTTGCTAAATCCATAGTTACTTAATTGGCTTGACCTTCCCACAAAAAGAACAAAACCAAACCACTATCCAGTTTTGTGCTACCCTACTTAAAGAATCAAGTGGAGCACGTAGGCAAAGCCACCTTTGTTTCAATTGGTGATTGGAGTGTGCCCTCTGGTAATTTGGTGTAGCTATGGAAAATCACCATGTTATCTAGACAGTTAAGGTATCTATAAACGAGCAATGTTCCACAGCTATGTTAGTGTTCTGGATGGTAGCCGACGACCAGTTGGTTGATTACGAATTTTGCTGATAAAACCAACCCACGACTGACAATGTTTTTCTCAAAAACAGGTTTGAGTGGTGGTTTCGACATCTCCCACACAATTTGAGCCAAATTGGGGATCTTCATCGCACGTTTTCATGGAGATTGAAACACTACACATACACAATAATCATATATCCATATATGATTACAAAATATTGATAAATATCTATATTTCGCATTTATTTATATATATATATATTTATATAATATAATACATACACACATATATATATATATACATATTATTTACAAGTTTTTATTTATATACATGCGTACATAATTGCATATGTAAAAAGACATGTGCATGTAAAATCGAAAAAAATGAAACCCTTAAGCAGTGATCCCACGAACGCATCTGCCTGGTGCAGTTTCTTCATCTCCTGCACGCGATGCTAGCTGGCGCCGCGCTGGTCCCCCTATGATATGCCCAAACATCCCAACAAGAAATCGTTCAATCATGGTTTCCATGCTCCAAATCAAAGTTTGAAGAGAGCCATCGGCAATAATGTTGGTAAAACAATAATAAACCATCCCCCAAATCACCATAAATAGGTGGTATAAACCATTCCCAAATGGAAGGTTTATTATTGTTTTACCCACATTACTAAAGTGACTACAGTGGCAAAGAAACATGTCTTTACTGGGCTTGTTTTCTGTAGTCCCTGCTATCCCACTATTGGTGCTGCACTCCCGTGATCCACAGGCTACCTCCTGGAACCCATGAAAAATCCCACGTTTTGTTGGTTGGATCCCCCGGTTTTTGCTGGTTATACCCTCTGATAATTTGACATAGCTTTGGACAATGGCCCATTTGTAGATGATCTACCTATTAGAGGTGATTTTCAATGGCACAGGGTAAAAACTACCAGAGGGTAAATTTGATTGATGTACCCTCTGGTAAACTAACATAGCTATGGAACATCACCCTTTTTAATGGGAAAATCCACTATAAATCACCATTTTCAATAGCAAACTGTTAGTTTACCAGAGGGTATTCGCTCCCCTGTTCACCCTTCCAGCCGCCATTCGCTTGGCTAGACGAACGCAGTCCCCTCCTCAAACTCCTTGTGGATGAATTTTCCGAGCCTGCCATGTCAACCCCGGACGCATACCTGGGGTGCTTAAAATGTAGCAATCGCCGTTTGAACGTAATGTGGGTAAAGCAATAATAAACCACCTATATTTTGATGGTTTATACCACCTATTTATGGTGATTTTGGGGATGGTTTATTATTGTTTTACCAACATTATACCTATTTGGGAGTAACACCCCCTGTGAATCGACATTGTAAAACATTGTAACAGTGTATGTGTAGATGTCACATCAGGAAGGGAAAAGGTGTCAACTCCAAGGGAAGTCTTACAATACAGGTCAACAAGGTCAATAATTGGGTCTCGAGACACAAACGGGCAAAGTCTGGATACAAACTGCTGAGAGGATCATGCCAATGATATCCAAATCCAACCCTCCCCATTGGTATTCATACTGATTGGTGCTTGCGACCACTGCTCAAAATGTGAAAGTTAGTGAGGACCTTCAACCCAAATATGGTTGGCAAGTAAAGACATAATGTGGCAAACCCAATGCCACAAGCCACATGACGAGGGGGCATTTTACATCATCCATCACCATCCGATTAATAGGAACACAGCCAATGTCATAAGCAACAAAACTCCGGATCATTTCTTAGAGTTCATGAGACACACTCTGCCGTGAAACAAGGGACAAAAAATTAGGCTACATTGAGGAAATGATATGCACGACCTGGTGACGCACCAGGGTGGCTGCCCTTACACCAGTCGAATGAAAAGATATCATAGTTCTCCCATAATTAGACATAATCATCATTAATCATCCCATTCTTGACCCAAATTACAGGGTTGACATGAATTTTCCACATTATTTGAAACCACCAGCCAGGTTAGTTCCTTGCTCATTTGGGCCATCACCCAGGAACCTCCCCACCTGGTCTGGTCATGCATCAGCGTCAACAGGTCAACGTACGAGGCTTGACCCTTACATCTCCTGGGGGGTGCTGATTTGGATCAAAAATCCAGCTCTTATTGTGATGTGTTTTCATCTGTTCGAAGCTGTTTCGTAGTCTAGTATTTCTTCTTGTCAAGGTCACAAAGCTCCAAACTAGGTCCGCGGCTCACAGCCGGCCGTGACAAAATGTAACCATAATGGTCTGAGCTGCTTTCTTTTCCTTCGCGATTCCAGTGCGTAGAATTTCTTCTGGTGCTTTTGGCAAATGAGACATCCCTGCCATTGGTGAAAGCTCACGCCATACTGCTATTGGGGAAAGCATGTTTTTACTGTTTTGGAATTGCGGTAAACTCTTTCCTTTTTTGGAGGAAGCCTTTCACCCGCAACATCAAGAGCATGTGAAAAGTTGTTTGAGAAGGTCCAGAGCGCAACATCAAGAGCGTGTGACAAGTTACTTGAAAGGCTCCAGAGTGTAACATGAACGCTATTGCCCACCCCACCCCACCCCACCCCTGGAAAATACAAGCCGTCTACAAGCCGTCTACAAGCCGTCTACAAGCCGTGGTCCAACTACCAAGGTGGGAATAGACAACATACATTTTGACCAGGCTGAACACACCCAGTGTCGACGCCTTGGGACATCTGAGGCTCCCGCGGTTCATGTAAGTTTGTGGAAAATTTTGTTTTGGACTACAGCATGGAAAATCATCTACCAATGTAAACATATACATTATATATCTATATGCAACCTGCAAATTTCCAGTCAATTGCACATAAAAATCGATCTATATCTACCGCCACACGTGTCTCAAATGGATACAAATACAAATTATGTGCAAGTGTATATCATCTATACATTGAGAATATATTTATACATAAATATCTATATATATAAATAATAATGCACATAACATTATATATTTATATGCAATCAATGTATGATATATATATATATACATTGAAAGATTATGAAACTTATGCGCAAGGCAAATTGCCAGATCCCAGCCTTCCAGCGGATAATCTGGAAGATCTTCGAAAGAACTCACACGCTTTGCATCTCTTCATGTTCCACCCAAACGTCCTGGTGAAGTGAAGGAAGTCTTCCACTTTGATGCCGTCCTTTCCTGTGTCTGTCTTGGGCTTCAAACGCGAGTACAAAATGTACATATCCTTTACCTGGCAGTGGCGATGACGGGTAACGTGGAGGATGATAAAGGCCAATTAATTACTACTTGGGCTCTTTTTTGGATGGGAAAACCCTTAAAAAAAACTGAAGTTAGGATAAACACCAACTTCCGCGGTTAAATAACCATTGATCATCAATTGTAAGCGTAACTGCGCTCCCAAGTACCTTGTGAAGTGATGTGAACTATTTCATGCTGCAATGGGCAATGTGTAGCTGCAAGTTCCCACTCTGAGTGATCCCCAACCCCAGAAGAGCTTTGATGTAGTTCTGACATGCTCATTGACATGTACAGCCTGTTTAACGATATTGACAATGATAATTGTCTGACGTCTTTATTGGCTATCTAGTCAAGTCTACTAGCACTTCCTAGCACTTCTAGCATTTTGACTGACATGGGTATGGTCCAAAATTGGGTACCCCCAAATGCATAAGTTATATCATATAATACTACAAGCAAACCAAATCATCCACAATACTCCACAATCATCAAATTATATGGTCCTTGAATCTTCAATTTCAACACATTTCAACTCATATCCAAAAAAGTGGTCTGAATTTTCCTGGGGGCATGTGAAACCATTGGTTTACCTCACTTAAAAATGACCAATTTTCTATGATTTGGGGGTCTGACACATGAAGGACATATTATCTGCGACATCGCTTCCCCGTCGTAGAAACCGAACGACCTGATGAGGGTTCAGCTGCATCTTCGAATGCCAAAATGCCTGGTGCCAGCGCCGCAAAGCGCCAGACTCGAATCGATCAGAGATGTACAGAATCCATCAGAATCCAGGGTCAAGACATGTCAAGACCTGCCATAAACAATAAAGAAACAAGGTGATAGATCATGATAGATCAGTATAGTTCATTATAGTTCTATATAGATCTCTCTCTTTCTCTCTCTTTCTCCCTTTATGTAAAATGCCGGTATCAGGCGCTCTCGAAATCTCTCGCACCTGTGCAGTGGTTCCCTTCAGGTGCTCATCAAGCCTCGGATCAACGTGGTGCGGAAAATCACAGCAACAGAAAATGTACGTCGCGATCTAGATCACTAGAAGAACATGGGAGTATGGATGAATATGGGACTGTAAGATAAGAAAATCGAAGCAACAGCCAGGGAGATCTCAATGATTTCAAATAAAATTTGAAAAAAAAGAAGAAAAAAAGAACACATCAGATTCCCATCAACTGTCTGAAACCCGTCGCTTTTCTCTCTTTGATCTCGCCAACAGGCCCTTCTGTGTCGAGGATTGGCCCATGCTCCACCCATCCAAGGGGCTCATCGGATCTCACATATTTGCCCGCATCTGTGCCCAGAAGGCCCCTGGGCGGAGAGCGGAATGGCAGGGTGGACTAGCTGCTATCGTTGATGGAATGCCTACCTTTACTAATGGGTATGATGAGTGGATTTGACTGTCAAACAGGGATATGTACTATATGGATCTATATGGATATGTTAAAGGAACGACTGCGATTCTGATGATATAATGAGGTAAACCCAATGCAATAAGCCATCCACGAATTATAGTTTTATGCTTGGCAACCTCCTGGTGGGCCGCTGGACTCGCTAGACCCTTATCACTCACATGTAAACGATCATGCGCCTGGGTCGGCATGAATACAACAAGTGCGAGTTTGATAATGTTGGCAACCCTATGCCATAAACCTACCATTTGGGATGGTTGGAATCCCACCCATTTATGGCCATTTATGGTGATGTTTTACCACACTACTTCGAAATTGCGAACCGTTCACTACTGTTGGGATCTCCCGGCCCTGCGGCAGCTGAGGATTGAAATATATCTTGGTGGCCCTTGCGCAATGCTCAAGAATTACCATTTCATGACAGGGGGATTTTTGCAGATTCTGAAGAAATCATAATTCGTGGACATTGACACACAGATTTACTGACATAGGACACATAGGACGTGGTCGGCCTCTTTTGGTTCTTAGCTCTGCATAAATAGAAATGTGCAAATGTTGACTGAAGCATGTTGAACCTCAGTTTTTGTTGGTCGAATTCCCCCGAAACATCCCCAAACACCCTAGCCATCCCTCGCCCTCAAAACCCCATCAATCATTGTGCTTCATGTGTGTGAAAACTCGGCAAAAACTGATAGGCACAGATAAGCAAGAAACTAAATTCTAAGTCAACTTCGCTATCGTAAAGGGGGTTTTTGAAACTACAAAGAATCGGTCCAAGCATCACCAACTCGTTGAGCTCATCATCTTCTGTGGCTTTCTGCTCTTGATGATCCCTCAGCATGCGGCTTGATCTCCCGGTGATGCGTCCGAGGTGTTGTGTGTGTATCGCCGAATGGTTCCACCAGCTGGGTAGTAGGGAATCCGGGGCCAATTCGCCAAGTTTTGCCCTATGATTTTGGGAGATCTCTTGCCTCATGGTTTGGAATGTTGCACACCCATGTACGATCATAAAAACTCCAATTTTCTGCATGGTTTTTGCAGGATACCTGCCAAAAGGCAAAGTTGGGTGTGAGTTGTTCTTCTCTTCAATAGCTTTAGCTTGCACATTCTCCAAAATCCAGAAACCATGAACCAACGGCAAACACTGACCACTCCAGTGACCACCCAACCCCAAGTATATAAGAATCACCCGAAAAATCTGCAAAGTGTGGAGTATGATCAATGATGATCAATGTCTTGTACTATGATGTACTGTTCGGATCTGGAAGTGCACCAAGAGGACCACCATTCTTCGATTCCTGGGTAAACTCATCCCCAAGAAGAAACTCAATCAATTGCTGAGGTCGTACAGTGGATGTAAGATGATATCAGTGGGTTATATAAAAATCACTTACCTCATCTTAAATATCTAGGGTTTTCATGGGTTTTCCATGGGTTTTCCCACGGAAATCCCGTAATTTCCCACGGTTTTTGCATGGTTTTCCCATGGCGATCCTCCAATTTTCGCCCAGGTCACGCGATCATCTCAGCATCGCTGCGGAACATGGCAGCAGCCTCCACGGCGCTATCCACGAAGATACCTCAGCCATTTATCTGGTGAACTAACATAGCTATGGAAAATGACCATTTATAGTGGATTTTCCCATCAAAAATGGTGATTTTCCATAGCTATGTTAAAATCCCAGAGGGTAACACTAGTGCTCAGCCATTTTTGTTGATGTTTAGAATTATACATTTCATTTCAGCATATAAATCCCATATCCAAACCCAAACAACCCCAACAAATCCGAACCATCCTGACATATACGATCATAGCATATAGTATCATATCACAACCACAGTGACCTCGGAGTTCGGTCAAAGATAAGCCGTTGAGACACCCGTGACAACATTGAAGAGCCCGATGGTGCAGAAGGCAATGAACGCGATGAAGGAGGCAAAGTAGAAGGTTCCCCCCTGGGGCTTCATGGTCGGGCTGATGTGATGTTGCAAGCCGGGGCCTCCCAAACATTTTCGTTGGTTTATAAAACCTAATTATAACTATAACTATAGTTATATCATCATATCCCCCATTCACTATATAACTAAGTTATAAGTCAACTTAGCTATCTAGGGGGCTTCACCTTAACCAATTTAGAAACAACATGAAATAACTCGTGTAATGCATTCACGCTGCAAAGATTCCCCTAGATTTTTCAGGACTTTCCTCGATCTGATCCAGCTGGAAAAATGATCAGAAAGAAGCTACTTAGTTTTTAAGTTCTTTCATATTGGTTCCACTTAGTAGATTTGCTATGGCTATACCATATGTACAACACAAATGCCCAAGATTTCAAATCTTCTGGATTATCCTATATTACCCTACCACATCCTAGCATATAAATAAACAATTTCACCACAGACCACCAAAAGCAACTCCCGATGGAACAGTCAAGATTGGCAAGAGGCCATAGTGCGGAGGGTCTCGGCATATTCCATCCAATCCTGAGTATTACCACCCCAAACTTGGTATAGATGGGTATAGTAGCCTCCAAATAAATATACTAATATATAGTTATATATAGAACAGTACTGTATCATTACTGTAATTTCATAGGAATTCACTTTTCTACCTTTTTGGGGTTTACTATATCTTGAGTCTGTATGAGGAACCCTCTAAGAATGCTATAGCGATCTCTGTTCAAAAATCCAGCGGGTATTAACCCCCGAGATATTCATCGCCACCGAACCAAGTATGCAGTTCGCATTGAGTCGCGCCCCAGACCTACAAAGGGCAACATGGGAGGCGTGTCCTGGAAACCTAAGGATGCCCCCACACAACCTCAGCAAAAGGACCTGCTAAGGGCCTATCAACCTAGATATTCTTGGGTATCTGGTATCTTTATGCGACACCCGTAGAATTTGTTTGAATTCCAAATGAAAAAACATGACTGCATAGACATGCACAGCATCATCCCCCCAACCCAGAAGAGTCCACACAGCCTCCAAATGACCTCCCCACCAGCCCCATTTTGGGGCGATGACCACGCAGCACCAAGGCTCGTTTCCACCACTGATGGCAGACCACAAGGACAACATGGTTGAAATGATCGAACCGTAATAGTCCTGGACCTCAGCGGAGAAATGCCAACCACTGACCTTGCCATACATCATGGCTACGTAGGGAAATCAAGGGGTGAGGATCATCGAATGGAAACAATAGCAACAAAATGTGCATGCCATTGACAGCCTCAGTTGCAAACACAGTTGCAGGAACACAACTTGTGAAAACATACCATGCAACCACCACACATACCCATATTGATCCAGCGTTCTCATTGGTACCATATGTTTTTGAAGGCAAAACCCTAATTTTTTCAAGATCAAACCCCTCTGTTGTTCATCAGACCATGTGAAACCTTTATTTTGTGTCTGCTAGTTTAACATAGTTTAACATAGTTATCTGGAAAATCATGCTTTTTAGTGGGTATGTCATTTATAAATGGACCATGTTCGATAGCTTTGTGAAAAATTGCCGGAGGGTGATGAAACTTCTGTTGAAGCCAGGCACTTTCTGCACTTCTACGAGTTCATCGCCTGGGCGGTCGGAACTGAAGCCTGGTTTCTTTGTTGGATGTTGCGGATCCCAAAAGTGGTGTGTTTGTTTTTTCTTTTTTTTTTGGGGGGGGGAAATGTTGGATGTGTTGATGTTGTTTTTGTTTGTTTTTCCCCCTTTTGCGTGGTAAGATTCCCTAAACACACAAAGCATTGGACTTTTTTACATCCATTTTTAACGATCAAACTGATCGAATGGTAATCCTAAAACATCCTAAATCAGCATAGTTCAATCGAAAATCTTACCGCCTGGAATTTCTGGAAATGGATGTGTCTACCGTTTCTACCAAACCATGGCTTTATGACTTTATGTAATCATTTCCTCCTGAGATGGAAACATAATGAGCAGAATGACCATGCAACGCTGCAACGCTGCAAACCTCCTTCCACTAGCATTGGGAATGACAAGTTTGCATTCACAACATGATACTGTAATGTATAGTATAAAAACATGTGCATATATAAATATATAATTATAAAAACATACATATGCATATGTAAATCTGCAAGTATATATGTGCGTGTGTGTCCTTACAATGCACGCATACAACAACAAAAACAACAACAACAACAACAACAACAACAACAACAACACCAACAGCAACAACAACAACAACAAACAGCAACAACAACAAACAGCAACAACAACAAACAGCAACAACAACAAACAGCAACAACAAACAACAACAAACAACAACAAACAACAACAAACAACAACAATAAACAACAATAACAAACAACAAACAACAAACAACAAACAACAAACAACAAACAACAAACAACAAACAACAAACAACAAACAACAAACAACAAACACAACAACAACAACAACAACAACAACAACAACAACAACAACAACANCAAACAACAAACAACAAACAACAAACAACAAACAACAAACAACAAACAACAAACACAACAACAACAACAACAACAACAACAACAACAACAACAACAACACCAACACCAACACCAACACCAACAGCAACAGCAACAGCAACAGCAGCAGCAACAGCAACAGCAAACAACAAACAACAACCAACAACCAACAACCAACAACCAACAACCAACAACCAACAACCATCAACCAATAACCAACAACCAACAACCAACAACAACCACAACGACAACGACAACGACAACAACAACAACAACAACATACATATATAACCATATATATATATATACATAATATGTATGTATATATAAAGGTATATATATACTATTTATACATATTTGTAGTAAGTAATTATTTACGGGCGCCTCATGAAAGGGCCATTCCCACAATGAACAACGACTAGCAACTCGAAGAGATGGATGGCCATCCTACTTGAAACAAACAGGTGATACACCCCTTGAGATAGTGAACCTTAGCTACCCTGCACTAGAGGTCACTCTGTGCTGAGCATAGCATGGTCACATCAAAGTTGCCTCATGCTCATACATGAAAACCCACTCACTATTCAACAAGGTGTTTTCCCGCATGATGCTACTATTCTGTGCAGAGATAATCTGTATTTTGTTTGGTGAAAGTTGGCCCAAACCTAGGTGGACCCCACAGTAATCAAGAATAGCAAGTCGAAATCGCAATATGCTGACAATCAGTACCATTTCCAAGTACATACATTACATTACATTACATTTACATTGCATTGCATTACATTACATGACATGACATGACATTACATACATACTACATATTACATACACAATAAAAAAACATAGAGGCGTACACATAATGTATATAAATGACGTACCGTGTATATATATATATTATATATTTGTTTATTTATGAAATGGAAATATTTCCATATATATATATATAAATATGATACAATATGTACACGTATAATCATGTATACATGCATATATGTAGATATAAACAAACACGTATATTTTATATACATATATATAAGTAGAATATACAGTGAATTGCATGGCAAGCCAGGCACAGCCCGCGGGCACCTGCCAATAAAGTGGCACTGGTGCGGTTCAAGTTATCGAAATAGTGCACCTGCAGCTGCAGATCAGCCATGTTCAAAAGGCCCAACTAACCTACCCAACCCCAAACGGTTGGCCAGCTTGAGCGGTTTAACAAGGGAAAGTATCCCTGGCAAACATGACTCATGTTTAAGGGTAGAAGAATGGCCTAGGATAGCAGGACTGGGAAATCATGAGCAAAGACTAGCTTGTCATGTTTTGGTGATGTGTTGAGCTGTGTTTGCTGCTTTGGGTTTGTCATGTTTTGGTGATGTGTTTGTCATGTGTTTGCTGTTTTGGGTTTGTCATGTGTCTTTTTTTGTCGCGTGGGTGTCGTGTTTATCTTTGAGCTGGTGCTTGATATTTCTCGCTGGATTTGTTACGCTTGACCTCCCAACGCTGTTTTTCTTTTTTAATGGGCACCTTGATGGCACACAATGACATAGCTCTGTGAAAACCTATACGCGCCACATGGTTGCTATCTTCTGGTTTGCTCACATGGTGTTTGGGTTTGATAAGTGTGGCTTGTTGTTTGCTTGGCAGCCTTGTGTTGAACACTGGATAGAAAAAGTCTCCAGTTTTCCAAGGCGCAAATGTACTGAATCAAGGTACATTCTGGCACATTCGGGGAAAGATCAACACATGCGTTTGCATGCGTTTGCTATGTTTGCATCATTGCTATACTACTATACATATCTTTGATTGTCTTTTGGTGTTGTCCATTTTCTTGTCATTTGTCATTTTCCCTGCTTTTCGCTTCTGCAATGGTTTTGTGACATGTATGTCTTGTTTATTGTCTTGTTTATTGTCTTGTTTATTGTCTTGTTTATTGCCATGTTAATTGTCATGTTGATTCGCATGCGTTTGAGTTGTTGTTGTTGTTGTTGTTGTTGCTGTTACTGTTGCTGTTGCTGTTGTCGTCGTCGTCGTCGTCGTCGTCGTCGTCGTCGTCGTCGTCACAGTTGTCAGTGCGGTGTGTTTCTGATTTTTGCCTGTGCACTTGGTACGCATGATTTTGTGTTTGCTATTGCTGCTTGCATTCTAACTTCTGCTGGCATCCTTGGGGTTCCTGTGTTGGACAGTGGTGTTGATGTGTGTTTTGGGTCCCGGTCTTTGGGCCTTTACATCTATGACACTTGAAAACAACGAGAACGGCAATATGAAACTGAGACACACTAAAACAGTTAAAAAAAAAAGCTACACTCAAATGACAACAAAGGGGCCAACAACAACATGACAAACACATAACAAAACAACGACACACACAGAAATGACAAAAACAACGACAAATGAATCAGCCCAACAACAGAAACAAGAGAAACAAATGACAAAACCATGACACACAGGGTCCAGAAAGGTGGGAAATGCGTCTGGCCGGAATCAATGGCACCCATGGTTAACTTTGGTTCCTGAGACCTCCATAAGTGTCATGACTTCAAATGAACGCATTCATATCAACCCATAGCAAGCAACTGTGCAATCATGAGGGGTTCATCCAGCAAAAATATGGCCGAAAAAAGGAAGAACCTATCAAAATCAGGCAGACTTTATTGTAATCTCATAGGTTTCAAGAAACTGACGTGTTGTATACCTCTTTCAGGAACAATTTGCCCAGTGCTCCATTTATGATGAAGTCTGCAACGGCGGGATTGATTTTGCTCAGGTTTAATGTCAATCATGGTCTGTTCCTTAAGCAACGAGTTGTGGTTTTATAAGGTCCCCCTCTACAGCTCTTGACCAACGATTGCGCAAGGTTCACACAAATAATGCTTCATTATTGTTGGCTGATACCGATTTATACCCAAGTTTCGGTGATGAACAACACCGCAAAGACATGAACCAAGGCTTATCTAGCCATGTTATATGCTACAGATCTGCCAAGGGTGGTCAACCTCACTGGTCTGAGTCACCCACTGTGGCAGTGGAAAGAAAGATACTGTAGACGTACAAAAAGAGAACAACCTGGCATACAAACACATCGGAACATTTTTTGGGCCATCAAAAGGGGATGAACATATACCAACATGGGAAACAAAAACGGAGAAAGGAGACGCCAAATGCCAAGTAGAATGGTACCTTTGATTTGTTTCGGTTGAGGAAAAATCGGGTCGCATATCACCACCTTACCCGACAAGGGACGAGGCGGAAAACATACCATACACGTGGAATTCTGTGGCTGTTCTCCACTTGATAACAGCTATTGACAGCCATCAAATAACATCAAAAAACTTAAAATATCGCTGATCTTCAAATAACATCAAAAACTTCAATGTTCTTTGGAAAGAGCATCCATCAATGATATTGTTGGACCGTTAGTGCATTTAGGCACCCCCCCTCCAAAAAAAACTGCTTGCAATCCCTTCACCCTATAAATGTTTACGTTCATGTTTCTGATGTTGAATATCTCCGTAGAAAATCCTGTTTTCTGAGGGTCCCTTGGAGTCCCTTATTGATTTGTTCTTCATTTTTTGGGGGTGGGATATGGTGGGATTCTCCCAAGCCGTGATTGAATACAGCGGCTCCGCCCAGGTGTCCTTGGCAAAAAATGTCACATTGATACCCCCATGACAATGGCAAGAACATGTAAGAACCATGTTGACACTCCAAGAAATGGCAAGCAGTACGCACAAATTCAGATTAACACATCCAAAGAATAGATTATATATGTTTCAATCGGCTACCCTCCGGTAATGAAACGTGGCAATGGAAAATCCCACCATTCATACCATCTGGTAAATTAACATAGACCCTGGCAGATAGGGATTGGAAGATAGTTTCCTCTAAAAATAGCTATTCTCAGGGTCTATGTTAATATACCAGAGGGTAGATCATTTTCCCGTTCAACCCTCCAATTTATAGGGGATTTCCCAGCTTGCCACGTTTGATTAGAGGGACCCTCCCAAAATTCCCACGAATTCTCCAAGATCCACTGCTCGAAACGGGGAAACCCCGCATCCGGGGCTCAAGACCACCAGGAAGGCCCAGAAGAGATCGACCAAGGAAGCCACCAAAGCTAGGAGCCTCGATCCCAGCGCCAAGTTGAGGCTCACACTACACAAAATGGCACTATGATTTTTGGTACGGCACTCACTTAACCACACCTACAGTGCTTTCACAATTGTGTTCACCATGTTTTAGTCTATCCAATTGTGAAAATGGATGAAGCATGATGAAGCGAGTTTGTGGCCAGTGGGATGCATATTTGAACGTGGAGTAACTCAGGAATTGTCCGTGTTATGTCAAAAGATTGTCTTTGGTGCATGCGGCAAGCTGCTCGGAAATGAATGCCTACCCGAATGGACCTGGAACCAAAGAGCAGCCAGGCTTACAATCGAATTGTATAGAAAGTCCTGCTGCGCAGATCACAAAGTAAGGATTGATTATTCGGTGGCACATAAAGGCAATAACTTCTTGGGACGGAAATGAACACCTCCTCAATATTCAATGATATCCAACTGCAGATTGGCTACCCCTAAATGACCATCAGCCACAGTCGCTCACACCTGTATTTTCCCCCCCTCAGCCAGCTAGTCCCCTTGAACCGCTTAAGGGCGGAATAACCACTGAACCATAATGGACCATTGCCCCAGTTAGCGGGATGCCGGTGGTTTTCTCATAGCTGGATAAAATTGGATGCAGAGATTCTATGAGTTTCATTGTGAGTAGCCCATCACCCTATCAGCAGGTTCCAAAAACGCAGCAAAAGTGCGTTTTTCGCAGCTTCCTCAACACCTGCAGCTTTGTCCCGTGCAACATGGAGCAGTGTCAATTGAGATTGATGGGATTTTCATGGACTACCACGGGTCCCAAAGGATTCGAACAATTTCGCAACCCACAGGTACTGCGAAAATCCATGAAAATCCTAGGGAAAGCAACCATGGAAATGGATGGAAATGGGGCGTTGTATCATCAGGGATCCCTAATTCCAATTTTTCGTGATTAGTTGGCAAATGCATGAAGAAGAATCAAACAGATTTGGGATGATCTGGGATATCACCAGCAAATCTGGAGATAAAAATCTGTCCAACTCGAATGTTTGCCATCAAACATGATTGATCAATTGAAGTTCAGCCGGCTGGAAATTGTGCTGTGTTCAGCGTTGAGTCTTGCCTCTTTCCTGAATAAGTGGCATCATGTCTAGATAGTAAGCACATCATAAGATGTTACAGTTACAAACCCTGGGTAGTATCACCAGTACATTGACATTCATCTGTACCTCCATTTTGGTTACAGTCATATGATGATAGGCGATATCCCAGCCCTATCCGTGGGCAAGCCTTGACCTTCTTCATATGCTTGACCTCAAGGTCTCGCGGCGATGTGCTAAAGCAGGGAGCTTTTGGGTCTTTCTGGGATGGTTGAAATGTGTGGCTGAAAGGATGTGGAGATATACCAACAAGGAAATTACATGAAATAGGGCACTGTCACGCGTCCTGATGAAACCAAAACATGCTTGGCTGCTCAAGACATGTTTTTTTTAAGGTATCTCAAATGCCGGATTAAACATGAAAGACGTATAAAACCAACAGCCAGGTTGAAGTCCGGGCACTAATAAGACAATGATTACAACAAAAACAGCTACCCCCAACTGGTCAGAGCTGTTTTTGTGTACTCACGTCCATAGATACCTGTTCCAACACAAAATGAAGGCGCTGGGTCCTGGTCAAACCCCACCCACCTCCTCAAAACGTCACTGAGTGCCTCACTGTGGCACCCAAGAATTTCACCATAAAGGTGGCTATGTAATCATAATGGGTACCCTCTGGTAAACAAACGTAGCTATTGAAAATGGCCCATTTATAGTGGACTTACCCACAAAAAATAGGGATTTTCCATAGCCATGTAACAGTTTACCAGAGGGTAATGGATAGCCAACTACCCATCATATGGCGTCTAAATCACCTTGTGGCATATACCCAGAAGGTTCACCCACAACCACGGAGAGGGTGGGATCTCTGGCACTGGATTGGGGGCCCCTGACCAAACGCGCCAAGCGGAAAATGCCTGCCATGACAACGTGGATTGGGGTCAAGTCCAACAAGCCACGTGGCAAACTGAATGGTAAACCCCTTGTTTATCCATTGTGAATGGGGTTTGTCATTCACTTAATCTTAATACTTGGTATGATTCAATATCATTTAATTTTATGGCCTTTAGAACGACCTATCTATGTGCCCATATGTGTATATACATATCTATAGTTGGGTAAATGGGGTCTGGTGGACTATTGGTTTTGCAACCAAGAGGTCAACCAATCAAGAATAGCAAAGTTGCGCGCAAACACCCCAGCTCGCCCACACCCTTTGTGGCACATCTTGGGTTTAGAGTTTGTGGTTTTTAGGGTTTTAGGGTTTCAGCTTTTAGGGTTTTCTTGCGTAGAGGTTTAGGGTTTTAGGGTTTGGGGCTTTAGGGTTGAGTTTTATGATGATGCTGATGATGATGTTGATGATGATGATGATGATTGTGATGATTGCGATGATTGTGATGATGGTGTACAAGAGGCACAAACTGCGCACAGGTCCCTATGCTGTGCGCTGTAAGATAAGACGTACAAGTAACGAAGTTGCTCAAAAGTCCCACAAATACCACATTAACGCTTCCCCACACATTGCCGCGGAGAGGCGCTGGCAAATCGAGGTGTTTGCCCGTAAAGTAATGTGGAATTCATCATCATTTCCCCCAGCATTAAAACATGGCCATGTGGAGTCCTGTGGAGTGTACCAAATTTAAACATCATCATTTTCCCCAGGACTTAAACATGCCTAGCAGCTAGAAACCCAGAAAATTAGTTTAATCCGGTATTGGAACATGAGCTTCTAGCTGCTAGGGCTGCGAAAGTTGGCACATGTCTTCCCAGGGTCCTAAGATGCACCCATGAACTTATGAGCAATATATCCCCTCTGGTAGTTAAACGTAGCGACATAGAAAATGGCCATAGAAATAGTAGATTTTCCCATTAATAGCATGGTGATTTCCCATGGTTATGTTAGTTTACCAGAGGGTAATGTACGCAATTATCATATCATTTTCATGGTTTTGTCTATCTTCATCTTGAATCGACTTCAAGACTGACATCTGCATTTTGTCGATTCTTGTCATCACATGGGCCATGGATCCAAACCATCAGGGGACAACTCAATATGACATAAATGGGTGGTAAATGGTTGGTTAAAAAAAAACAACCCCAAATGGTAGGCTTATACTTATACCATTGGGTTTGTCAGATTAACCATTATGGTCTATTAACCATTGAGTAATAACATTAATCATCATATTAATAATTAGCGGTTAATGATAGCGATTGTGCAAACATGATCCAAGAAAACATAATAGCATTAGTCATCATATTTACCATTAAATAGAACCATCATAATCACAACAACCAACAATAACTGGGGGATTCATGGTTTCCAAGGCGGGATTTTGATCTCCCCATAGATCGCTCCCCCATGGTCACCATCGGCCTAGCACTCGGAGTTGCCTCAATGCCACAGCTTACGAAACGTGGCTGGAAAACATCGTTGGAAAACCGGCAAGTTGTGACGCACTCACAAAAGAGAACCTTTTGTAACACAAACCTTCAGGATCTTGACCAAGAAAAATGGAAGTTCAAGTAGGTTTAAACCAACAAAAATGGAGATGTCAGAAACATTGCGGACATATAATCCGTATAGACATAGAGTGTGGAAATCCAATGTGGCAGCTCAAGAGTCAGAAAGTTGCCTCCCACAACCCCAAGTTGTTCAAGGAATGGTAGAAATCATCATTGCACTTCTACGTGCTATGACTATGAGCAGCTTGACAACAAGCTCGACGCATCCAAAGAGATCAGAAAGGACCCCAGGAAGCATCATGAACCATTCACCCAAACAATGAAACTTGAAACTTCCCCATTTCGAGCCTCTGAAATTCGTGGAAACATGTTGAAACCATTTGAAACATAAACATACATAAAACATGCCATACCGGTATCCTTCATTCTTCATAAACATATGGGGAAAAAAGAAACATGCCAATTCTCTGACGAGACGCGAGATCTGGGCACCCCCGAGACGCGCAATGAGGCCCGCAATGGCTTCCTGGGAGGTTGAAACTCGCAACCAATAGCCTCCGGTTCCAACCGCCATCCAAAAACCATCAGTTCCAGATGGTTACAACCATGGGTTTCTAACCTTCATTAAGTTGGGATGTAACCACGTTAATTTCTGGTTATATAACATATGGTGGTTGATCTAAATTCCTTGTTCTGCCAACGGCCATTCTTCGCGAATTAAGAAACTACTTTCACGAATCTTTCGTAAACCCCGGGTGTATCTTTCACGGGGGTCTCATGTTGAAACCCTTGCGGCCTTTGAAATGGACAATCTCTACATGGACCTTTAGATCGACAATCATATGTGATACATTTACAAGTGGAACTGCACCATCAGATAGTGGGATGCTGGGAATGTATATATATATATACTGGGAATCAATAAGGGATATTATATGGGAGATTATGGGAGTTAAATGGAATTAATAAGGGACATGATCGGATCTACTCTCTGGTGTCATCAAACATGGCTGGCTCGGAAATCCCTTTTGAAATGACCATTTAGATCCATTTAGAATCAATTAGATCAGTTTGATGGGGAAATCATTGAAGTGGGAGGGATGGCTTGCTGCCCCAGTGATTCCCTTCTTTGCGGGGGAATCTTGGGATTCCAAACTCCGAACCACTGAACCTTATCGTCCTTGGTGCTGGTGAACAAAAACTGAACATGAAAGATCTTTGGCGAAGTCTTTGCTTTTTGATGGCTAAATTTGGTACATTTATCATCACTTATCCACATTGCGTAAATTGGGAATGTTGACCATCAAAAAACCGTGGTTAAAAAAGATCACTATTTCAAGGCACTGAGCCAAAAATTGAGATCAAAGAGTTGGCCGGATGATTTCCACCAGGTGATTGTGGACGAAAAAATGCAGCAGTTGTTTATGGATATCAGCTTCATTTTCAGAGCTACTGTTACTAATTAGGAATTTGTGTTTTTCTGTGTTTTTCTTCCACTTTTTTGCATGTCTTTTCTATCCTTGTCATACTTCACTTTGAGCAAACCAGGGAATATCATGGAGAAGCAAAACCATATAGAGCCCGCGTATTTCTAATGATCAGATACAGCCATCAGCAATAGACATATGTGCATATATATATATATACACTACCTCTTCCTCTTCTCTCAAGAGATGCCTTGAGGTTTGGGGCATTGAATCTTGAAGGATGTGTGATGTGCACATGGATTTCAAAAGATGGCGTCGCTCCGCAAATGGCTTCAACTATATGAAACAGCGAAGCTTTGAAACCTTTCGGTCTGCCAACACATGCAATCAATTGTCCCATATCTGTCTTTGAATATGTTCATAATTGCAACAACCAGACTGGAATGTTGTAAATACTACAGGGCTAACATGTCCAATAGATCTAGGGTGATCTAGCCATCGAGCATCAGCTGTTCTAGAATGAGCGCAGAATAACCCTGAAACTGGGATACGTCATACATGTGTGTGTGTATGTACGCCGCTTAAATACTTGTTAAGCCACACTAGAGCCATCATTCTTGGAGGTCAAAGAAAATTTCCCGTAAACCCCTGTTGTTACTTGGAACCATTTGTTTTCTTGTCTTTGTTAACCCCTACCGTATTTGTGGAAATCAAGCACTTTCTTTCTTAGAAAAAATGCCATTTCTCGTGGCTTAGCAGCCCCGATTGGTTTGGTAAAAATATGTTCCTGCTGCGCCAGCGCTTTTTGGTGCCAAGGTTCCAAAGCAATGGCTGTGTCGAAGCAGTTCCAGCGCCAGCCCTGACCACGTTGCGCTGTTGAGGTGGTTTCTAGCCAAATCACCTACTCTCGGTCATATGTCATCAGCTCCGTGGCTAGCTGGGAAATCCCCATCAAAAATGAAGTTTCAAATGCGTTTTTTCCGCTGAATCAAGGACAATCTGTAAAATATACATGATATATCTTGATAATCTTGACACATATTCTTCAGAATGAATCACCGCAGTGCAATTAAGAAGTTCCACCGACGTGTTTTGAAACCCCTGGCAACCTTGGTGCTTGAAAAGCTGTGTGTTCCTGTCCCCCCACAATTTCGTCACCCACGGGATCGTTACACTGGTTGGTTTCGTCAATTTGGATCATTATTCCAAATAGGACGGAACATGAAACATGATTGAAACCATCATTTTCCCTGTATGTAAAATCCAGGATAGGCAGTAAAACACCACAAACATCCCCATGTGGTGTGGTTCTTGCAGCTTCAACCTCGGAGATGAGCGAAATCCCCAGTGCCGCTACTATCCACGGATCTGAACTTCAGTTGGGGTCACCAAGGCATGTTCAGCAAACTGCGATTACGTCTCCAAGTCACGGTTCAAACTCAGCTACTGAGTATCCCAGAACAAAGTCGATTTTAGCATGAAGAGCCTATAGTGTTCCATCCAAAAAGCAGCTCAGCAAACGATTCAAAAAGGTATACTGTATAACCAGATGATTTTGATCCTAAAGTCCCCCCGACAGACATCCCGAAAAAATGTCATTAAATGTTGTCCGGTTCAAACTTGCTTGAATCATCTTGAATCCTTACATGCCATGATATATCATATTGTGTCATATTATATTGTATCCCTATGATTTTCCCCAACTTATCATAACTTATCCATCGCAAAGAAATAATGGCAAAGTCATTCTCCCCAGCACTTTCACCTGTCATCTGGCGATAAATTCTTAAAAGACTCATGCTCCATGTCGCCCCCCACGGCGAAGCAACTTGAGCTCCCAGGGGTGTCACACCTGGCTGTAATAGAAGAAATCCAGAGGTCCCTTTGGAATGACCCTCAGAATGATCTCCACAGCGAACCTTCGCCGCAGCTTCAAAAGCGGTGCTGCCAGCAGCACCGCAGGTGTGACGTGTAGTGACTTGTGTTATGTTATGTTGGTTGGTGTCTGCAATGCCGATCGTCAGCTCATTGAATTGACATTCATTAACTCTTCTTTCAGAAATTGGTGTGATCTATCTTACCACAAAGTGTGAGAATTCAATTAAAATGTGAGAATTGAATTGATTTCACCTGTGAACTAAATCAACTTAGCTATCGCTTATGGGGATTGTACAGCATATTCAACTGGATGGGCTACAAAAACTTTCGCTCGTTCGCGAAAAAGAACATGAAGTTGACCGTTTCACTCATATTGGAGACATTGTAAAGTGCACATAATTTAACGTTTCATGGAATCTTTGGAGGGTATGACCATCCCTGAAAATGGAGTAGCGAAAAAAAATAAGTACTCACTTTAAACCAACCAAACCGGTACAATCCCGTGGGATCAAAACGGATCTACTGCCCTTCGCCTGCTGTATGGCAATGATGCATTGGAGAATCACTGTTTCAGTAGAAACATCATTTATCAATGCTTTTTCCCGGCAAGTCATGTTTGATAAACAAAGAATACGAAAATCCCGGGTAGTTGTACCATCTGTTGTGCTTGTAATTCAATCCGTTCTATCATATCTTCTATCCAATCAGATCCAATCAAATCTATCTGTGGTTATTCAACACTTTTCACTATAGTAGCGGGAATGCACATTCAAAAGCGAGAAAGACATCACCCGAACGATGCAGTTTGACTTGGCAGGTTGGTTCCTTGAAATGAAAACTCAACGAAACTTGCATACCTTTTGCTGTTCTTCACCTACACATCTGGGGATGTCCTGCATTCTTGTTCTCCCCAAAGCCATTCTGGGACCAAAAACACAAAACCGCACAGGTCGAACTTATCCCAACATCCCAGCTGCAGTGTGAAACCAAGCGACCAGGAGGCAAAAAAATAGTCCAAGAAGTGGACGTCCTGCCAGAATTACCATCTACGGCTCGAGCCTAATGAGTTGGGGTTGCGACAAGTCTGTTCAGTCAAAAAATAGGCCATTCTCAGGGTCAAGCTGTCAATTCGGGGATGGTATTTCATCTATTTCATCCAAAAAGTTCGCTTCATTTCGGGGCATCTTTTTTGATGATTCTAAACCTTCCGCCCTCAACACAAAGAAAGTGACATGCTAGCGCCGAAATCTCAAGATGCCAGTTTAACTTGACTGCAGAGAGGTCGACTGTTGTGGTCAACACGTGAGCCTGTCCAGTTACAAATCTAATTCCCTCCGTGGTCTACCCCTGTTCTCTGGAACTTAGTTGTGAGCTGGTGTCCAGTGTCCCAAGTTTGAATGGAAAAACATATGTTGACCAACCCAGAAGCTGGCAATTTGAAATTCACATTCTTCCCAACTGAATTTCCACGCTTGTTGGTTGCAGTAGTATTTTTCCAGAACGTGATTTAAATATGTTCATATAATTTGAACTGCATTGTTGGTGGATAACCTCTTCAGGATATATATATATATATATAGAGAGAGAGAGATAGATAGATAGATAGATAGATAGATAGATAGATAGGTAGGTAGGTAGGTAGGTAGATAGATAGATAGATATATTATACATATGCAACAACAATGTTTGATCGAGTGATTTCCCCAGTTTGCTTGTTAAACAATATTGCTGTGTAACATGGTCTCATTCACAAAACTGAAACGTCAAGTAAATTTGGATTTGTTGCATAGTCAGATGGAGGAAAAAAAAACACCAATTCCCATAGGTGATATTCAGGTAAAACTGAATAACCACTTACCAACAAAAAGAGACGCTAGTGAAATCAAGTGATACAATCTATATAATAATGGCACATCTGATAGCACATGTTTTTCTACTTGTCTATCATCGTAATCTCGGATTTGCCTAAGGACATCCCTTTGTGGATTCCACAGTCGTAGTGGATTTTCCATGGGGAAACTGTGCGCCAAATCATCAGCAAATCCGAGAAATCATGCTAAAGAGGCGCACATCTGATGATAGGCTTAGCACATTTGCCTTTCCACTTTTCTATATACAGGATTGTGTAAGTACCACGAAACTCCAGGATTTATCATCAATGTTCAAATAAAAGAATGACAAATGCCATCAATATCCTATGAGTCTCCAGCCAGCCAAATATTATCCCAAAAGAACCAGATGTTCATGGTATATTGTTACCATCCTTACCAGGGGATCCCGAGCCATAAGTTGCTTTATCAATCCCATTAACTATAGGTATATTATCCATAAACATCCATAAACCCTAGTTTACCAAGTTGTAATCAACTTTGCTATCTAGGGGGCCCCACCTTGTATCATTATCCCTATATATACCATCTGGTAAACTAACATAGCTATGGAAAATCACCATTTTAATGGGCAAATCCACTATAAATTGCCATTTTCAATAGCTATGTTAGTTTACCAGATGGTATATCTAAGCAGCTTCTTGTTTTACATCTGCTTGACCTCCGGCCACTCCATTCCAGCCAGTCCTCAGCCTCCTGGCCTCCATGCAGTGCTGCGTTGTACGAACTCCTGGGCGGAGTGGCGCACGGCAAAAAACTGGAGAACTCGGATGCAAAGGATGGAGAAGGGAAAATGTTGGAACATGTTAAAGTCATTGGATTGATTTCTGGGAAAATTTACAGGAAACCCATGGGATTTTCCCATCAAATATAGAGGTTTCCGGTTAAAATTTTCCCATTAACCAATCCAATGATAAAGGAAAGCATGTCATTTTTTATCATCAATTGTGAGACTTTCCGAAGTCAATGTTCCCTTCAACCACTTCTGGGAAGGGATTTGTTGAAACAATAAATTGGCAATGAAATATAATATATATATACAATTGATGATGTTATATTTAGGATGTCTAGTAATCTAACCAACTCTAGATCCAAGTTGGATTCGGTAGCTGACAAGGATGGGAATCCTACTGCAAAAGCCCATGGTTTAAAACCTCATGTTCCCTTTATAAAATTCCCATTATCGGATCGACAGCATGTTCATCCATTTTCCGACAGACTCATATAGCAAAGCTAGGCCTAAGGAACCAAGATATGGAACCTGTCAAAGTACATTACATGATCCATGCGTTAGATGGTTCTGAACGGAATGGGATTGGGCCTTTAACAATGGTTCTGAACTGTCAAGTTCTACGCCTTTGAGGTGGTTCATCCCCAGAGCCGTCAGATATCATCAGATCATCACCGGGCCACACAATCTGATCATCGGAGAGTATGGCCAAGTGTATTGAATTGGCGATGATCACAATTGAACACGCGGCCTGGCATTCCCAGTACCGCGAGGGGCGTGAAAGGGGCCCTGAGTTACCAACATGTCTTCGGCAAGACATGTGCTTGTCATAAGCAGTCTTAAAATGGGAGATGTCCCAAGATATTCTAATGAGGTGAGATAAATGATGATATACCATCAAAAAAAATATATATATATATATGCTTCAACTATATACAATTCGTAGAGCAAGTGAAGTAGTGCAACGCACCACACTCACGAAGGTTACAAACCAAACATCATCAACGATTGCAGCCAACCATGACTGGGGATCATTTTGTGCCATCCCAAAACAGGCATAGACCATCGTGAACCAAATCACACACCCCAATTGGGGATAGTTTACTGTTGGATTTATATCATCGAAATTCATTGGCCATATCATTTACATCGTATACAGTAAATTCATTTCATTCTCATTGGATTCAGAAGATTTTCTGCTACCAATGCATCCCCGTTCCTAATCTTGCCACCAGTCACAGCTACCAACCCCGAATAAACCATCCAAAATGGCTGGTATAGCATCCATAAGGCCAAGCCAATTGTAAACCATCCCTATGTGAAGCACATGTGTGTTTTCATATGTCGTTGTCACCAAAAACCACCAAGTACCAGCCATAAGTCATCATAAATCCATTTACTGTTCGCAATTCGGGGTTTGGATCCGTAAGGTTTAGATCCGATACCGATACCTTTCAAATCTCAAAAGTTCCCATAAGTCATCATAAATCCATATCATAAGATCTAAATCCACCATAAATCCACCAGAAATCCATCCCCCCAGCAGCTCCCCAGCCCTTTTCGTTTCCGCGTTCGGTGGGCGTCGGCGTCTGCGGCGCGCTGCCCGTCCATCCGTAGGTGTCCACGTGGCGCTGCAAGAGCTGCGCCACCTGCGGGTAGCGATACGCCAGGTCGATGGCGGTCTCGCCGTCGCCGTTGGTGTTCACCTGTAGAGGTACCCTCTGGTAAACTAACAGTTTTCTATGGACAAATCACCATGCTATTAATGGGAAAATCCGCGAAATTTCTATGGCCATTTTCAATAGCTATGTGAGTTTACCAGAGGGTATGGAGGATGAGAACGATGGCAATTTTCGGGGGAGAGAATTAGGCTGATTCTGTGATTTTTATGATGAGAAATTTATATATTAATTATCTATATTTAGACATGTATGTGTAGAAATCACCTATTACAAAAGACCCAGAGAGAGAGACACAGAGTGAACATCTTGACTTGGTTCCGAACAAAAGGATGTGTTTGAATATTATTGGCATTTTGTGAGGTGATGCCTGGAATTCTAAGGACGATCGACTAATGAGGTGGCCACACCTTACCTTGATCTTCCTATGAGGGATTATGAGGGATTCTCCGAGATCCACGATGAGATTCAACCCAAATTGGGATATCTTCTCACTCTTTGACATTAAACACTTGGAGCTAAAACGTATTGACATCGAAGCCTTTGGAGTTTTACCCTCTGGCTATTTAACATAGCCATGGAAAATGGCTAGTTTTGGATGATTTTCCCATTAAAACCTCCATTAATAGGGGATTTTCCATGGCTATGTTAAATAACCAGAGGGTACTATGTCTGACAAGTCACCTGTGCGCCTTTGCTTAAAAGCAGCTGGACAATCTCGGAATGGCCGTACATCGCCTCGCGACAGCGACCGTGTCGAAATGGTTCGATTCTGATGATGGGGAGTACCCCGATGTATGGCATTTTTGACAGGGAATATGAACATGATGATATATATGGTTATATATATATGATGCTTATATGTATGATTATTATATGTATATATATATATACATATATATGTGTGTGAATATAGGATCATGTGTATATATATATATATATATGAATATCATGATCATTTCACAGGATGGAATGGAGATACCTTATTGGCAGACAAACCAAATTGTTGTAATGTTGGGGTACACAAGCAATTCGGGATTGCTTGAATAAACATGAATAAACACATTAAACAACTTGACAACCAGTTGACTAGCAGGGGGTACCAATTTTGAGAGTATTGCATGACTCTTTTGAGGGTGCTACTCCACGATTCTTCATCAACAGAGATTATAAATCCGTGGTTGGCATTAAGCATGGTGACAACTCGCACTGGATGCGTTTCAACATTTTTTCCCTACTATCCAAATGTTCCCTTCAGCAAATTCTGGAAAAACATGGAAAAACTCTATTTCCTTCACGGGTTTTTGGTGCAAGTTGGTGTGTTTCGGGGGCGCTGCCAAGGGCTGGGTGGCTTCTTCGCTGCCGTCAAAGCACCGCCACCATCAAGGCCGTGTAGCCGAAGCGTCCGCGGGTGTTGGGCTCCGCCTTGCCTTCCAGGAGAGTGTCCTTGGCGGATCAACGGGATGAGAAGCTGTTGGCAACCAAAACGCAATGGGAAATCCCAGCTGTTGATATAAGAGTTGTAGGAAATATAAAGGATAATGATCCAGAATCCCAACTTTGAGATCGTGTGAAAGTGAACAAATGTGGGATAATCTATATTCATAATCATGTAGAATCATCTATGGTAACCTTAAGATGGGGTTATAATACTCCCGAGATAATCCAAGGTTCAAGAAGAAATAGCCTTAACAATCCGTTGGTACCCCAACATGGGGTAAAGGAACATCTAGAGTTTTGGTTGGAAAATATCGGGTATAATAATCACCTAAAACAATCTAAAAACTAGTAGAAATTGGGACATTCCGGAGCGTCTGCAGAAATTGGGGCCAACACTTATCAACCAAAAAGTGGTGATGGCACTCTAAGGATCTCTAAGGAATCTTCGAAAGGGGGTCGGTATGCATTGCGGACTTAAAGGAGGTCCAATCGGGATTCACTGGGGATTCCATGGGATTCCCCTATTTTTCTATTTCGAAAATGGATGATTCTAAGGAACCATTCAGTGGGGTCAAGGTATACGGTATATCCCAATCTTTGAAAATTGAGCCAATGAGTGGCGTATAGCCCTGTTCCGGGTACAATGTAAATCCCCCAAATTTCACGAGATGGCTTATGTTTTTTGAGATGAGGGACAAATATCCTTATGATTGTTCAACTTAAACGCTGTTTCATCCTTTATTGACCGTCTATTTTCCGTCTAAAATCCCAAACTCCCAAAAACAAAAAATATATATATATATATATATATAAATCCAAAAAAAAAATCAATCCGCAGGAACATCCCATCTCAACCCCTACCTCCTCATTTTCCGCCCCATTTTTTGTTGGCCCATGCCCTCCTGGCTGCCCGGTATCCACCACCTCGTCGTTCCCGAAACGCGCCGCCAGCCGCAGAGGCGTCAAGTCTGCCTCGACGGGTTTCTCCGCATCGGCGCGCGCACTGAGGAGCCACTTCACCTGGTACTGCGGGGACCGAACGGGAAGACATGGTGCCGTTCCAAGGTGGGAAAGTGTGGGAAACCTGTGGAAAACATGTGATTTATGATATGATATATGATTTATAATAAATAATGAATATGATTTATGATATATGAATTATAATATGATTGAATATTAAAATATGATTGAATATGATTGAAGATGATTTCATGAGAATTGATCATATGTGGTGTGATGGAGATTTGATGTGATGCGGGGCCTGATGGGGATTCCACAGGAATTTTCACACATGAATCTGGTAGCTGATGTGGATAGAACCTACAAAATGGGAGTGGATTTTAAAAAACTGCCTGTTCAAGAAGCCACAAAGTAGGTCAAGCAAACCCTACTCTAGGGAAATGGAAGCTGTAACCCACGTGTACATGAGATAGTCTTTAAACTTGGCAGAACTTGGAGGGACCCAAAATTTTAACCAGGTAGCCAAAACATGTCTTGTTTCTGTAGCTTCAACCTGTGAAAAGCAAAAGAACTTGGCATATTCAGCAAACCTTTCCTCGCCGAGGTTGACCAGTCGGGTAGCTCTATGTAGCTATGAATGACTCAAGCCTATCACGTGTTTGATTCGATCATGCCAGTTCTTGTAGGTGGCATCTGGTCAACATACCCTTCAACTAGGTCTTGTCCAAAATACCATCAAATGCCACTGATATCCACGAAATCGCCTTCGCCTCCCTGTAAATTGGATATTGATACACCATGATGCACCATGATGCACCCAGATTTTTTTGTCTAAAAATAGTCATGAGTCATGTTGTTATTACAAGCATGCGTGGAAACCAGGTCCTATCTCCACACTACAGAAGGCCGAATGCCGGGTTTCATCAATTTCATACCCCCATTTTGGCCAGTCACAAAACCCCAAGGCCTTCCCCAGAGGCCCTCCCAAGAGACCAAGGCGGCTCCAAACGGATCAACGGCAAGGGACGGCCTTCACAGGGCCACTGCGCAGGGCCACCTGCATGGCGCGACGTTCCTGGTGCACGGCCAGGCCGCAGTGTTGCAGAACCACCAGGGCGTCCTGGGGACGGAATCGCGCTTCGGAGTGGTGGTGGATTGGTTGTGGCTTTGATGCCCCTGGAATTCGCTGCCGACTGCTTCACAGTATCTAGAGACGGAATCCTTTCTGGTGTGTTTACCTACTTTTCTCATCTTTTCTCTACAACCAATGGGTTTTGACCGTGAAAAATGTCCAATTCCTGGCCACCCACTGCAGAGTCAAGTTGGGTGAACTTAAGCTCTGCAGCCGGCAGGTCATATCCCCAATCTTTTGCATGGGAGACTGTAGATAGCAGGTAGGACACTGCCAGTATGTATACATGAAGAGAAAGTGTGTATAGTATAGTTCCATATAGTTCACACTTGAAATCCTCCCAGCCCAGCTTGTACCAGTTTTGGTTTTTATCAGTTTTCGAGGGCTACATCCTCGCTTGCTACCCATCATCAAATCAAATGTTCTTAAACTTAATCCATGTCAATCCATTTACAAACATATTTCTCCCCATTTTTCAGCCCCAAATCACCTCAAGAACCATCCAAATCATCCATTCCCAACCACCCCAACCACCCCCAACCCCACCCTCCCGGCACCTGCCACCGTGGCCACGGCAGGCGCTGCCGCCCGCGCTCCGCCAGCAGCACGGCCTCTGCGGTGGCCGCGCCGCAGCGCTCGGCGACCAACGACAGCAGCGCTTGGCGCAGCGACGGCGAACTCAGGAGCTGACGGCTGGCCTGCGCCAGGCGGATGAGGCGGATGAGGCGGATGAGGCGGATGAGGCGGATGAGGCGGATGAGGATGAAAGACTTTGAACATCTTTGAACCAAAAAAATTGGTGATTTACGGCAATTCTTCATGGGATATCAATGGCAATAAATGAATATGATGGGAATATCATGAGAATAGACCTAATATAATGGGAATTCATGGGAATCTTGGCAATGACAAGCAATGATTTCTCAACGACTCTTGTGGATGAGAGAGCGAAATGGGTGGCAAGAAACTCAAACAATTAGGTATTTGACCTAGGAAGTGGGGAGGATGGGAAGGAGGGGCACAAAACAGACAAGAAAATAGATTCAATAGATGTTGTTTAACATTTTTTTTTGGATGTTTGACCAAGACCAAAGTAGAGAACTTTGGACCCCCTGACTGGGCTTCAGTGTGTCCACCTCACATGACTGGGGCATATCAAGGGACCAGGGACATACCCCAGTCACTATGCTGACCTCAGGGAATATCCAAGTAGCCAACGTTGATACTAAGTAAGCAACCAGGACTCGGGATGCAAATCGGCAAGGATATTTAATCAAACAACTCTCAAGGCTCTAAGAAAAAACGACAAAGAAAGGGACAGCCCCGACCGTTTAAATTTCTACGTAGATCACCTCCGTCCAAAATCATAAAAACAGCCCACATCACATACATGGTTGCGATCATTTCTTGATATCCGAATAATATCCCCATTATAAACCGCTATTAACCATATATATTTATAACCGGCATTTTCTCGGATCTGCTGAAGAGACCCCTCAAAAAATACACAATAATCATTCAACAAAAGGTGGATAAACCGATGGGAAAACACAAGATCACCTTCCCCAGGTTATCCCCCAAATATATCCCCACTATCAGCTATTCACCATACATAACTGGATTTTTCTTGGATTTGCCGAAGTTGTTTCTTTGTTTGACCAATAAAGCCTCCATTTATAGTGGGTTACCCTATGTTTTCCCATGATTTGATCATCTGGGAGAATCATAGGGCATTATCATGCATTATCATCTTGGGAAAATATAGGGTAATCCACTATAAATGGGAAAATTATAGTTTCCCATGACTTTATGATGATATAATCCGAGTGACCCCCTGAGTTATCATCATCTTGGGGGCACTCATAGTGCATCAAGGCTCACCGGGGATCATCTGCAAAAAATCAACCGCCTTCATCAGCACGACACAGCCAGAGGCAGCCCTGGCGACATAAGCCACCTCTGAAGGCCATAGACCTGGGCAAACGGCAGGACAGTGAATCATAGCCGAATGATTGTATACAATGATATATATATATATATAATGGCAATAAACCTCCATTTACAAATTTATAGTATATCAAATTCGGAGAATATCAGTTTCTAGCTGACTTCTGAGAGATAATATATATATATATATATACCTAGAGAGCCAAGTGTATTAGAAATAAGTGACACGAATCCAAAAGTTGACGATTCCACATTTTCCACTACGGTCCACCAGAAANTTCGATCCTATGTGAAGGAGGGTTTTGCACAAGAACATGTGTTTCACACATGTCTCTTTCTATCTTTTACATGTCACGATAGTAGGATCGACCAAATCTGTACAAACCTAAAGCACGGTCAATCGTTCGTGCTGCAGTGGTTCTTGGATGGGTTCGACGACTAAGTCTTGAGATCCTGCCAATGAAATCCTCATCGNTAAAGCACGGTCAATCGTTCGTGCTGCAGTGGTTCTTGGATGGGTTCGACGACTAAGTCTTGAGATCCTGCCAATGAAATCCTCATCGGCCCAAGTCATGGCCACGCAAGGTGAAAGTACCCATTGGCATTCTGGTATGTCCAGCTGATAGCGCATATTCAACCTCATACACACACACATACACACTGAGGCGAAACCTTCCATAGGCCAGGATAATTTATTAACCCATTAACCCCAAAGGTCATACAGGGAAACCACAAAATGATAAAATGGAATAATATAGTAAAACCAGGAGCAGTATGTGTGCAAACATATGCAGCTTTGGCCGC
>BGPT01000347.1:284983-302068 GCA_003297045.1 Symbiodinium sp. clade C Y103 | reverse complement strand
CTTCATCACTAATAGAAATGGCTGCGGGGCCAATCGGGTAATTCAAAGGATCCCAAAAACAAGGCGATTCACAGAAACTTGTCGATTTCACAAAATGTGATACGAACAACATGTTTCTTTACGAATTTCCAGATTGTACTACGAAACCCAGGGGGGGTACTTTTTTCTACTACGATTGGTCCTTCAGGTATATATATATATATATATATAATGGCAATTGGAAAATCCTCTATAAATGGAGATTCACAGATGGGAAAATCAGCCCAAAAAGAGTGGATCATAGTGTTTAATTAATGTTTCAGTTACCCTTTGGTGATCAAACATGGCTAGCTGGGAAGTCCTCCATACCATCCTATTCATGATTTGAAGCATGCTAGGGAAAATCATCGCACTAAATGGAGGTTGGTTCATTAAGAAACTGAGGGGGAACTGGGCCCGAAAAAACAACAAAGCTGGGGATGATTGAAAACACGCTTCATTAAAAAAAGGGATTCACCATGATCTAACCAAGCAACAAGTGGATGATTAACCAGCAAAAATGATGATGGGCTTGTGTAATCAACAAATATGAAGGGTATCAATCATGACTACCCAGCCATAGTAGGGCCCTGCAACAAACCCACGAATGACTGGTTGGCGGTGGTACTTGGCAATAAAGCCTGTGATAAGTTTCACAGTCAAGTAAATTTCCCAGAGCTGAGACCCTAGATGAGGCCCAGGGACCCGCACTGAAACCCAAACATTTGGAAAAAAATATGGACATTCAAGGCAAAATTGGGAAAGAATATGGAAGACATGTAAACAACTGGAATGAATGTGGAAGGCATGCTGTAAGCCTGTGCTTAACAATACCTGTTGGGAAGATATGTAGATCACAAACCCCCAAAAACACACGGGCTCACAGCACGCCTTTCTGTATACATACATATGTGATGTACTTAAAAAATGTATATAACTATATATATATATTATATATATATATATATATATTCATTCATATAATTAAAGTATACCTGAAAAAATGGTGTGATACCCCCATTTTGGCCATATCTTGGTGCCAAAAAACAACCAGAGGACGGAAGCTTCGATCCAAGCAACAAAGGGCGATGGAAGATGCAAGCCCCCCGTCCTCAGATGAAAACACATCGGCCTTGAGGCTTCAATTTCACCTACCCTCACTAGTTGATTGATACGAAAATCTACTAGAAACCATGGTTTTGTGATTAGACTAAAAAGGGAAAAACTGGTGGGAATCGTGGTTCTACAACCTTCCAAACTCCTTCCAATAAAGAAGCAATCCGACGGAAAACTGGGTTGGAATATCCCAATATATCCCAATCATTGTGTTTCCTGATGTTTCCTGTGGATTTTCACCTGTGCCGCCTATATGAACCAATTCTGCTGTACTGGAATGGAGGCAGCCTCCAGGACTGTAAAGGTTGCTGTAGATCTGAGTGGTGCAACCCCAAGTGTCCAGTGGACACAAGAAGCCCTGTGAGCCGATCGTGAAATACAAACAGTGGCAATGAGTTCCCAAGAACAGGGTGAACCTCCGCAGCAGTTATATACTCAAAACTTCTCCCTAGGTTCTAGATTGATATATTGTTCACACAATAAACTCATCAGCTGACGGGCTCATGCCAAAGCGTCTAAAACATGTTGCATGGCCAGTCAAGCAAACAACTCGCCCAGCGAACCGCGATGGCAGGCGGTGGACGCTTTGCAGCTATTGAGTCTACTGGTGTCCTACGGGAGAGAAAAATGTGCAGCAATTGTGTGTACCCTATCCAGGTCCAATATGGAGACCACAATGCCAGAATGAAGTTGGAAAATGAATGTCCTTCATACGGCCATGTTTGGGCTCATCTTACAATTTGTAGACCATGGAATGGGCATGGAATGGGCATGGAATGGGCATTTCTACCCCAAGCTGAGTGCTCACAAAAGCCTCTTCAACAACTCATTTCCCATGCACATTCAGCATCAGATAAGCCTGATATATTATAAACCCAAACTTGCTCAACAACTCGATTCATACGTATTCCGTATTTATATGTTGATTATTTACTACATTGTTTACAGTGTGCAGTGTATCAAAACGAGTTGCTTGTTTTGCTGATAGGTTGATTGGTTTGCTGCTCCAGAAGCCAGGCTGCGGGTATATTGAGTCGCTGACAGCTTTTGGGGAGGGTCAAAATTAGCTCCCTATATCACATTGAACGGTTGATACTAAAAGTAAACAGCATCTGCGGTCCCCTGGGCCTTGAGTTTTGGCCCATTCCCATCTCGTACTGAAAGAAACATGGGTTTCTCAAAAAAAAAGAAAACCCCTACTGGTTGATCATCTCTCTCTCTCTCTCTCTCGCCATCTCCATCTCCAGGAATCTAGCCAAAGGCTAAAAAGGCAGAGCCAAGATCCAGTGACATGAAGGAGCCGGTTGATCATCATGTTTCCTATTGAACTGCCATCTTGGGGGTGTACCCAAGATGTCCAATGCCAATCTCATTTTCAGGCACACTGCTGATTGGTTTCCCGTTTCAAGTTTTCTCAAAAACAACCCTGTGAGTTTCCAGGGTCAAGACAGGATACGGATATGGGCTTCTCTGAAAGTAGGGTATCCACCCATTCATCATTTTTTCCCTGTCTAAATGGCTATTTGGTGGCATACCTTATTTTCAGACACACCCAGTATTATTGTATTGGGATCTCTTGAAATCATATTGCACCATTGCCCCTGCTGCCTCAAATAGATTTTCAGAATCGCCTATCCCTAAGGAAGGGGGAAAAGAACTGCCTACCTCCAACTCATGACCCAAAAAATGCCAATGGCACCGAAGAAAGAAGAGGGATGCAGCCAATCTAAACGCAGGTACGTGAGCCAAGGATAAACACACAATCGCTTCGCGATTGCATACCCCCGCATGGAGTTCTCGCATCTTGCTTCTCATTGGTCCCCATTGTTTTGGTTGAAGTTTATGAACATGTTTATTGATGTCACGAAACAACTGAACTCCCAATCTCTCGAATCTCCAAGAGCGCTTCCTTTAGGCAATCCCTCCTGAAGTGGTTTGCAAACTGGATTCCACCTCCAAGAGGAGTGGGACAAAAATTGGGCCAACCCAGAACCGATACCGCCATTTTGCTTAGGGAAACGGCCAAAACTCAGGCAATCTCAACCCTTCGCGAAATTCGGATGACATTTCCCATGATTTCCCCATGGGTTTCCCCCATGATTTTCCCAACTTTCTCTAGGCGATTTTTCCAAATTCCCATGGTTTCAACACCTTGAAGCCTGCCTTGAAGCCGAAGCCGGTGACGAAGCTTCCCAGGTCTTGCCGCCAGGTCTGGGGTTTCTGGGTCTCCGCCTCCTCGGAAAAATCTTCACTGGAAACCAGGGATTCACCATGGATTTTCCCATGAAATTGATTGATTATATAGGGGTTTCCTGTGTATTTTTTCCCATTCACCAATCCATTGAGGAAGGTGATACAATTTAGTGACTTAGAGTATTGGGGGGGGGTAATCCCCAATAGTCACAATCTAATACTGAAATGGTACCCCCCAATATCCCCAATTAAACAGCCGTTTGGAGTTTATTAATCCAGGGTTGACACTAATGACAAATAGATTTTTTTGGCGGAAATCTGTCGTTCGATTTTCTCCATTAAAAATGGGTGGCTAAATTTGTTGTGAAAGATGTGCACTTTGTGGAGGATGCATTGGGAGCACTATGTTGGACTGCAAGGGGTGAAACCCGTTGTTCCTGGGTGGTCAGCGAATCACGAAATTAGGTGTGATACTGAGATACCACATGGTCTCCAAAATCCTCTATGAACAGCATATTATGGCATTCCCAATTTCAGTGGGAGGTTCATCAAATGGGACAGCCCCTGTGCTTTTGATGGGCCCTTGCAGGATCAGAATGATGATCTAAAAAACTGCGGTACATGGTCCAAACCCGGGTGCCCTCCTATGGTCGTTCCTAGACTTGGATGGTGGCTAAAGTTGCCTGTACACCAGGCTATTGACACTGTTGATTTCTCATCACTTTCCATGGTTTCCTCCCAACTGCCCCATGAATACACAAATAATATCATACATATCATATTACAAATCTGTATAATCACAATTACACCCACTGAATCTTGCTTTCTCATCACTTTCCCTATCACTCTTGCCATGTTTGTGTCTGAGAAATCTGGTTGCCATGTCCTGCGAATCCTTGGCATTCGTCTTTGGTACCGGGGGTGCCTGGGCGAGCTGGGAAATCCATCATAAAGATGGGAAAACCATCGAAAAATCTGGCAAAATCACCAATAGATAGGGGGTTATAGCAGTGAAAGTCATTTTTGAGTGGGACTTTGGCAGGACTTTGCGACTTTGCGATCCTGTTGTCTTCTTGCACTTACTCTATGGGAGTTTATCCGGTCAAGAAATCTGAGGTGAAGTCATTGGTGATTGCAACGGCGGATCTTCCGTTTGGGTTCCCCCCTACACTCTGGTAAACTAACAGTTTGCTATGGAAAATCACCATTTTTAATGGAACAATCCACTATTTCTATGGCCATTTTCAATAGCTATGTTAGTTTACCAGAGGGTAAATGTTCAATTCGAACCGTTCAGCCACTTCCAAAGGGTCGGCCTCCTTTTGCTCCTCAGGCTCCTCTGTTCCCGTCGATTTCTGCTCCTCTATTCCCATCAAAGACTTGGCCTGGCTGCAGGTGACAAACATGAAAGAAACATGGCCGAATCAGTTTTAAATCCACAAACTCAGAAAAAAATATCGTAGCAATCATGTACTGATATAACTTAGGGGAACCATGTGATACTTTACAATCTTTACATATATTGATCGTGCAGCAACATCAACAAAAAGTTGTACAGTAGGAGCCTTCTTGTAGATGGGGCTGATCTTCTCAGAAACCATCGACTTCATTCCTTGGGGCTACGTCGATCTACGTGGGCAGCTGCTGTCTGATTGGCCCAAGAGGGTTGTTGGATGATGAAAGTGCTAAAATGAAGAGCTTGAAGACAATGAAGAGGTTTAAACATTGGGAATTCATCACTAGTAATAACAATATATAACCACTTAGTAAGGCATATGGCATGGGGCTTGCGACCTTGCAGCTTAAAGAGGATAGTTCCAAATAGTTCGTCGACTTATTCTGACCTATGACCCGCTCACAAAAGTCCTGCATGAGTCGCTCATGTCCGACGGGGCAGCCAGGCTGGAAAATCCACGCACAAAATGAAGGTTTTCATGGGACAACATGGGAAAATCATTGAACTACCTGGTGGATGTTCACAAACCTGAAATATGATGAAATATGATGAAATATCTTGAAATATGTTGGCCACTTTTTTGGGTGGTTCCTCTTCCTAAGCAGCCCTTGCAGCAAGGTTGCTGCCAGGTCATCTCCCACCCAGGAATCCCCCAGGAATTGCCTCCAAAATTCTGGACATTGTGCTGAGTCTGGGGTTGTCCTTCCTGAATCTTCGGCGGAGTGGTAGATCTGTCTGTATTGATCTGTATTGAGATTTCTATGCATGGATAAAGGATAATAGGATGTAGTAGGACTCTATTCACCTGCACCTGCAACTTACAGTACTGTAACTGTTGTGAAATCTGGTCTCATAAGTTTGAGTGGAGACTTTCCAGCAAACTCCATTCTAGTTGTTCTTCAGTTGAGCAGCCCATCCCCAACACATCCCAGTTGAAGTGCTTCCCATCAATGGCTCAGCGCCTGATCCATGTAAATCCATGCAATCCCGCACTGCTCCGACCAAAATCTTCAGAAACTCAACTGCCGTTTCCTTTCTGCCACACCTATTCCCAATAGAATCTATGAAAATCATTGAAAATCCACTTCCTGCATAATTCCATGACACCAAATGATTTCTTCCAGATCCACTATGGGTTGACCTTTTTTGGAGCTTCTCCAATGGGGCCCCGGACTCATGATTGGCTTCCCGCGCCATGTTATGCAGCTTCTCCAAGCTAATGGGATCACGAGAGGGGCGACCTGCTAAGCAGTGCTGGGAAGGATGATCAATGGGTGGAGTTCTTCAGTTTTTGCCCTCACATGATCGGGTTTCCCTGTAGATGGTCAATTTTTGAAAGCAAGTCTGGGATTGCGAAGCGATGCTTTCACTCGCTTCTTGAACAGTAAATTCAACTCGTAGATCAGACTATGTAGAGACATGTGATAGAGTTCCTGATATTTGTAACCCCATTCATCATTTGAGAAACTGTGAGCAGGGCAATCATAGCAATCACTGTATCACCTAGCCGGACCTTGCCCAGGACAAAAGGCTTTTTACTGGAAGCAATTGACACTAGGGCAGCGAACAATAAAACTACAATGTCATTGGGATACAACGGGCAGGATCTACGTCCAAAGCCACTTCACTTAAAATACATATTGGAACATATTGGAACATGGCACCTACGGAACTCCCATAGTACCTTGGGCCCTCTGCCATTGTTGGACCATGCTGGATCAAAGCCTTGGTGCCAATCAGCCCAAGCACGGCACCTATGTGTACATGCTCTGGATCAACCTTGATCAGGTCCTGATTCAGCAGCCACACGTCTAATGACCCATCCACTATGGGTGCTGCGTCACCCTTAGTTGGTGATGCGTTTAAGTGAGGAGGATGTTTGATCAAAACGATATGCATGATTGGAGAACGGAATGCTTCGTGTTTTCCCGCAATTGGGTTGACTCATCCAATTTTTTTCCCCATTTCAAGGGATCTGTGAGCCCGTTTCCGGCATGACGAGTCCGTCCTGCGTCTCCTTAGCTTGCTCTTCCTCCCTCTCACTCACCGGCACAGCGGCCAGCTTCATCTTTCCTCGCGTATGCGACGCCCAAACAACCTTTATTTTCAGAGATCAAAAATATGAAGTTGAGGTCTTACCGGCTTTACCCTTCAAATGGGGAATATTTGGGCTTGAGAGTGTATGTGTTTGCGCGTGTGCATGTGGATTTGTTTGTTTTGAAAAAAATATGGAGAAACAAAAGCCCGTATGTGGATTTACCTTGCCTGCATGCATATATATATATATACACACACCTTCAAAAAAAAAAGAAACATCTTACATCTGAGGACTAAATTCCTCCAAAACCGGGTGGTATTTGAATATCTTTGAATCAACCCCATGCAAACTGCCACTCCAGTTGGCCAGATGTAAGGAGCCTTTGGACTACCATGGGCGAACGGAAATGGTCATCCAAACTCGTACTGATATGGGGGATTTCTCCTCACGGTGGTCCAAGAAAACTTGCTTTCATCTATATATTATTATATAATGTATATATATATATATATTTGTTATAATATATATATATATAACTTTATGAACTGCATATGCAAGGTACAGATTTCGAGGCCACTCTGCAAGCTTCTGTAAGCTCCGTGATTGAAGTGGAGTCCCATTTTATTCCTATTGCCAATCCGATCCAGCCAGGGAGTGTTCATGCCATCCCTTGGCTTCGCCGCGCCCGTTTGTAAAGGACTTCTAGTAACACGTCCCCCCAAAAAAAAAACAGACCAGATTGAACAAATGCCAGAGAAACTTCGATTTACCACGAGTTTCGCCAGCAAAAACACGTTCCGCCCGGGCTACCGCGGCTACCGGCAGCCATGGCTGCCGTTTTTGACCAATCCATTCAACTCCATCCAGTGCTGAAAACCACATGTTCATGGGACAAAACTAAAACCATACCAACTAGCATCGCTTTGGCAAATACTGTGTATGTTATCTATATAATAACCAATATGAAACCACATTCAACCGCATCCATTTTTATATATAAGCCCGAAAAACCATGTACTCTTGTCGAGAACCCTCTCGTAATCAAACACGGTTTGCTAGAAAATCTGCGACTTATAGATGATTTTACAATTTGAATACCCATTATCCATTTAAATACTGGATGTCCCAGCTCGCCACGTTTTACGCAACCATGGCAACGCCTTCAAACAAGGGTTCCTTGGCCACCAGAAACCAACACAATCTTTTGTTGGGAGGTCACCTGCTTGGCGTGGTGAGTTGAATCCATTCGAATCCCAATGACACTGTGTTTCACGAGTCCCCATAGTTCGAAGTTTCCTAAAGTGGGGCCTCCAATCATCCATGTCTATAAGATGTTCCTCCAATCAACCATAAATTTGGGGGGTATCCATGAGTATCCCCATTTTTGGAACCCCCCAGATGGTCGACATGCTTTTATTGGTTGGCTGAATCCCTGACACCATATGGACCCAACGAATCCCAACGACAGACCTTCTGGTGACCCAAAAATCGCTATGGAACATGGCTTATTTACAGATGATCTAACGATTTACCTATATAAATATGATTGTTTTTAGGAAACTATTTAATTACCAGAGGGTAATCCCCATATCCCTATTCTTGTTGCTTAAAATCCCGATGTTTGTTGTATTTAAATCCCACCAGTCACCATGAATCACCATGAATCACCATTAATCACCGTAAAATGACCATTAATCACCATAAAATCACCAATTAATCATAATCAAAATAAAAATCACCATACCGTTCCAATGCATCTAAGGCTCTGGTTCCTTTGGGCTTCAACGACTTCTTCATCCGACTGGGGCCACCAGGTGCACCACGACCAATTTCCTGTCGCAACTCTCGGGGCCTTGTTGGTGTTAGCACGCACAAATATCTACCTGGAGCTTCAAAATCCTGTTTTATTTTGAGCGTTTGTGTTTGCATGTGTTTGCACCACTTTTTTGGTATACAAAACTTAGGCAACAGCCTACACAAACAATTTATTTTGAGCGTTTGAAGATCCAGATATACATTATACGTAATTAGACCGCCGATATGACTAATTACATATAACATGCATATGATATAATTAGGTATTTAATAATTTCTATGTCAAGGACTGTCAAGGGACTTTGAGTTAGCAAACTTCCAAGTTTCCCGACAAATGTCAATGGAAATCGTTCACATCATCATGTCAACCACACAGGTTGATATAGCAGTAAGTGGACACATTATGTAACTGTATATAATTAACCTTATAACATCATACAACCCATGAAGTTGCGGATGGAAGGATAAAAGTGCGCGAGCCACCATGTTTTTGAAGTAGCGTGGCTCCAAGGGGTCCCCAAGGGGGGTCGGTTTTTCGAACAAAGTGAATGAGACTGTGGCGAGAGCTCGATTTTGTTCAAACATGTGCAAGTCAGCACATGCTTGGACTAGCGCGGAAAAGTCCGTGCCGTGCACGCTACGCGCACAGTTGCCGATTTGGCGCGGCTCTACTGCGAGGATGCTAAGTGCATGGTGCGAGCTGCGCGAAGAGAAGAAGTAGCTGAGAGAGGAGGTGCCTCAGCGAGGCATCTGTCAACCGCGCTTTTGTTTTTGTTAGCCTTGTCTGCCTTATCTCAAGAGTATTCAAGAGTGGGGTCTTCCACGCAAGACCCGTGCAACACTGCATCATCCCAGGAAGCTGAAAAATCACCTCGTTTTGATGGAGCTTCCGTATATGCTCAAGTCCAAACACAGATCAGACCCAAAATTATCGAACTATATCGAAATAGTTTGTTCACGTTCATTCATGTTCATTCCGTTGGCTGCATAAAACACATTTCAAGTTTCAGTATTTCAAGATATTTTAAAACAGTATGCATCGAACCGCCGTGAAGTGCCTTGAATCGCCATGCCATCATCATTGGTTTCCGCCACCGTAACACCTTTTACCCCACTCTGCTCCTGCAGGTGTGCTGCCTGCAACTTGTGCAAGAGTTCTGCGACCTGTCCACCCGGTGGGGCCCGCCAGTTATGTGTGTTGGTTCGGAAACTCTATGAATATCATTGAATATCTATGAATACTATAGCTATTATGAATTCTATACAAGTAGCTATAATATCATCCTCCATAAACCCTGCCAACCAAGTTACAAGACATTTCGAACCATGGTTTCCGGTAGGTCACATAAATCGATCCCTTGATGGCTCGGTTTCCCTGAAGATTGGGCACCCACTAGTCCAAAGGATTCGTTATCATTCCATTGATGGCCATTATGTAACTAAAATGGGTTCGGCATGGCACGGCCCGTTGTTTGCATGTCTGTAGACTATATGCCACCATACATGTAAGCATGAGTGGATGTCCACGGGAAGAACAACTGTACAGTAGCATAATCAACTGTAGCCCCTTCGATATATAGATAAAACCTCGCACAACTCAACAATTTCAAAATTGATCATACTTTCCATAGGATTCCCATAGGATTTCCATAGGATTTCCACAGTATTTCCGTGAAAAAAAAACCATTGAAACCTCGTGCTGAAAGCCTCGACCGTGCTCCAGCCTGGCCGTAAAGAGTCTCGAAAGATGCCGACCGGCATTCCTGGCGCGGAGCATGGATACGGGGAGGATAAAAAAGGCGTTCAACAAGTAAAGATACCCAAGTTATGGATGGTTTACAATTTCCAATGGAAAATCCATGACAATCCTATGAAAAAGTGGATGATGAATGGGCAATTAGCCTTAGGAAACCCCCATATGGGCTCTGCTAACCTTCGGTAAAGTGGGGATGTTTAACATGATACAGCCTGATATTGCAGGCAACAACCCTGGGATGTTTCCAAATCAGGCATGAAATTTCACCACAATCAAACGTTCGGAACGACCTTTTGGGTTGAAAACTGAAGGGCCTACCCCTCCATCAACGCGGGTGGGAAAGCACTCAAAGGAAACGCGTGTGAGACCCAACTCGACCAATGGGTCCGATGATGTCCAATGTAAGAAAAAACACGTGAATAGATGGACATGAGGAACATACATCCTCAGCGGCAAAGTTGTCTAAAATGCAGGAAGAGTTATACAAAAAACATCCAGGAAAACAGGAAAAAAATAGTTTTAGAACGCGATTTACAGAACGCCCGCCGAAAAATAAGCTACATATTGAGATGTTGATAGATTTTGAGGATGATGGATGATGATGGTTCCAATTGATGACTTTCCGTGTTGATTTTTAATCTTCACCTGTAGCGTCTCTGAAGGTGGACTCGGCGGGCTCGATTCATCCACGCTCTCGCCACCTGCGGCCATGCCCGTGGGGACCGCAGGCCATGGAGTAGCTTGGGATATACGACAACTTAACATCATATCATGGATATAATATGGATCCTACATGCATATAATACCATATAACATATAATAATTTAATATATGTATATCTATATGTATATATCTCTTTATATGTATATATATATATATACACCATGGAAATATCACCAACTTATAGCTACATGGACACATTCGAAGAATTTCTAACGTACATTGGCCGAGATAAGAAGCTTGGATTTGATGGGAGGTTTTCAGTGTGATCAGCCTCTTGGTGCCAGGTTTTCAAACATGTTGAGCCCTGTTGAAGGCTCAAAAGTTTGGCTAAAGCGCCCGACTTTGGGGTTTGATGATACATAATTCATCCGAATAAGTGTGTAATATTGCGCAATTGAGTAACTGATGTTGTGCGGCTGACTTAACCTGACAAGTTCGTGATTAGATATCCAATATTGCCACGATCTCAAACTGACCGCTGGATCCATTCTGGCCCGATTTTTCACCTGAATCAAGGCCTGTCTGGAATGATTCTGCTCATTTCCACACTTCCACAGGTCAGACGTTGAGGTTGCTAGACTTTGCCCAGAAACATCTCATTAAAGGTGCTTAAACTGACTAAATCCCAGTTTGTTCTTGGTCAACAATTCATTAAAGTTGATCAAACCCCGACTTTTGGTTGGTTATCCTCCAGCAATTAAATTAACATAGACTCTGAAAATGGCTAACATCGAGTGGAAAGTAATCTTCCAACCCCCAGCTCAAACAGTGCAGGGTCTATGTTAGTTTGGTGGATGGCAACCTCCCTTTTTTCTGCGTGGTAACCTCCCATGGTTTCTCCATGCCTGGCGTTTCGCAGACCACCGTCACCCCTTCCAGTGGGCTCTCTGACGCCATGGCGTACGGTGTGACCCTTGGAACTGCCAGGAGCCGTTGATTCACACAGTGTCTATACCCAATGTCATCCCATTTGAAAACATAATTCGCCGGGACAGTGATTTGCTAGACCTGATTTTTGATATTCTTGGACTTGTTCCAGATATTTCGTCTGAAATAGCCATAGTTCACCTCGACACCTTTGGGATGTTTTGGGTGATTTGTTTCAGCTAAATCCACTGATGCAGGAGCAAAGCTTGGACTGTGGTGTCAAGGGCATTATGATCAAACGGCAACTTGGATGTGCACCCCCAGCCCCATCGGAAGAGGGTAATAACCATTGTATCCGTCAGTGATATGTTATGTAGGATATACCCCAGTGATATTAGTGGGTATTACCCTCTGGTTAACATAGCCATGGAAAATTGCTAATTTTGGATGATTTTCCCAGCTAGAAACCTCCATTTATAGTGGATCTTCCATGGCGAACTGTTAGTCATAACCAGTGGGTTATAACCCTGATTTATTACCGCAATGCCCGGGATGAACAGTAGCGGGTTCCTTGTCTGGTGCTGCCGGCTGCATATCGGGCTATGTATAAATACATATTAATATTACATTTAATGTGGTAAGCACAATGCTCAGCCCCACTTGGGATGGTTTATGGCAGTTTATGGCAAATTTGCTTTACACATGACACTGATCTAACTTGAAGGTCATATGTTTGGCGATTCAACCATCCACGTTGAAACGTGGCGATTCCGAAACGTGAGTCATGGTGCTTCAACGACTGTAGGCAGTCGTGGCAGGATCCAAATAACGCGGTGAGATCATGTGAGATTTCGAAACAAATTCAGAAGAAACAAATAGACCTGGTTTGATATGGATACATGATGATACATGCATATAATTACACATGAAAAGTATACATTGTGAACTGAAGTTGCAAACTTTCAATGACTTCACTTATATTGTATAAACACTAAATATCCCTCCCCCACCCCCCAGAAAAGAAACATGCGGAAACCAGTCGAATTCCCGTTCACCATACTTCAATTGGATGGTTAGCAACTAGTAAGGGGTAAGGCAATCATCACTCATTGTTTGTTATCACAAATGGGATATGTTGAAATCTTTCATAATTCTGGATAGTAGGATTTAAATTGATATGATTCTATCGTGGTTCGTGGTTGCCTATGAATATTGAAAAAGCAAGTTACCACTACATTGAACGTCTGCACGGGACGCACGGACGCGTCTTTGCCGAACCTTGTTCTCCTTCTGAAACGGTTTCCGGCCCAAGTTCCGCCGGTGCAACTTCGGCCATGGGTTTCAAAGCAAAATTTGGCCGATGATTCAACTGACCACTTCGCAGTGTCAGAATCATTTCAATTCATTTCAGACTTTTTTTGTGGCACTTCATGGTTCACTTTTTGGGAATTGTCATTCAGCAATTTTGTGAAGGGGTCTATGCAATTCTTCATTTGATTTCAAGGAAGTACCTTACCAAAATGGATGGTTTATGATGCAAGAAATACCCATGCTTATCTCTCTCTCTCTCTCTCTCGCTCTTTCTTTCCTATCTTACGTCTTGGACCAAGGTTGAACTTCAAACAGGCCCATGGACAAATGCAGCGGGAGAGTATGAGCCGAGTCCCCATTTTCGACTTTCTATTGCACAGGCAGGGTGGAACGTAAAGAAGACATTAAGGGCCAGAAGTCAAATACCCTCTGGTAATCAAACAATGCTTGCTGGAAGATCCTCAAGCTTAGGATTTAGTTAAATGCACACTTGTATGTTTTTTTTTTCCGACTAGCCATGTTTGATTATCTCAGTGTACTTCCAGTTTCTTCAAGTGTCATATCTCCACATCTTCAATCTTGACACTGCTTCCTGTCCTTTGGACAGGGTCAGTCCACGAAATACGAACGCCCCAGAAATTTCTCCGGGTGCTTAGCTTGAAAATCGCACTTTGACGGAGCTTGATCCCATCGAAGAAATGGATGAAATCCGCGCCTATCCAATAGGATCACTTCAAATCTCCATAGCTGGATGTTCCACTTCAAATCTAGGGCCAAGGATCTAAATATTAAGTTACCACAAGTTCGTAGAATTTTAGGTTTGCACTGATATCTAAAGATTGAAGTTGTGTTCCAAAACATGGCTCAAAATAGTTTCAACCTCAGGATCCAAGGGATGCCTGGCCTCGCTTGCCACGAGTGAGGCTCCTTGTGCGTCACTTCACCTGTCTCAAAATAGCTTGAGCATCCTGAAACCAGGATCGTTACTGCTAAATTATAGGCTGGAAAACCAAAGAGAGAACAAAAAAGAGAACAGCTTGGTCAATTGGAAGGATCATGGAAAACCTACCGAAGAGCAAGGTTTTTACTTCCAAATCTGGCGCTTTCCTATGGGATTTCCCTGAAATCAAGTTGAAATTTTCCTCAAAATAGCTATTTCGACACACAACTTGCGCGGTTCAAAGCGCTGTCACTTTGGCCGTCCTGACGCCGGAAGAGCCCTGGTCACATATAGCTGTGGAAAGTGGCCCATGCTCGATGATTTACAAAAAAATATCTACCCTCTGGTATGTTAACATAGACCCTGAGAATAGCTATTTTTAGAGGAAACTATATAATCTTCCAATCCCTATCTGCCAGGGTCTATGTTAATTTACCAGAGGGTAAATAAGGCCGCATTTCCAGATCGCAAACTTTTAAATTACCACAGGGTAACTTGATCCAACAACATGCTCCGCTGAAAAGTTCAGCTATTGCAGGTGAAGCCAGCCTTCCCATGCCAGTGAGTTGACTCGCTCTTAAGTCATACATTGGTGACACCTTTGATCATCTCAGGAACCATTGAGTAAGTCATGTTGGATGTTAAATCATTTTATAATATGTTTCCAAATGATGTTCTATGTGATTGCCCGTTACTACATACATATAATTACATATATGTAAAAAATATATATATATATAATATATATATATATATGATAATATGGGTGCTATACATGAAATAAGCCCAGCACCAGCCATGTCCCTATCTCCCGTCGTTTTTCATTCCCTCTCCTCAGCTCTGATCCTGCGCGATTTCGCCGCCGCGTTTTTTCTGCGGGAAACATATGAGTGGAACAATGTTGAAGATTGTTGAAGGGCATTTCTTATAGAAAGGGGGAAGAAATTGAAGACATACTTCTGGAGAAAATCATGCTTCAACTGCCGCAAAATCTTAATTTTGAACATCAAACTCCTGGAAATAGTGACTTAGATTTCCAATGGCATCAAGCACACGACAGTCCATCGGGGGTCCCGATGACACCTTTTTCCCGTGTGTTTGATGGTTTACTGCAGGCGTGTCTCACAATTTGGAACCCCCAAATCTCATTGTTTATCAACACTTTCATGACTCGAAATCGAACATGAATTGGTGATACATGTCCAATTTTGAGACAAAAACATCCGCAAAAAACATGCTCAAAACATGCTCAAAACCTGAAGCTACCACAGCCAGTGTCTCGCCAGTGTCTCGTCGCCTTCTCACCCTTGGACTCATGGCCCGCACCGGGCCCGTACCCTTTTTTGGCCACAAATTCCAGGGGATTATGGGTCAACAATCCCATCGTAGAACATCTCAAAACGACATTGGAGTTGCAACTTTGGGGCACATCCATTTTTTTTGGAAAAAACACATCTATGGATATCTTATATCTTGATTATATCTTGAGTCTTGATGTCCAAGAACAAAAGGAATGGAGCGTTTACGATGATGGGGAGATAGGACTAAAGTGCAATAGCATGGAATCAGGAGATCAATTGTTGGGAAGTCAAGTTCACACCATGCGCGCAGAAGCTGAACTTGGGAATGTAACCCACTACCCTCCGGTGTCATCAAACGTGGCAATTGGAAATCCCCTATAAATGGAGGTTTGTAGCTGGGAAAATCATCTATAAATACTGGATTTTCCATTGCCATGTTTGATTACCGGAGGGTAACACTTGGCAAATGGCAAGCTTTTCCCAATTCTTTCATCAAGTCGATGACCAGGTTAGCCGGCTAACCAGTGAGGCCGTCTGGGGATAAAGATATCTACTTGAGATATTAAGACCTTGAAGGCTTCACATTTTTCATTTTGCTGAAGGCTCACCAGCTTGGTTTCTTGTTGTAACATGTTCTACGTCTGTCGTTTTCTGTGGTGTTTTCAATTGTTGCATGGCTGGGGGTAACAAATTTCCCAACCAATCACCCAGAGCTATCAGAGCTTGACTCAGTTCATTTCATCGTGTTAATCCCCATCTTTTCCTACAGGCTCTCGCCATGGAACTCCCATCTGATTCCAGAAATTCAACACTAATAGAGATGTTCAATTGCCCTAGGCTATACTTATGTCAAACTCTAGTACCCTTCCATTCACCTCAAAACAGCTGGTGTAGCTGGATGTTCATCCTCTAAATAAAACGGATGGAAAATCATAGGTTTCAACAATCCATCCCCATTCCCAAACACAGTTCCACGGATTCAAAGATCATATCGTTGGCTAGTCATATCCCATGAAATCACCATTTAATCACCATAAAATCCCATTTAAACCCTCATAAAATCGACATCAAATCCCATCAAATCCCACTTAAATCACCATAACATCACCATGCAATGCTTCGAACCCGGCTCCATTTCCTGCCTTCTTGGCCTTGGAGGGTCGAACCCAAACAGTGACGCGACCATCTCCGGCCTTGGTGCAGCTGGGGTACCATTTTGGGGAAGCCTCGAATTCATCAACCGCTGTAGATCTTGATCCAGGCTTCACATGATGTAAGTATATGCATATAATGTGTGTATAATTGTATATATATATAGTTATATATATATATATGTCTGTGTGTACTTATATGTATGTGTGTGTATTTGCAATTTGGTAATGTAATGTAACGCAACACAATGCAATGCAATGGACTGTAGCGTAATGTATTGCAATGTATGTATAGGCTCGCCCCACCTCTTGGAACTACATACAACAAAGTGGGATGTTAACGTTCCTTGAACTTGCTGAAGCAGTTGATGCTACGCACACGCGGGGTGGGGGGGGGTGG
>BGPT01000347.1:222297-284963 GCA_003297045.1 Symbiodinium sp. clade C Y103 | reverse complement strand
GGTGGGATGTTAACGTTCCTTGAACTTGCAGAAGCAGATGATGATGATGATGATGATGATGATGATGATGATGATGATGATGATGATGTAGGATGATGATGATGATGATGATGATGATGATGATGATGATGATGTAGGATGATGAGAAAAATCCGCGACAAAATTTCGTCACGGAATTAACCATTTAAACCAAGCTAATTCGAGTTTGCGCAGTTCCAAGAGGTGGGACGAGGCTATGTATACATATGCATGCACATGACATCCCACTCATACAGGAAGGTGTTGTGGCTCACTTACTCGCACTTGTGGATGCAGCGGATGCCGAGAGTAGAAATCCATCATTTGATCCATTTGGGGAATCTACTGGGAACATGTTTCTTTTAACAAGAATGGTCCCCTTACAGTAAGCAAATCCACGCTGGGGTCTACATCAACCTTGTTGGTGATCTTCTTTCCTTTGGTGCACCAAACTGCATTTAAGCGAACTGGGATGCATCGTTAGAAGTCCTTAATGGGTCCTGGTGCGTCAGTTTTGAGGAACAACCAGCTTTGTTTAGGAAACGATCTCAAGTTTGAACCACGATGACCCACCTGTTTCTTCACATTCCTTCTCCTTCGGAAGATGTAGGGCTTCCACTTCCAGACAAGAGGAGCTTTTACACAAGGGTACCTTCCGCTAAGCTCACAAGAATATATGTACAATCCAGATCAGCTTCCTGTACGTCCGGTGCTTTTCACTATGACATATCAAAAAAAAATACATGTTTTCCCTTCTCATGGTCCTAACCTCAAAAGACCAACAGCTTGCAGTGGCTTTGAAAAGTGGCTCAGCCCATGTTCCCTCCATACTCCTCCAGGGATGAACATCCCCTGGTGGATTTTCCAGCCACCTTTGACACTGGGGAGTACCAGCTATGTTGGGGTGAACATCCATGGACGCTCAAGACTGTGATTCATACCGTGGACCTTAAATACCAGGGTCTCCTTAAAATTCTCCTATTATCCAATTCTGGGATACGATGACTCCTAGGATTCCCTGACCCATGGCACAAACAGCATTCACCAGTCGCACTCGTCGACAGCCAAGTCACCACCCAGTGAAGCTGGGATGATGTGCTCCTGCGGCTGTGAAACAATAGTACGTCAAGCCAAGTTCTGTGCAGTTTCGTTACTTTACATTACATAACACACATGAAATCTATACAGTCTATACATATAAGATTTATTACGAGGGTTAATATCAATCTCTGCGAAAAAATGGTGGATAGCCTAGACTAATCCACATTGATCCATCCCAGAAATGTGGGAAATCGGACTTCACCACGCAGCCAACCTTTGTGAAAAGCTTGCTGCTTGGTGGGTTGAACCGATTGAAATCCATGAATCTGACATGGAACAAAAGAATCCTTCATATTGGCATAAAATATCTTGATGACATCTGATGACTGTTCACTGTTGGTTATTTCAAAAAAATGCGCAAACATCCCATTTCGCCGACAACTTGGTAGGTATCTATTCCCCTCACCGGGGGATTCTAACGTCGTTCCAGCTATGGTGGTTTCCACCAATCAGGTGCACACTGACGCGACCAGTACCACTGCTATGGTAGATATGTCTTATGCCTTTTTTGTGGCCTTGATTTTCACCTCTCTGTATTACCTAAAGCCATGGAAATGTATGTCATTTCTTGGCGTGGTCCTTAAAAATTGGATTGTTGAAGACTAGACTTAAAGAAAGAACTTTCGGGATGATTCCCTCCATATAAACCACTATTGCCCAATAGAATCCGATTTCAAACCATCACCAATTACGCAACATTTACCCAGAATCCATTAAAGTCCAATGAAACCGCAACTGTTTGTTGGTTAACCCCCCACGTTTTAGGTTCCTAAAAGCCACATCTCCTGAACCCGGGCAGTGCCCCCCGTCCAGGAGGGGTCCAAGATGGAATGACCACACTGCCACCCCGCGCCCAGCCTGGAGCCAGCGGAACTTAGGGGGATGAACCAGCAGAAATTCGATGAAACAGCTGAATTTTTTGGGGAATTGCCATCGGAAATTGGAGGAAGAAACAGCAACAACGATTGAAGAACTGGATGACATGATATGTGATTTTTTTTGAAGTGCAAGGTCTTTATGCACATTTGGATTTGTGCCTGACTCATGCCTAGGATCTCAGTCCATTACGACGGCATAGTGATCTCCCAACAAACGTTCAAAATGACAATAAAAACAGCAGCACTGACATTGTCCTTTGCAAATACTGCCTCGTATCTGGTTTTGAGGGTTGGCAATTTGCCTAAATGTAAATGATTGGCTATTGGAACTTTGCTCGATAAAAACCAGGATATTCAGGGGAACCCGGTGAATGTGGTAAATCCATTGCTAAACCAAAACCCTTTTTTGATTACCAGCACCCTACCAAATGGATTCAAACTCAAACTGTTAAAATGGTGAAATGCAGTATGGATAACTTCCTTGTGGCTAAATGTCACCCAGGATTAATAAGCCCCCGGTGTACTTATAGGGGGATGCCCAATTTTAACCAAAGTTGTATAAGTTTATTGATCAACCATTCAACTATAAAAAAATATATACATATATTTGCGGTGGTCCAAACATTGAGCATTTTCCCATCTGCAGCATTGGCCATCAAAGTTCAACCCACTACTAGAGGTGAATATAATTCAATATACCAATGATACGGAACCCCCTTCATGATGGGATGAACCATACACTCTGCATCCCATGTTTTGTCCCATTTTTGATGGTTGGTCCCCAGTGAACCTATTAGGACTCCCAGACCGTTGATGAGATCCGATCCCATTCTTGCCCCATTAGACAACAATCTCTCCAATTTTTGTGAGGAGTCATAGCACCCAAAAAAAAAACATAAGACAATCTTATTTATAGATGATTTCTCCCTATAAACCCATAAACTTCCCTATAAACCCATGATTTATAGATGAATTATAAAGGATTTTTCACTATAAACATATGATTTTTCCCTATAAACCCATGTCATCCATGCAACTTTCACCATGGCTGCCATCTCTCCCGCCAGCGGGGACGTTGCACCTCACCGGCTTCAGCGCCAGGTGCTTATCTGGACACATGGTTTTCGACAGCGTGGCCAGCCTCCGAGTTCGGCGGGACGCTGGCCACGGTCAAACACAACAGGAAACACCAATGGCGAAACAACACATACGTTCTATATTTTATGTGCTATGTATATTATATATATATATATAGTGTGTGTGTGTGTGTGTAAGTTTTATGTATGTTATAGATAGATGTTATACATAGGATGTTATATATATATATAGCAACCCCATGTTTCCTGGCAAAAAAAATGATAGAGCATGTAAAATCAGAGATAAAAAAGGGAAATACCGGGCAACATATGTTGGTGGTTTACATAGGAGGAAGGTTAGGATGATATATGTTACAAGATCTGCTAGCTCTGTGGATAGGATGATGATTAGGATTAGGGGAACCACATGTTGCTTTTTTGAATCATTGATCCGCGTAGGCGTACAAACCAAACATTGGAATTTCCTGTACATCTTCAGGGAACCATGGGATTTCCCATCCATTTCTGAGGCTTTCCTGCTTTCCTGAGGGCCCCAGCAATCTCACATTGTAGGCATCAGTGGACAGCACATGGATCGAATGACCCTAGCCGGGTCTGTCGATTTTTTTTGTGGATTTCACAGGAAAAACGGTTTTCTTGGTCACAACTCTGGGGAAAGAAGCAACAAACATGTTCGAAAGATGCGGGTTTGAAACCATAAGACTGGAAACCGTATGGAACTGTGAGGTCTGTAAGCTTCCCATATGAACAGCTACAGTCATAAGTAGATATAACTAGTCTGCAAAGATGGAAATTTCTGCATCCTCTCTTGTTTTCGCGGAGTGCCGGCCCCGGCTGGGACCTGGATGGCTTAGATTCCAAGATGATTCTGACACATCCAGGTAGACCCGCAGCATCAACCGCAGCCTTCTCCTAGTTGTTTTTTTGGCAGAAGCAGTCAGTAATTAGTTCATTTGCCCCAAGGTAGCTTTCTTCTTGTTTCAAGATCTAGCGTGTGGATGCTTGTGGTGTGCCCCACCCATTATTTGTGGAGATCACTGTCCTATTATGTCAACAGCAGATGGGAACATATGGGAATGTCTTGAAGCTTCAGAACTGGGGGCCAAGCTGGGGCTGAGGAGGTTTTTTCCCTTCATATCTTCAAAAATAAATCCCCAACTTTCTCCAACAATTCCTCCTGGCATCACCTCCACTTTAAGAAATGTATATAGGAACCCCACTTCTAAACTATATTGGTGGGGGCAGGGTGCTATATATTCCAAGTCACTGCAAGTTCACTCATGAGAACCAACCCTTCACCAGTGGCTTCCGCTGCTTCCCCCGCTGCACCCGAGAGAAACCGCCACACCCTCGGCCCCTGGGCGCGCCTGCGAGTCGACCCACTTGCCCAACAAACTCTCAGAGCACATGAACTCCTCACCCTTCACAGCCTCATCGGGATGCCTCAAGCTGCATGGAGCGCATGGACTGAAGCCCTGCAGTGCTTGGATGATTCACGGCGGTGAACTGAAGTACCCATGCTTCAAAATGAACTTGGATATAGCATGCTTCATACCTGGCATACCCCCCCTGTACAGTCATATTTACATTCTGTCTACTTTGACCTGTAGATTATATATATATATATATTTGCACAATTCATACATAATACACCTGGCTCATCAACGGTGCCTTCTTGCGTCTACTATCATATGTTGCGGCGACCACCCCCGCCTCTCTTCGGCCACCACCCACTGTCGCCCAGGCCGGCGGGCCGAGACGCCCTGCCACAAGGATATATATTATGATATATTATACATGTGATTGCATGTGTGTGTGTGTATCTTGGATGTATTGGCAAGTATATATATATATATATACTTTTGGCTGAAAAGGATTGAAATGATGAGATTCTAGCAATATCTGGGATAGGGGTGTTTATTGGATATAAAAGCAATGAAATTGTCTGGGATAATATGGCCACATAGTATGCTATTTGTTGCATTGTATATCATGCATTAATGCATTATTTATACATGTATATATATATATATATTATATTATATATTTACTCCTGTCTGGCACAGGTCCCCTGACTGCTGATGCTGAAACTGCATATGAATACTGCATATTAATACTGTAACAAGTTGAGGTAGTCACACTTGCAGACCCCAACAATTGACGGTTTACCTCCGAGTGTTCTTTGATCAGTTCAGACTCGCCGCACTGAAAATTGCAAATCCAGGTATTGCCAAAAAAAAGATGCTTCTGCAGGCATCCGGCTTTTTTGGGTTCGGAAATTATGAAGGCACAAATACCGAGGCCAGAAAGCAAGCAGTGTCCAGTTTCCGCCTTGTATGGTGTGGGAACCACCCTCAATTCTTATTTTGGTTTTCTTGGTTTGCCTAAGGAACCCGAAAAACTCAAAAGAAAACCTACAGATTCCCCAAGTTGTGGATTTTCCATTCCGAAAGTAAAACATCATCTTCAGCAAATCAAAGTTTTTGCAATGCCCTTCCAAACTGAAGGATGCAGGAGATACTTTTTGTAAAATGGACTGACGACGGGCTTCAACTTGCCTAGGGTGTGGCTATCCAGCTTATAAAAAAACTTCGAAGGTGGATTTGCATTGTAATACGCCAGAACCTCAGTCAAAACATAACATATCCAACAATGAAGCCTTTTCCAACCGCGAACTCACCCAAGCTATCCCACAGTGAGGGCATGTTTATCCTCGCAAGAGTTGGCCAAGAATTGAATGTTTACCCAATGAAGTTTGTCTCAAAACAAATCCTCAGATTCCTGCATTATCGGTAGAGCAGCAGCATACCAAAAGACCACACACATATACATATACATGTATGATATAGGCACAAATGCACATAGCTGTACGTGTGCATATGTACATGTTTAATCATATATACTGCATGCATGCATGTGAATATATATATATATATATACAGTTACACCAAAATGTGCATATATCTGGGTAAATTATAATAATTCACTAATTTGAATTAAGGCCATTTGGGGATGATTCCCTATACTAACTATATATTCCAGTGAGGTCACAGTGAGGTCGTTATAAAGTTATATATATACACACACATGACACGTGGCATTTGTGATTTCAAAAGATGTTCTCATCATGTCTTAGCCGCCATAGCCGCCATCTCCCGGGGCGCCATGTTTGCCATGTTGGCCATGTTGGGTCCCGGCCTTGGGATGCTGTCCGTGGACTGGGTTTGAAAATACCAACTAGTCAAGCAGCTGTTTCTTGGGCAGCAGCGGTTACCCTCTGGTATACTAACAGTTTGCTATGGAAAATCACCATCTTGAATGGGAAAATCCACTATTTCTATGGCCACGTTCAATAGCTATGTTAAATTACCAGAGGGTAGTGATTATACCATGTCATCCCAGATTGGAAATGTCTCATCAACATAACACAAACTCTCACAGCTTCCCATACCATCAAACGTCACAAGACCCTGCCAGGAATCGTGACCTTAATTTTTGTGTTGCCTTTGAATGACATGATGAGACACAAAGACCCACAGATATGAGCCATGCTTCAACACATTGCATGTTTGAGGTCCCCAAAACTCTCAATTTGTTCCAAACTGCCCAATGCGAAAACATGGCCCCAGGCAAACCAGCACAATTGGAAATTTGCATGTGGGCTTTATATCTTCTGGATACTTTGAGTAAGAAAACAATCTACAGATGTTGGATGTTCCACCAAAATCCATATACTCAAGCCAAGCTGCACAGGCAGCATGGGTCCGCAGGGGGGAAGTTCTAACCTCAGTGTCGCACACTTCTGCCTCCGTGGAAATGAATCGGCAGATTTCATTGGACTATTCAGAATATGGTGGTCAAAAAACTCATGCAGAAGATAATCTACATCTATATGTGACCTCAAAAAATCAATGAAAATCAATGAAAATCATACAAAACCACATCCCATCTTCCTCAAAATCGCCACCAGGGCCTGGATCCAGCCTGGGTCCCTGGCATGGCGTCTTCAGATCCAGGACCTCAGCAGCGGAAAATCCATGGGGATTGAACAAAAATTAGGTCAAGTCTACCATGAAAATATGGGATACCCTCTGGTGAACTAACATAGCTAGTGAAAATAGCCATAGAAATTTCGTGGATGTTCCCATGAATAGCATGGTGATTTTCCATAGCAAACTGTTTGTTTACCAGAGGGTATATTGATTGGAAAGTCACTATTTATAGGTAAATCATCATGATCATCACAAATCATCGAACTAAATGGGCCATGCTCCATGTGAAATCCCTGGGCGCCCCAGCATGCTGCGTCGTAAAAACCTTCGCCCTTGGGCGCAAAGCCTGAGACCTGGCAAAAAACTGCTTGGCTGCTTGGTGTTTGAGCAGGGATCATCCCAAAAAATCTGGCGGACAATGACAATAATGGTTGATATGATCAACCAGGTACGTTTTTTAATGGATTTTTACCACCAAGGATCAGCGTTGGTGGGTCAATGTTCCGATGATGATGACCCATAGGCTCATCATGACCTATATTTGGCGCATTCTTTGGCTAAATATTTGTGGATATCCCAAGCATATATTGGGTATAGTCTATTGGGTATAGTCTACAAATAAACAAAAGTGATAAATGAAACTTCGCGGGATGCCTTGATAGTCCTCGATATATAATGCACACTCATCTTCGCTTATGCGGGACATTTCCTGGGACGAAACATGGGTAACAGGTTGTCTCCAGTAACCTACCCTCAACGAAGATTTTTGAGATACCCTTGAATTGGTTGCTGACAAGTCCACAGAGATTTTTTATACCGCAGTTTATTCCCGTGGCGCTACAAACTATGCGGAACCTGAAGCTGATTTCTCAATCCGTTGATCCGGGAGGATCCATGGGAGGGATTTTATAATCAACTAAGTGGGGACCAAAAAAGAACAGTCGCGAACTGGGGGAAATCATCCAGAAATATCTTGTGATACCCTCTGGTAATGACCAACAGACATAGCTATTGAAGCCATGGCCATAGAAATAATTGATTTTCCCATTAAAGATGGTGATTTTCCATAGCAAACTGTTAGTTTACCAGAGGGTATCCTCTGTGAATGCGATGTGTGAATGCCCATTTCTGGGTTGGTCCGATGGGCCTTCGTTATTTTTTTGGCACCGAAGATGGATTGTTTTAAAAAGGCAAAGGCTGCCGAACTCCAGGACTCCACTGTATTTTCATGACCCCGTGATTTCCTCAAAACTATCAACCAATCAAGAGAAATAAGATGAAATAAGTAACCAACCTAAAATTCAGGCTAAAATGAATAAGTAATTAACATTATTAAACACCATATTTTCATAATAACCCCCATGATTTCCGGGTGGAATAAACAAAACTTGGCTCCTCTTTTCTCACCACTCCTTTGGCTCGGCTTCAGCCGAAGCGGGCGACGAAAACGGTGAGACACGGCAACAAAGTTGCCATCTATGTATTCCCAAGGCTCCCAGGGCTGCATTGCAATCGACCAAATTTATCCAAATTTGGGATTGAGAGTTAGAGGCGTATGTTTTCGCTGCTGTATGTTCACAAGTATATGGGCGTGTATGTTTGTATGATTTTATATTGTCTAATGAACATAATTATCAATACAATAATCCAAGTGCAAAGATCAAAAACTGCGCTTTGCGGTGATATGCCAGTTGCGGCAGCCATATGGGGTTGTCTCAAAATATCCAGCCCCCAAAGGTGCTCGGTGGATCACCAGTTAAGATTAGCTTTCGCCATTGAAACGACTTCAATACTATTATAATCAGGTGGTTCCATTTGATTCCCATAATTGATCATCATCATCCATCATCTTCACCCCACAATTTATGGCCAAAAATTGTGGCGAGATCCCGTTAATTTTGCGACAATCCTTTATAGGCCGTGGCATTTTTGGATCCAGCGAAGAACCCTGGGCTCTGCTGGAGATCCTTACGAATGGTACAAGGAGTAGCTAGATTTCAAGGGACAGATTTGGAATACCCTCCGGCTGCGGCTAGCTGGGAAATCTCCTAATTACAAATGTAAGTTTCTAGGCGGGAAAATTATCAAACTAAATGGTGTGCTTTCCATTGCCATGGCTTGACTACCAGAGGGCAGTGCCCTCAGCATCTTGTAGAATCCCAATCTTTACAGTAGCTGAATCTCTGCATCCCCCATAATTAACAACTTTGGTAGTCTTTGGTCGTTGTCACCACTTGGTTTCGCATGGTTTCGCCTGTATTTATATATGTAAATACCGTACCTCAAAACTTAGTTTTTCCATGGATAGGTTTTCACCATTTTTCACCACAGAAAGATCTCCTTGTGCCGAGACCTCCGATGCTCCAAACGCGCGGCCGGCCGAAAACCTTGAGGCCGGCCGTCGTTCGAAAGGCGGTCCGTCACTGCGCCGCGGAGCTGACCACGGATTCGCGCCTCAAGGGAATCAAAAGGGCCCGAAGAAGTTCTTGGCCAGGTTTGAAAATGTTGAAGTACTGAAATGTGTTGACATGTAAAAATGTGATAATTTAAGATGTTGAATCCAAATCAAGTATTCAAAAAGTCAATGATTATGGATGTTACATAGCACTTTTTTGGTTTGTTTTGGATTATGAGGTTGAAACTTAAATTGGGAGATGGTTTAATTTGGATCTCTATTTGGAATGATTCGAATGGTGGATACCCTCTGGTAATCTAACACACATATATACATATACATATTCTTTCGAACTTCAGCAAAGTGGATCATTCACCGGCTTTTTTAGCGGATGCTTCAACACCCCATATGTTTCCAGCTAAAGTTGGGAATCTCCTTTTAAACCTTTGGGTATCCATTGTTATCATTGTTTTTTCCCAGCACCCAAAATTATATACGATTGTCGCCATCCAAGCTTTCCAAGCTGCAAAGTTTCAGGCACATCCGGGTCTTGATCAGGATCCGGTTGTTCTTCGTCAACCGCATCCTGAGACCAGAACTACTCCCACAGGAAAGGTAACAATGATACATCTTTGAAACCATAAGATTGATGTAGACCATAGCAGAATTTGTCGCCGTAAGCATGGTTGACTGAATTGAGCATTGTATGTACTTTGTAGGTGGTGTTGGTCTCACTTGCTGGCATAGATGGGATCTTTATATCACTCAATGGCTCGAGCCAACAACACCAGGGTTGCTAACCGCCGACTATCTTCAGATACAGGAAAAAGGGCCTAACATAGCTGCGCTATCATTGACCAATCATTGAACCACCACAAAAACGAACCTAGCAATGTAGAATTACCACATTTCACTGATGTGAAATCGCCAAGAAATTGGAAGATGTTGAGTGCTACAACGGATTACTGCCAGATTTGATCCCATCTTCTTGATATAGATATCATATAATATATATATATATATATATACATATTATGTATATATATTTTGATATGAGTATATTTGATGTCCCCCATATCACACCTGGAACCCAACACTTGCCCATATCCGGACCCATCATCCGGGTTGCCATCTCATCGGCATCCTTGGGTGAATGCTCACCATCCCAACTGAAATCTCCTGACTGAGGGCACAGTTCATCGGTGATGCTATGGTGATGTAACAAAAAACCAGAGATTCTAACATTTGGGCAGCCGGAAATGAGAAAAAATAGTTGTAAAGGTTATCTAGTTAGTTATATCTAGTTGCCACCTGTTGCCACTACAAATTGGTATGCAAAGAAGTATGTTTATGTGTTTAGGAAGTTTCAAACCATGCTAATGGATGCCAATGGTAATTTGGAAACTGAGAAGTTACTCTCTCTCTCTCTCTGCGAGGGAAGCTATCACTTTGGCTGCCGGGATTTCAGACCTGCAAAGGTGGGAACGATTCACGGAATTCTTGAAATGGTCATGGTCGCCGCTCTTCAAGAATCTTGCTATCCACCAAAAGTCAACCAGAAAAAACATGTTTCTAGTTGATCTCGGGCCTACCTTGCTTGGAAATCAAACATGGCTGGAAAGTCCACCATTTGGTTCGATGATTTCCCCATTAAAGCGTCCATTTAGTTGGGGGATTTCCAAGCTAGCCATGTTTGATGAAACCACATGGCCATTGAGATTATCATAGATTATCCATATTATCCTTGTTTTGTTCACCCAGTTTCTCAAATGCCACAAATGACATGTCAGATGTTGCCCACAAAGTACACCGCATTTGGCATCGCGAACCTTCGAAGTCCAGATCGTTATCCAAGCTATTCCTGGGCTGTGATGCCGGAAACTTATGAATTGATGAGAAGGGGAAAACCTAGAGAAAACCTATATATATATATATAGCATTTACCCTTAAGCCTTAAGGCTTAAATGATCTAAAGTATAGGGTTCCCCGGGGTTTTTCCGAAGGGTTTCTGGGATATAGGATGATATAGGTTTGTAATGGTTTGTAGGGTTTCTTGCAGAACAAATCCATTGAAAGATTTGAAAGAAATGCGATTTCAGGAAGTACCCTAACCAAAGGCATCAGCCCTCTAACTGGAACATGTTGGAAATAGGGTCGCTTCTGCAAACCATTGCTGGGCTGGCCTGTCACAAACCTCCATGAAACACTTGTGTTTGCAGTTTGCACATGCTTTTACCTACCATCAAATTATAAAATGCTCACATTTCAAGCCAAAATCGACATGCAAGCAATTCTGGGAAAAATACTTGCCAAGCCAGCAGATACATCAGAAGATGTCTGAAATTTTCTTGGAGCAGAGTTTCATCTTGACCAATTTCTGTGTTTAAATGACTTGCGGGGACTTGGGGATGGGTCCGGATTTTGGGACGGTCCAATCTGATAATATTGTTCTACTTCAGGATGGGTATAAATGGAAAATGCTTGAAGATGTCCAACATTTGTGCAGTTTGCTTGGGGCCAAAAAACAACTGCGGAAGAATCCCATCAACAAAATACAGCGGCGTGCACCATGGAAACACGGTCGGCGGAAGCCAACAAAAATCAAAGGTGTCCTACTCGGAGATCGGATAAATGCCTGTCTTTATGGCCCAAGGAGTTTGTAAACGGTATCGCCTATACCCCTCTTGCAAATGCAATATAAGTGAGATATAGGGGCTGTAGATCCCGTATCTCTCGGGATCCTCTAACCCAGGTGGCTGATACTATACCACTGGTCATCTCAAAAATGCATCCCCAAAAAACACATCCAAACTAAACACTTCAAACAACTTTGTTTGGAATAGTTATTTTTTTGAGAATGGCTTGGCACCCCAGTTCGTAAGTGGATTAGAACCCCAGTTAGGGGGAAATACATGAAAATAATAAAAAAATAGATGAAAACAGCATACAACATCATATCATACAATCCACTTATACCCACTTCTGGTTGTACAGTTGAACCACCCACAACCAGCACCTCCGAATGCCTCCGGCTTAAGTTGCTCCGGGAGGCTGGATTTCGGTCCGAATCTGCTGCACCTTTTCATCGAGTTCGTCGTAAAGCTCCGTGAAGCATCGCTTGATGAGCGAGTTGGTGACACCTCACGTGCTGGGTGGTTGAGCTATCCGATAAAAAAAATACAAGTCGATTGGGGGTTGGATTGAAAGAAAACATGTTTAAAGCAACTACAAGCAGCAGTGATCATCGTCTTATCTCAGCAGATGTCGGTGAAAAATTGGGAAGAGCAGGCACCAGCACAGTGTTACACAATCCGAAGGCGCATACTCTCCGAAAGTCAAGAGAGAAAGTCGAGTGTAGGGTGCCAACTCAAATATGTGCCAGAGCAAACATGTGTTTTGGATAGTTCCAGCAATTTTCAAAAACCCATCATATGCCCTTCACCATGACAAGTGAGGGCGCTAGCCCAACAGTAACTGCTCATGGATATTAATTCCGCCCTAGACAACTTCAGGTGATTGCACACCTTTTCTTGACCAAAAATGCCTATCGTAATGCGAAGTGTCCAATGGTACATGTCTAATCTGCACAGACTCCCCCCAACTGGTTTCAGTTGAGCTGTCGCAGTTGCCGTGTTCTCACAGCAAAATGTATCCAAAAGTGGCCAAAAGAAATGTCGTTGGCCCAAGGCATCTAATGATCTTCACAACTTCTTGTTCTTTTCATAGTTGTATATCTTTGATAGGGTCTTCTTTGAAAAGCCCTTACCAGCATTTTCATGCTGAAATCTGTTCCAAGGATTTGACAAATCTAACTCACGTTCCTTTGGAACTTTGGCCTCGCTCACACCTGCTGAGCCCGACGCCGTAGATGATGAAGTTGGCAAGGCGCTGTCCGCAGCATGTGCACAGCCCGAGGTCAAAGACGAAGATCTTGGCGCCGCACGCCCAGCAGCCCGCGCAGAAGACGAAGTTCCAAGCACTGCCTCATCAGCAGCATGCGCCCCACGCGTTGAGCAAGCGCTGCTCCGCGAAGATTCGCCCGGGGAATTTTCATCCCGGTGCTGCCTGCTAGTGCCCGACCGCATCTTAATACTCAGGGAAGTAGAGCTCGGCATGGACAAAGAAGATGATCCCTTGCCACGTTTGATGCGCACCAAAGTCTCGTTCCCAGCATTGACATCGCTTTCCACACTTCTGCGATTATCCTCCTCTCCAGAGCTCGCTGACGGTCCATGCAATCGCTTCAAGCAGCATCTTGCTAGTAAGCTGCCCAATGATTGCCCCAAAAACCATCAACATCGCCCCGCAAACCCACAAGGGTGTCGAGTCAGCGTCGCTTGCAGTGTCGTCCGCAGCATCCATACCAGAAAGCAAAAGACTCCCAGTCATCATCGCCAACGCGGCAGCATCTCTTCCACCACCATCATGTTGTTGAGCATCATTGCAAGTGCTCTCAGATGATTTCACTGGCTGTTTTGTCGCCACTTTCAGTCCAAGATCTTGCACAAACTTTGAAAAAGCTTGGCCATACAAAGGTTTGGTGAGGCCGTCAGCAACAAGCTCCGTCCCTTTCAAATGCAGCAGCCGCCACACTCCCCCGGGAAAGTTGTTGTCCTCCTCCAAAGCCTCTTTCAAGATGGCAGCTCTGATGCGCAAGTGTCTTGTCCTCCAAGATGAGCACGTATTGCCACTGGCAAGCCCGATCGCCGCCAAGTTGTCACCATAGATGGTCTTCACAAAGGGGTTCTTGTGATCCAAAGGCACACCCCACAAAGCACATAGGAGGCCCTCAGTCGCTCTTCCAATCAGCAAGCTCTCACACTAGGAGACCAATTCGGCTTCCGCCGTGCTGTGAGTGACAAAGGGTTGTTGAGAGCTCTGCCAAGCCACAGGGCTTCCAGCGAAGTACACAGCCACTCCTTGAACACTACGATGACCAGCTCCTGCTGCATACGCAATGTCAGAGAACACCTCAAGGCTATACTGACTTCGTTGAGCTTTCAACTGCGAATGCTCCCCCCATCCATCATTGGAGAAATGCTTGAAGTAGTGCAAATGGCCCGGATTGGCCTTGATGTAGCTGAGCAAAACTCGACCCACCTCCAAAGCCTTCTCAGGATTCCTTGCCATCAAGCGGCTCATTGCACACACCGCATGCAAGGTCAGGCCTGGTCTTGGTGGCCAACCACAACAGACTCCCAGCCAGCGCCTGAGCTTCTTTCAGCACTTGAGGATCTATGGCATCCGTGGTCGCCTCAAAGTCAGCCTCACTGATCTTGTAGTGTGGAAACTCCGCACCATGATCAACGTGCCATCGCTCAAGCACCTCTTGCTCGTAGCCCCGCTGTGAAAGATGAAGACCATTGTTGTCGGGATCCACAGTGATCTCAATGCCACAAAACTTCAAAGCTTCGGTGGATGTTGCCCATTCAGCCTTAGCACATGACCACTGCGACTCCACAGCTTGTAAGGAGCTCTTCAAAACATCTTCCTCACCGCAGAAGAGTAAGTCGTCCACGTAGACGCAGAGCACCCCACACCATTTGCTCCCAGAAGCACATGTTTCCACCAAGCGCCATAGGTTCTCATCACCACTCTTCTCAAAGCGGCCGGTGACAACATCTCCATCATCCAAGGAGCGCTTCCAGGTCAGCTTGGCCAAGGTGTCGTCACGATGGATGCTCCAGTCCTTTGGGGACGNTTCATCCCTCCTCCTGGCATTTAAGAATGCCGTGCGCACATCAGTTCCCATGACCTTCCAGTCGAAGAGCGCCGCAGCTTTCAGTGCAACACGGACTTGGGTTGTGTCCGATCCACCTGCATAGACATCTTGGTCCGTCGCAGTTGCATAGTTGCCGCAGATCACTGCTCTGCTGCGAAACGCCCCTGTATGGGCCTTTCTGGTGTGGACCATCTTGCCAGGGAGAAGTTCAGTTGGAAGACCTTTCTGTTGAGAAAGTTGTTGAAGTTGATGCATGGGCATTTGGCGAACTGCCCCTTTTTCCTTCACAAGCTGCATGTACTCTTGTTTGATAGATGGTGCCCACGACTCCAAATCCCGCCACACCTCTGCGCTGCTCACAGTTCGAGTGACCAAGAACTCATTTGGGTCATGTTCCACCACCTCAGCCATCGACAAAAGTCGTTCCTCCAACTCCACTCGATTCAGCATGGCATCAGTGATTGTCGGTAGCCAAAGGCTTTGATCTGTGGTCGTTGCATCGATGTGTTGAAACTCCTCCCGGATGTAGTCAGTGAGGTTGCTGTGGAAGTGCTGGAGTGCTGACACTTTGCATTGGAACTTTCTCAGTGCCAGCTGGCTTTGTGAGGTCCCGGGGTATGAGCCACCAGCCCCGGTGTTAGGCACCTCCCCCCACTCCCCACCTCCATCATAGCAATCCACCTCCGGTCCAAGAGCTTTGACTCGCACCGATGTTGTTGAGGATGGCGTTTCCTCCACGGTTTCCAGAGTCCAACTATCACTGGATGCATCATCTCGAAGTGGAAATTCGAACATTTGGGGATGTCGCTCCAAGATCACCTTCTCCCCCTCCATGTCAAACATGGATATTGCCGGAACAGCCGACTTTTTTCGATGANATTCGAACATTTGGGGATGTCGCTCCAAGATCACCTTCTCCCCCTCCATGTCAAACATGGATATTGCCGGAACAGCCGACTTTTTTCGATGACGATGCAGTGGTGCCCCCTCCGGTCTTTCTGGCAAGTACAGCACCTGCTCTTCGACATTGGGAGATGGAATCTCCGGCACCACGATGTCGTCCGTGAAAAAACATCGACCTGTAGTCTTGGACTGCACAAAATATCCAGTGCTTGTCAAGGACGAAAAAATGTCAGGGCCTAGGATCGTGACCTCTTCACGGATCTCTCTCCACGGTGTGTACCGTTCTTGCCATGACTTCCTCAGAGCGTATGCAGATGCCCCAAAACGAAGAAGGCGTCCAACTGGCCACCCCAACTGCTGCAGCTGCGCCCGGAGACGTCTCTCGCCCACATGGCGTGAAGCCAGAGGCCACTGATGGAGCTTGGCTGCTCCGGCAGAGATGAGAGTTCTGATGGCCTTTTTCACCACATTCATTTCTCCTTCAACTCTGCCATTCGATTTGTAAGAACTGCCAGATGTCATGGTGGTCAAGATGTCCCGGTCCAATGCCCATGTTTTGACAGGAGATGAACAAAACTCTTTGGCCCTGTCACTGTGCAGCCTGTAAAGAGGCAATCCCAAGGAGCGAATGCGAGCATGTATTCGAGAAAGTGCTGGCAAAACATGCTTCACCCCCCTGGACTTCACGGGCTCCACAAACGTGAGCTGTCGCACGGAGACGTTCTTGGCCTCTTGCACCATGCGATGCCAAGTGTCATACATGGATTTGGCAGCCTTCACTTCAGGGATGTCCCCACCGACCTCCTCATCAACAGCTTCGTTCTTCTCAGGGAGCACTGCTTCATCATCCGCTGGGAGCTCAGCTTCGATGTCTTCATGAAGACCAGGTAGAGGATGATCCGCATCTTGATCAGGCTGTCCTGGAACTTGAACCAAAGATTTTCCATCTCGGGTGACTGGATAGGTATAACATCCCACCATGATGTACTTGCAGTCCTTCACATTTTGATCATTGCCAGGACTCAAACGTCCAGAAAGGTCAACGCTCAAGGTGTAGGCCTCGGCATGCTGGATGCGCTTGTGGGGCTTTGACCGAGCTTGCGCTCTCACGCACTGGGCGCAATCCCGCTGTGCCGGCATGTGGTCATTGAGGAAATGCTGACGCCATTGTTCCAGCGCAGCAGCACCCAAAGCGTGCATCTTCGGCTTTTCATGCCGTGGAAGTTGGAGTGGAATTGTGCCATGGCTTTCATAGCCCATCGTTGAATCAACCCTTTCAGGCAGTTGTCGCAAGGAAGAAGGTTCAGTTGTTCTCTGGCCTTCAAGTGGTGGCAATGAACAATGCAGGCCTTCTTCACTTATTCCCGTTGAAATGGCACTTTCATTCAGTGGTCGCAAGAAAGAAGGTTCCTTTGTTTCACGGCCTTCAAGTTGTGGCAGTAAACAATGCTGGCCTTCTGCATCATTTCCAGTGGATGTTGCATGCGATGGTACTGAAAAGTGCTCAAATGTTTCTGGGCCCTTTGGAGACTTTGGCAATGAAGCATGTCGGCCCTCAAGTTCTCTGAGATGAAGTCGCACAGCTGTTGCAATGGCCATTTTGAGGCCTGGTGCCCATGCTGCCCAAGTTTTGGAGGTCTTGCAACGCTCAGTCATTGGGAGAGCTCGGAACTGCTCAGCCGACACAGCTTCCGATGAAGGTCCTCCACGAAGTTCATCCAGTTCGGCAAGCACCACTGCCGTAGTTGCCAATGTCGTCGGCTTCCTCTTCTGATGCCCCATGGGATGTTGATCCATGTGGTAGAGGTTGATGTTGTACTTCTCTTGAAACGCTTGCCATTCCTTGGTGCGGAAGTTGGAGAAGTAACCATGCTGCTCCACATCAGATGGACTCCTGTACCGTGCAGGATCTTCAGGCTGCTCAAGCACCAACTGAGTTTGCTCATGATCGACCGGCTTGACATCCTCAGCCACCATGTAAAGAGCAAGCATTCGAAACCAGAGGATCACATCACCAAGTACCAACTCAGCATCACCAGGTGGGAGATCAGGTAATCCATAAGGATGTTGATCGCTTCGGAGGATGCCCGGTCCCTCGTCCTGCTGGTATCTAAGGGCGCTGACCGTACGGCACGGAGGCCCGGCCAGAATGGATTTGACTCTGCCAGATGCGCACAAAGTGAGCAGATACGCGAAGACATGGCGATCGTGTAGATTGGCCGGAACTGGCCCTTCGGTGTCTACACACAACACCTCTGTGTCGGTGGAATTGAGCTGCTGTTCCCAAAACTTGGAGTCAGGCCCTGAGAACAAATGGATCACCACATTTCGAGCTCGCTCCAACCGACGTCTCTTCCTTCGGTTCCAGGGCAACTTGGCACCAAACTCCTCTGAGTCAATCATTCCAAGATGAGGCACCAACCTGGTCAGAACATGATCAGGAAGATCAGGAAACAGATGTCGCAGTTTCAAAGTGATCGCCACATCCAACGTCATGCTGGCTTTGTCCACAAAGGTCTCCTCCAAGAGCAAGGACTTGACCACGGCCAACTTCCGGCGCTGGTATNGGCTTTGTCCACAAAGGTCTCCTCCAAGAGCAAGGACTTGACCACGGCCAACTTCCGGCGCTGGTATCGATGAAAGTGTTCCCACCACTCCAAGATTTGGCATCCATCTCGATGTGACAACATTGGACATCCATTGATCACATCAACATGCAGCACCCGTCCAACATCATCCTCCACTCTACACACCCCGTTCTGCCAGCTCAGTTTGAAGTCAAGGTCGCTCAGGGCGCTCATCGGCAAGATGGTCGTTGACAGACCTGTCGGATGTGCTAGAAGGATCTTCGTCCCCTTTTTCAGCTTGAACTCCGTAGTGCTACCACTGGCCAACTGAACACACGTCGATTCAGCTGCTTCCCACTCAGATTCATCTTGAGCACGGCGAAGACCATGTGTGGCACCAGAGTCGATCAAAACTGCATCCTCTTGCGCATTCTCCAGACCACCAATTTGCATAACCTTCAACTGAGGGCATTGCAGAACTTTCAGCTGAGGATTGCCACCAGGAACACGCAGAGTTTTCAAAAGCTGTGTGGCTTCATGCAAAAGCTCAGCTGTCTTGTCATTCTTTGTGTCACTCCCCCCACCATGGTTTCCATCCTCCCCCGTATTGGTAGTGGAGCTTGACAAGTCCGGTGGAGCAGATTGACCTCCTCCATCATTTGCCATTGACATTGAAGAAGAGGATCCATCTCCGCTTCCCACATTCTTGGCTACTTTGACAGCCGCAGCCCCAGCTTTGCCACCAGTTGATGTAGAAGAAGTCGCATTTGAAGAAGAACCTCCAGATCCACCACCACGTCCTCCCCCTGGGCCGGTACCCGGCTCACCTGGCTTTGACTTGGCAGATGGGCGCAGCTTGCACTCGTTTTTGCGGTGGTCTTTTCCCCCACATAGCCAACATCGCTCAGCCTTGTCGGTGCACCCGTCCCAGGAATGGAGCCACTTGCAACTTTTGCCCGCTTTGCACCCTGACTCAGACAAAAAGTACTTGCACGGCTTCTCGGACAAAGGGCTTGACTTGGGTTTGGCATCAGTCAAAACCCGAGGTGGTGTTTTGGGATCTGCATCCAACTGCTTCAGCTTCAGAGGTGTTTGCATGGAAGTGGTAGTCGATGTTGATGTTGTCATCAGGCACAAAGTTTCCGCTTCGGCCAAAAGGCATTGACTGAAGGCCCACAGGCTGGAGTGCTCAGGTCTCTCATCCAGCTGCAATTGCATCCGACTCTGTGACAGGCGAAATGCGGCCTGCTGATCCATTGAAGCTAGCTGCTGAAGAGGTCCATCTAAGGCCTTCACCAACAAGACACCGTCCGGCAAAATGGCTTTGACCTCTTGGGCCCTTCCAAAATGGCGACGCCAGCATCTGATGGCTGCAGCGAGATCATGGATCGTTTTCGAAGATGGGATGTTGGTCAGCTGATTCAGGAGAAGTTGTTTTTCACCGGCACCACCAGGTTGGAACCGCACCATGAGACGATACAGAATCACCGTAGAAGACGGTGCCCTGTCTGTGACCAGTGCCTGTTGCTCCATTTCAGGTATGGCCTTCAACAACATCTGAACTCCACGTTGTTCTGTTCGATGAAATCGATGTTCATGAAGTGATTCAGGCAATCTTGGTTGGATTTGAATCCTTTGCAGTGGGGTACTTTCCTTCCAACGCTCATAGTAGCATTTGGCTTCCCTCAAAGTTGACTCCCACCACCAGCCAGCTACCCCGCTGATATCCTTCATCACCGGTGAGCTCAAATGCAGCCAATCACCAAACTGCAATGGAGATGCCGAAGATGGCAGATCAGGAAGCTCACCTTTGGTGTTCATGCCACCGGCGGATTCGTGCCAGGGCCCATAGACGCGAGCTGCGTCACTCCCAGCTCCAAATCCTCCTCCCCCCACATCATGCCGCGGGACACCACAAGCATCCAGGCGATCTTTATCATGTAGGCCCCACGCATCGTCACGCTTTGCAAAAGCCCGACCGTCGCCACAAAGACCACCAAGCTCTGCTGGAGCCCGATCTTGATCACGATGTAGACCATGCTCAAAGGAAGCCCGATCCGGAAGGCGATGAACTCCATGCTCAAAAGAAGCCCGATCCGGAAGACGATGAACTCCATGCTCAAAAGCCCGATCTAATCCGTGATGAACACCATGCTCAGATGCCCGATCCGGTAGGCGATGAGTTCCATGCTCAAAAGCCCGATCTGGTCCACGGTGTCCTCCAAGAGACTGCGCATGCAAAGCCCGAGCTTCTCCAAGGTGATCTGAAGAGGCTGCACAAGCCCGATCACGAAGATGACCATCAGCCCCACCAGTGCTAGAATCCACAACAGGGGGCACACGACCAGCTATGGGAACCCCAGGTTGAAACCCACCATTCCAGTAGTCAGATTGTTGGAGAACCGGCGGAACAGAAACACGATCCAGTGCAAACTTCAAAGACTGAATTTCCCGCTCCATCCAAAACTGTTTGGCTTCACTGGCAGTGAGAAGACCCTCACGTTCCCGATCATTCAAGGGTTTCCACGTAGAATCACCATTCTTCATCTTTGGTTTGGAATCACAAGTGTCGTACAATTCCAACCCATGACCATCACTGATAAAACTTGGTTGATGCTCATTCCCAAACTTCGAAGCATCATTCAAACCAGGGATTGGAGGCACCGGAGGAATTGGAGGACTTTCGATAGGTGGTGGTCCATCAGGTACCTTTGTTCCATTGGGGGTGTACTTTGATGGATCCTTTCTCCCACACTCAGGGCTAACCGCAGCTTCTCGCACTCTAGCACGTGGAGTTCGACTACCATATCTGCCGTGCCGATCATGTGGAGCATGTGGAACCGAACTAACCCCACCATTTGACTTTTCAGTAGAAGTTCCACCCACAGTCGACCATGGTGACGATTCAGTCCCCGTCTTTTCCAGTTGACCCTTGAGTTCCGCTACCTGTTCCAGTAGCTTCGAATTCTGATTCCTCAAAAAATCGACCAATTCCCCCTCTAACGCTCTTTGCAGACCATCAGGAGACTCCATTTCCGAATCTTTGGATGTACCTACAGGACCCATTGATTGCTTCCCAAACTTCGGCTCACCCGGCATCACCCCATCCGATCGCACTGGATTCCCTGTAGCCACTGTAGGCCGTGCAGCTTGCATGTCCACCATTCCAGCTGAACTACTGCCACGCCCCTTCCCAGTAGGATCCATGTGAAAGGAAAAAGGAACAGCCAAACCAGAAGTTCTGTTTCCAATGGGCTCCCTGTTCATGCTATCCTCCAATTCACTAGGCAAATCATCCGGTCTAGCACCTGCCAACTGATGTTCCCGTTGGGCCTTATCAGAATACCAGGGATTTCCAGACCACGCATCACCCAGACCCCGACACGGCACCGACTGGGATCTGGCCATGATAAAAAAGCCCAGAAATCAAAGAACGTGTTTTGGGCTCATAACCCTAGACAACTTCAGGTGATTGCACACCTTTTCTTGACCAAAAATGCCTATCGTAATGCGAAGTGTCCAATGGTACATGTCTAATCTGCACAGACCGCCATTAAAATGGTCCCCAAAACCCCAGATCCACCCAAAATCCATCGTCCAAGATGCGAATTTGCTCTTTGCAATCTTTCACCGTCGCGGGGTTTGAGCCTCCGTGCCAAGGGGACTGGGGTCCGGGATCATGTTCCTGGCTGGGGCTATCTACCAGCAAAATGGTGTAACTCCATATTTGTCCATAGCTGATGGCATGGCCCATCACTGCAGGAAGGTCTCATGTATTCTCATGTATTCTCATGTGAGACTTTAGGCTTTCTACTTCCGAGTATGGTTTAGCTTCCACAACTCGCCCTTGACTTCTCGCTTTATACATTGCCCCCAATTTTGCGAATGTTTGGCTGCGTGCCCTTGCCCACCAGGTTCGGTCAACCGGAAAGGTGGGACGCACTTATTACAAATAACGAGTCTAAAATCATATCTCATCCATCATCCCCCAGTTCCTATAGTCATACCATGTCATACCTGGAGCTTCACCTTGCCATCAGTGACGCCTCGCATGCCCAGGACCATGTTCACCAGTTCTGTGAAGGTGATCTTCTGCGTACTCTTCGATGCATCCTGCAGGGTTCAGCACTGTAAAATGTCATGGAAGAACATGGGCGCAAGAAGGGGGATGACATGCATGCAACTAACCAAGAAAAACATGGACGTCAAAAACATAGTGCAGATTCAATATATCTACAATATTATTTTTTCATATAATGCAATGCATTTTTTGGTGCAGTCCCGCACCAAACCACACATCTGGAAAAGAAATCAACATAAAAATCATCCAAAAACATCTCAACCAACTCTCGTAAACTATCCCCATCCCATCATCCCCCTATCTCCCTATCCCCCTACCCTCTGGTAAACTAACAGTTTGCTATTGAAAATGGCCATAGAAATAATGGATTTTCCCCATGAATAGCATGCTGATTTTCCATCGTTTTTTGTAAACGTTTACCGGAGGGTATAAACCATATGGAAAATCACCATGCTATTCATGGGAAAATCCACTACTTCAATGGCCATTTTCAATAGCAAACTGTTAGTTTACCAGAGGGTAGAGGTTTCCGAAAATCATCCAAAAAAAACAAAAAAACTCTAGTGTAACTATCTCCATCCCCATCCTTCCCCCATTTTTTCAGGGCACCACCACCGTTCCGTTACCGCTCCTCCCAGACCAGGTCCAACATCTCGGCCAAGACGTCCACGTTGACGCCCGCCTCGTGCATCACCCGGACGATCCCGGGCTCCAACACCAGCCTTGGTGGCCGAGGCGAGGTGCCTGGGGCCTGGGGATGGGGATGGGGCCCCAGAGTTAGCTAAGTTGATATATTTTTGTGGCTTAACATGGCTGAATTCTATGGTTTCTGGTAGATCTAACTACAGAACTTGTTCATGGGGGTTAGAAACCTTCACTTATGACTGGGGGCAGCATCCAAGATATGAAATTCACACTAGCTCCTGACTTAGAACTTTCTATAGAACATGAAAAAATGGACGGAATATGAATATGATAGAATAATGGATGGAATATGAATAATGGATAGAATATGATTTATCATAGCAGATCTTGAGGTATGCAGCGACCATCTCTCATTGCGATGATCTCTCGCTAGCCCAAGCGGCTTTTGAAAGTCCATCTGGTTCAGGGCCATGTCTTCCTTGGCGGATGAAAAATCACCTGGTGCATCCTGGCCATAATCCCATCCCCCATCCCCCTGTTCAACACCCCCACGGGGTTGTAGGGTCCCAAAGAATTCCTGTGGTTCCCGTATGGAAACCCAATCATTGGATTGGTTTAAGGGAAAATCTATAGGAAATTCATAGATTTTACGGGGTCTCCTGCAAATTTTCCCTTGAATTAATCCAATGAACCGCGGTTTCTGGAGGTGTTTGACCATCTGCAGGGGAGTTTGGAACTTGACTCCTGTCCCAAGATATGTCCCAAGTGACCGGAACGATCTGCATCTTTTCCAGCTCCTGTCAGTCAAATGCGGCAATAGCTGGGAAATTGATCTATAAATGCTGGGTGTTCCATGGCTATGTTTGCTTACCAGGGGGTACTTGTACTATCCTACTATGAATCTGTAAAACAGAACAATAAGTTTTAAAATACATGTATATCATATATATTCTACATACCTCCAGGGGTGAGTCAGTGACTAGTGTTTCTCTGTGCTGAATTTTCAGCTACCCTCCCCCCACCCCCTAACTTGCACCTCTCGAAGCTGTCCTTGGGCTTGTGATTGAGGTAAGTGAGGCATCTGTCATCTTGAATTTGCTTGAGGAACCCCCAAGAAAGTAAAGCATATTCCCTATAGATCCCCCCAGTAGTGGATTTCCCATTGGGAAAATGATAATCTTCAGCAAATCAAGGTCATTTGTCTGGTGGTTCAATTTGCTCAAACCAAACGAAATCAGGAATACACTTGGATGTTTTAATCTTGCTGTGCCAAAGTCTAGTGAAAAAAATTGAACTTGTTCCTCTGCCGAGTTTGGGGGGGTACCAATGTGACAATGAGATCACTGGTTGACGTTTCTTTGCATCCCAGCCCTTTGAATCATAATCATGGCCAATGGATATGCCTGCTCACCTATGGATGCACATCCCATTGTACGCTTGAACTCCCCCCTGTATGATCTCCACTTCAGCTGGTCACAATTTAAAGGTTTGCCCATCCGCATGTGTGGTTCAATACACATATTGTGGGCTCATAACCCGTGCCCTAATTGTTGTCCCTATCTGATGCAATCATCGGCCCATAGCAGTATTCTATTGACATGAAATTAAATCTTTGGCTAGTGAAATCCCATTGCTTTCCACTCATTAACAAATCCCCAGAACCGTGTTCCTTAAATCCCACGTTTTTCCAATTAGTATCCCATGAAATCCCAATAAGTTTGCTAGTTAATTCATGCTATCCCTAGGGTAACAGAGCAACATAGATGTGGAAAACCCATGAAAACCCATGGTTTCCTATTTGAAAAATAACAGTTTAATAATCTAGATTTCCGTTGGCTTTTCCACTCCAAAAAGTAAGCGATGTACATCCCATGGCCCAGCACATGGGCGCAGCCCAGCGTCCCACGATGTAACTGATCTCGATCTTCTGTTTCTCGGTGGATGCCACTGCACCAATGACGTCCACCAAGACGCCCAATAACATGTACATGATGGTCACTGATACCTGGGAAATGTGGAATATACCCTCTGATTGTTTAACATAGCCATGGAAAACCACCTTTTTGAATAGGTAAATCACCATAAATCATATAAATGGATAAATCATGGGAATATCATGCTAATGTTATAGGAATATCTATATAATGAAATATGATGGTGATATCGTGGGAAAATGTACCCAACTAAAACTGATACCTGGAGTGTTCATTTCAAAGCAGTGCTTGTTGGTGCGGTGGTGAACATGGGGGGTTTGAGCAAGAAAACTATGGGAATTTCATGGTATGTCAATTGGCAAAAAATTGGGATTGAATTAACACAGATTGGATGGGATTGAGGTTTATTGGGAAGGCAGTGGGTTTTAAGCAAGATAAATGGAATGCAAGTGGAATACGATGGGAATATAATGTGCCCACGTCCACGTATAACTATTTTATATATCCGATTTAGAGTGTGTTTGAATAAGGACACATACCAACAACAAATCAGGGCAGGAACGAATGCTAGCATAAAAATTTCAACATGTGGAACAATTGAGGAGTAGCATGGATAAACTTTCCAAAAAATTGACGATAACCCATTTTCACACGAACCATGACATGTCATCCCTGAACGTTGCTGGGTTGAGTTGATAAGAACTTTCTACCGGGAAGTTCCAAGTATCCCCATGGGGGGGTCAAGTTCTAGGGCGATCCATGGCGATCCCTACAGTAACCACCATTTACCCCACTATCACCGTGCTTCAAATAAGGAATCGATGGTTTTTTGGTTGAAGATAGTTTATATATCCTCTGGTTATTTAACATAGCCATGGAAAAAATGCTAATTTTGGATGATTTTCCCAGCTAGAAACCTCCATTTGTAGGGGATCTTCCATGGCGAACTGTTAAATAACCAGAGGCTAATTACTCCGAATTAATGTCTCCTTCTGTCATTGGCTACGAGGTTTGGCCAAGACACCAGGGCCATGAAGAAAACCATCAGAGGCCACAGCCCCGGATTGCCCGCGCTGATGGAGTTGATCACCTACTGAAGCTCAGGAAAAACGATAACTGGGCATGGAATCCAACTGGCTGGATGCTGATGCAGAAAAGATGTTGCTAGTGTGAAAAACACCTAAAATCACGGTCACATATAGCCTACTCATTTCAGATCAACGTTTCTAACCAGCCGAGGCATTTCAACCAGCATTCCAACTAAGCGCGTCCCAGCGCCTCGGCATTGGCTCCAAAGACCGCAGGGAGCAGCAGCGTGTTGATGGATTCCGGCACCGTCTTAAAGAAAGTGGTGCCGATGCTCCTGAGCAGCCGCAGCCGGGCATTTTAAAGTTCCGGAGGCCCAACGTTTTCAAAAATGATGACAGATGATGACAGTATACTCTCCCAACTTGAAACTGGTGACAAAGTCTGAGCTAAGTTCTGACATCCTTCCAAATTGGAAAGAGAGGACTCTTCAATCTGTCCTTTTCTTCCAGAACAAACACATGAAATCATTGTTTTTGATTGTTTTTGGATGATTTTTTCACGTTATCTACCACAATCATTTTGGCGTGACGTTGCCGCATGAAGTTGGTCTACATTGGCCAACGAATGCTCAAATAACAAAATGCAACCAAGGATGGTATCAGCCCCATCGGGTGGACTTGCTCCTTGAAGATCAACACCCTTTGACTTTTGTGGGTACATAACCCGCACAAAATAGATTCAAAATATTGTATCTATCTATCTATCCATCTATCTATCTATCCATCTATCTATCTATCTATCCATCTATCTATCTATATGTATCTACGATATGTGTGTTTGTGTGATTCATCATCTCATTCATGGAATCCCCATTTCTGGGCAATTTGTCCTAAGTCCCGAGTGCTTTGGATGTTCGTTTGGCTCCTGATGAGCCATGGCAGCTGCAACGAATGAAAAGGGGGCCCCATCAGTTCTATCAAGACAGTCCCAAGCCTGAGACCCACATCAGAAAGAAAACAAGACATATCACCGCATCACTATGGAACACAATAAATAGCAATAATTTGACAAACACACCGGATTGTAATAGCGTGAGAAAATGGAAGAAAAGACTGAAACTGCAAGAATACCTGCAGGGTGCAACGATCCCCGATCTTGTACACATATTCAAGTCATTCAGATTTGTTCGCCCCGTGAAACATTGAGAAATCTCTCGGCAAAGCTCAGTTCCAAACACGTCATCCATACCAAAAGAACCATTAAATACCCCTATCCCATCTCATAGTTATAGTTGGTAGGTTTCCGAACTATGGATTAGTTCACAATCCCCAATAACAAGTTCGTTTAACTCCTTATTTCATACCCAATCACCCATCATTTATCAATCATATCCCCATGTATCCCATATTAAATCATAGTGAATCCCATGAGCCATTAAATCATATTAAATCACCATCAACCATCAAATCAGCCATCAAATCACCCAGCAAATCAGCCATCAGCAAGGCTTCGGCTGTCGAGATCTGTCGAGGCACGTTCCCTCCGTGAGTTGACGCAGGATGATGGCGAAGGCATAGGTGATGATGGCCCACCTTTTTTCTTAGGGGAAAGCGTGCCAGGGAAAAATGGGAAAATGTACCACAAAATCTATCTATCGCATATAGACATATATATACATATATAGATAGATAGACAGACAGACAACTAGATACTCATGATATGATCCCATCTATATGCATGCATATATATATATACAATCTAAATAAGCACATAATGCTATATAAGGACAAGATTTGATCTACTTGTATAACTATGCAAACGAATATGTATATACCGTATCCATGAAACACAATGTAACTTGCATATGTATATGAATGTACTGCATATAATTATACAATTATTATATTTAATTATATATATAATTGTGTATGCTGTAACTATAGTTGTGTCTTCATGTCCATTCTTGACATGTGTAAAAGCCGGGTAGTTGCCACAAGCCTGCTGGAAAGCTATCAAGACCTAAGGCCATCATAGACCACGGAAACGACAGGAAGTCGATTGGGATTTTACTTGAAAAAATGATGTTGTTGAATTAAATGGACGCTCAATACCATCTGAAATGATTGAAATCGGATGATTCAACATGACCCAACTAGAAATGGGATAATGATTAATGATTCTCAAAAAGTTCTGATCAAATACGATCTGCCTGGTGGATCTGTGGGTTTCTTCCGTTTCAACCCGCCTGAGAAATATGCTCGTTATCACCATCCCATTTCTATGCTGTCTTGGCTGGTCACTTGGTTCCAAGGTCCCAAATCATGACCCGGAAACAAATACAATATGATAAAATACCACTTTCATCAGAATTTGAATGTTTGTTTCATTCTTTTTCGATATTTTTCAGATGACGGTCCATCCACATGTACCACCTTTGACCAAACAGAATCACCGAGAAATGCCATTCGCATTGCTCCATCCCCCCGCCCAAATCGGCCAAAGCACAAGAGGGAGAAAACGCACACGGATCGAGCAGCAAAAGCTAAACCTTTCACCTTGGACAGCGAAGTTGGCCACCGACCATAACAGTTGGACCTTCCCCGCGCTGCCAAAGAATTCGCCAGTTCCCACATATTTTGTACATGTTTATAGTTTATACTAAGCCCCCACTATTGTTGCCTTTGTCAACGTCCTATGTCATTATGTTTACTCTCATCTTCACAATTATTGCTTCATTGCCGTCTTTGTGCGTGGTGTGTTCATTGCAGAAGGATGGTGCACCAATCAAACCACACAATTCCTCGCGCCTACTATCATTTTCCGTCAGCCTAGCTCATACTCAACAAGCTATTTTTTCTTCAATCATGTGGCTACGAAACTCTTAATGGCTCCTACTGGCTCCGCATTGAACAGGGAATCTAGACAACTTATGATAATTTCACATGACTAAACCAGATTTCCGACCAGCCCTAACCACTGGAGACATCTCCCCATGGCGCCCAGCTGCGATGATCATCAGCTCGGGAAAGGATCGCAGCAGTCGCGTGAGCCGAGTGAGCCGAACCAACCTGGAGCGCATGGCGCTTGGGGCTGGGTAAAGTTGGTAAAAATGCCATAAACCATCCTTTTGGGGAAGGGTTTAGAGAATGTTATACATGTTTATATGTTTTACATTTCTATATATAGTGATTTTTTGGGATGGATTATGGCTTTGTTTTACCATCACTGGGTTTGAATGATTGAAACATGTTTCACTATGTTCTACTATTCTCGTACCACATGTGAACATCAATTAGGATCTCCCTCTTCCTCTCTCCCTCTGTCCTTCGCTCCCCTCGTCTATCTCATCTGACATGTTGGTCATTTTTGCGATAATTTCTGTGAAATTTATTTGCCAAGAACTTTTGGTTGCCTGAGTTTGTTTCGATACACAACCAATATTGACCACGTGCGACCTGTCGTGTGGTACATTATGCCAATGGCCAACTCAGTGGAACCACTCCTTGAAAGAAAAACATGGGATGCAAACAGAAGATTTTCGTTACTAAAGCATGGTTTTCTGTGGTGCATTGATTTTTAGGAAGGAGATATGTGGCAATCCCACCAATACACCGTAAATGCATATATGTGTATATATATATATAATCATATATATATATTCATATACTTTATACATGTATCATCATATATCTAGATTGTATTTTATAATACCATGGTAAAAGCCCATTTGCCAAGCTTTACCACATGGTGAGAAGGGGGTTCCCACCATCCTCCTTTTTTGGTTGGGATCCCTGAGGTGGCCATGGAAAATGGTCACAGTTCGCTATATGGAAGCCATGGCCCAATTATAGATGATTAAAATAGTGATTTACCTATTATAGATGCTAGTTTTCCATAGCAATCTGTGAAAATCTGTTAGTCAGAACCAGAGGGTTTTTCTGAGACATTCAATCCATTGGTTAATTGGGGGTATACGGTATACCCTATGTTCCAATGGATTTCAACCTTAATCCAATGGATTACCATTGGTATATTACAAACCCACTTCATGTTCCCAATAGTAAAACACGTATTTTCCAGCCACCTGAGATCTGGTGGATCCTGAGCCCTTGCCTCCAACCAGCACCCCCCGCCCCGCCTCACCAGTCGAATGAGTCTTAGCAGCACTGTACCCTCAGGAAGTTCACTGGAACCGCCTGCAGAGATCGACTGTGAATCGAAAACATTTGAAGCCCAGGATTGGTTGGTGGAACCTATGGTTAAACTGTTAAACACTACTTGTTTGGTTAAATCTCAACTTTTGTTGGTTGAGTTGAATCAGCGTAAATTCCCATGTTTCTTGCAGTTGGGCCAATTAAAGCTTGGCGGCCCCAGTAAGTGGGTTAGTTCATTCACCCCAGTGAAATAAGTGGACATTGCGGCATTGCGCCTGCAGAAGCACCATTTATGACCCGGGTGAACCAATCTAATTTGATGATTCCTGGGGTGAGCCACCAAGGACCTTCGCTATGTTAGTACAATTTAGAGAATCCCCAAAAAACAGAAATAACTTCTTGTAAAAGTCTTCGAAAGTAATGTCAAATTACGTTTAAGGGTTGCTATTACTGTAGGATGATTCTGGATCATGTAGGTGATTGCGAGGATTGACGGATAAAGAAAAGTACCATGCATACATACTGTCAAGCCCGGCTTAATAAACCCTAATTGTTTTTCTTGGGGGGGAGTTCCGCAGGTTCTTTTAGTCTAGGGTTTTACATTACATCTGGGATCATTTTGGGCCTGTTTTGGGGTGCAATGTTTGGATGTTTGTGGGATGGAATGTAAGTAAACAAATTCCATACAAGGATGAGCGGAGCAATCAGTAGGTGGTTCGTAATGTTCGTAAGTGAGCTGTTGAGCGAGTTATGAACGGGAAACAAGGAACAAGCTCGGTAAGGGACATAGTAATCAGGCTTGCTCATCAGCTCGCAGCTGGTATGATCCTGTGGGGACCTATTCAATCCTACTATGGCTATGTAGAGAAAACATTCAGTTCAACAGGAGTTTTGAGATGTCTTGAGAGGAAACATGAGGAAAAAACATCAACCTTCATAAAGCAAGAGTCCCTGCTTCTGGTCATGGAAAGTATTGCTGTGTAACGTGTAGAAAAATGGTGAAATACCAACTTACTTGATACTACCCATCAATACCCCCCCCCTGCGCACCTGCCAGCAACAGCACAGTAGGAGTAACCCAGGTTTCGACAATGATCAAAAGGGCCAAGAAAAGGTCGAAAGCGAACCACAGGTCTTTCAAGGCCCTCCACTTACCTGCCATGGATGTGCCGCGATGGGAGGGGCAAGAAAAACATCTGAAAGAGACTGATGGGTATTTAGATTGGTAAGTGCAATGTAGATATGATATGTTCTGGAATACTCTGGATCTTAAGCATGTTTGATGGCTCTACATGCTGTACTTCAATGACTAATGAAAAGCTGTAGATTCACTGTAGATGCCAAAGATTTCACCCCCCCGAAAAAGGGTCGGGTTTCGGTTGTGACACCTAAACGTGACCCATAAATACCAACTATGTAACTGTTAATATGAGGTTGTTTTATGTTGTTCAGGTTATGGGTCAAGCATGGTCAAGCACTTGATCACCAAAAAAAAAACGAAGCAGCATCTTTGAGTCCGTGCCATCTGTGAAATGCGGAAAACCTTTGAGTCCTCCCAGACCCAAAACCGCCCCACTTGATCGCTGCTTCCATTCTCAGGCACGTTGGAAGGCCAGAAATCGGACGAGGATTTCAAAGGTGAAGTAGGTGCAAAAGAAGTTCTCTCCAGCAATAATGGCCTGAACTGGCTATGAGTCAAAACCCTGGTACCTAGTGGCTGACACACTGTTTCTGGGGGGCTGGGCCGTTGGCTCGCCTTCAGTCTGTGACTGAACTCTTGGAGAGGGCGATGGAGAGAGAGAGAGAGAGAGTGAACATCAAAATAGTTGGTAAATGGATGTTCATCCCACTAAAATTGATAATTAATAGGTTTTGACCCATCCCCAACTGCGATTTCGATCCTCGAGAGTCTGACATTTGGACATTTGGTGATGCTGGGGAGCTCAGAAATGTGGGGCCTAACTTGGTGGGAGCTGTGAGTAGGGAAAAAACTGGGATTGTTTGTCAAGTGCTTTGGGAAACCATGTTCAGGTGGCGATGAGTTGTTGAACATGTGCACCAGTCTGTCATTCTATGGGTGCCATTTGTCGATCGCAGACATGAACTAACCAGTTTGGCTTCCACAAACACCCCAGAGATGTATGTTCTGGGTTCATGATGTTCATCTTCAATCCCAAAGCTACACGCTAGTAGGATTCATCATCCCAAAGCTAGGATTCAAAAATATGAGTCATCTCAACCAATCATCCCAAGTATGCTTGAAAAACAACACATTTCTTCGAACCCCATATGAGTTCCTTTCCGGGCCATCTCAAATAGTCCCCGATTTTTGAGATTTCACCAGTTCCATGGATCCAGTTTGAGGATCTTTCGATCCAGACCCCCTGTTTGAGAATCTTCTTTCCCGTGCTAACGTTCCATAGCGCATGGATGAACACTTCCGAGATCTTCAATTCAGCAGAATTCAGCAATCCAAAACTGGGTAAGGACATCTTGCCACCTTCTGGGTTGTTGACATTTCCAGTTCCAGAATTTTCGGAGTTGATTGCCCAACTATCATATAGGTCAACACTGGCATAGGTTTTATACCTGAGGGCCCCCGAAACCTCAATTGAGACTTTAAGACTAGCAATGACCAACCAACCCTTTGGGGTTTCACACTTCTTAACATGTTCAAGCAAGTAGTGAGACTTACCCCCCTAGCAGTCCCTATTTCCATCACTGGCCACTGTCCCCACCAAGTCGCAGGATGAGCATTGAAAAGAATGGGCTCTTTGTTCCTCGGTGAAGCTGCCCCGAAAATGACCGGCTGGAAGTGGTCAGACCTGCATTAAAACATATTAAAATATCCTCAAGTGTGATGATCATGATGGGGGGGGTGGGGTGAAGGTTTCCAGATCCGCGCCAAGTGAAGCAAACTGATGCAAACCGCTCTTTCTTTTACCATCATTGTCTTTGCTTGACCGCGACATGCAAAACTGCAGGGAAGACCCACAAGACATTCCCATATTTCACGGGGGGACCATGTCAAAGTTCCAGTTTTCGCCTAAAAATTCCCTACGCAGGATCACCCAACTGCCCTTCGTTCCCGTTCGCCCCGGCGTCAAATCGGTGTCGATTCCCAGCCAAATGGAGTTTGCCATTACCACCTCGGTGCGGGTCCATGAAGGTGTGGACTCGACTTTTATCCAAGAAACTCTACCAAAATGTACCCTCTGGTAAACTAACATAGCTATTGAAAATGGTCATTTTTCATGGGGAAATCAACTATCAATGGTCCATTGTCAATAGCTATATGTTAGTCATTACCAGAGGGTAGGTGGTATGTGTGGCTGAAAAAAGATGCTCCAACAGGATAATGATTGGGTAATGTGGGGAGATGTTCGGTTGTGTTGAATGTGACTTCGGATCTCTTGTGCTTGTGACTGCTTCTTGGACATCCAGATTTTTCGCTCGGTGTTCGACAGGTGAATCTTTTTTTCAAAGCAGGCTGTTTCTTGATGGGGGGTTCCGAAACAAATGGCTTTCACTCACTATAGAGAGGAACCATTTGGAGTGACTTTGGTGGATTGAATCTTTAGGACATCTCCTAGATTTGGATTTGCGTCGATGTGCTCTTGCGCGAATAGACATTCTCCAAAAAGCATGCCAACAAGGGAGTGTTGCTCTGAATTCATCAGTGTCTGCAACCAACAAAGAATCCTAACAATAGGGAAGATCTCCAGGGTTGGGAACAGAAACCACTCAAATCGCTCACTTGCTCTGCTTGATAAATTCGACCACTTCATCAGCGTGCTGGTGATCTTTGGTAACTCAGGACATCCTCAGGACTTGGTGTATCTGTTCCACCATCGACGGACGGGATGCAACGTGTTGCTGTCATCCTTCAGGGACTGCGGACGCCACCAAGCAGCAGTTTGCTAACCAGCCATGAAAAATACACCATTGAATGCGGACAAGTCTACCACACAACACGCAGCAAGTTTCAGAAAAGCTGTCCCTCGGATTTCCCCAAAAAACCGAGCTGCCAGGATGGTAATGTTGTCGAAAAAAGGATGGCGCGCAATCTGTTGCGCACAACCCTCGTCCTGAGCAGCTCTGGCTCTCATCTTGGGGCGCGGGCCTTAAGATAGCTGACTTATGCTAACTTGGCTTATCTTGGCTTGTAACTATAGGTTCACTTCTGGTTTATAGCAAACACATCAAACTAGATAATCAACGTTTGTGGGATTTATAAATGTTTACAAAACAACAGACATAACTAGGGGCGCCACCTTGGAAGTGGAAATCCACCATCTTCAAGATCATCTCCCAGGGGTTCGTGGTGCGCGAAGCTGACAACAAGAAACTCTACTACAAGGTACTCAATACCCCTCAACATCTCTGTGTTTTCCCTGGGTACCTCTATGGATCTTTCCTCTTGATATTACAGTTCATTGCAGGTTTTTTAAACCAATGTTGTGACATGTTTTGATCAATTATTGACCAAACTTCACCCAGCATCTGACCACAGGATACCTCCTACACCAATACAATAAACATCAATCAGCCACTGTTCCTTTGAGAACTCCCCGGTCCTTGTAGTAATCCATGACGTTGTACTGTTTTTTCATGGCCGCCGCTGTTGCCTTCGCCTACGGCAGTGAGAGATTCAATGACTGTGTTGTTTCAAACTTCGCAGTCCAACATATTTTAATATCTTTTAAACTGCAGATCTTCCAGATTGCACCAAACACTGAAATGATGTTGTTGTACTATGTTGTAGTTATTTTCCACATGTTCCACGTGTTTGAAGCACAGCTTTTGCCCAAACAAATCTTGACCATCCGTATCCATCATCCATGATGGTCCAGTATAGCCAGAGACACAGATCTCGGGTCACGTCCGATGCGATACCCCAGAAGTGGGTTACACCCTAGTGACTGGGACATAGTGGGATACATTGGGATACCATTTTGGAACCAGCACTTCACATCAGTCAAGGGTTCAGCATGGTTCCGCAATCAATATCACAATATCATTCACTTATCGGAAAAGATCCATCGGAAAGTGATAAAAATTCAGATTTGAGATGCTAGTGCAGGATATCATTTTTTGTTCAATTATAGGGGTCTATTGAGCCACTCATTAAAGAGAAAGCGAATCGGTGGATGAGACCGGAACTATAGTTCCACTACAAACCGAAGTCGTTCTAGATTTCGGTAGTGTCTAGTCACAGCAGCTGTTTTCTATTAGCCCAACATTCACCATATGGAGGTTTTCCGAAAATGGGGGTGCCGGGGTGCCCGCATTTTTCATCCATTTATAGATGGGTTTTTCCATGAAACAAACCATCCAGCTATTGATTGGGGTACCCCCATGTTAAGAAACCTTCCATTCACCAAGGATCTTTCAACTTGTCAATGGGAGTGAAGTTGGCCGCTCGAGTCTGCTGTTGCTTCGTATCCTCCTGGCCATAGAAACGTAAAAGGACCCGAGGAGAAAACCATGGTCCCCGGGCAAGCTGTAAAATTCCATTAGCTAATGAGTATCAATAAGTCAAACAATGGAATAAAGAATGATATCATCTTATATCTTCAATGCTGTAAAACAATTAAAAATCTTTAAAGATTCCAATAGAATTCAATAGACACATCACTATCGTAGCACATGAAAGCCAAAAGATGCAGCTGCCCAGAAAATGGGGTGGTTGTATCACTAGCTCCTCCTTACAACTGCCAAATCAGCTGGTAGTTGCCAATGGGCTTGTCCAGGAGGGTGTCAATTTCTGAGGCCTTTCCCCATTTTCATACTTTCCTGCTACTTGTGATCCCTGAAGTGTCGCAAGCACTGAAATGAGGATGTCTGGTCGAATTTCTGAGCAGAATCTGGGGGAATCTCTGCTATCAAGACCTGCATTGTTTGCTTCCCATGAAAGCACTGTGTTGACTGTTTTGGATTGTTTTGGAGGGGGAGAACAATCCCATGCTTTCGTTGAGGGTTGTTTAATAAGGCCCCCAGCAATTGGGTGTCCGGAACTCTGTTGACCCTCAGCGTCCCAACCCATCCACCCAATGAGTCCGAATATGCAATTTGCATCAGTTTCTGCAATTCGCAATAAGCATTAGTAAGTTTATTCCCAAATCAGCCAACAAGAATTTAGCCAAACTTCGGGGGTCACCTGTCGGAGCGGCCACTAAGAAATGTCTAATCCCAATCATCAAGCCATCAGTACACCCAAGTTCAAGGCCTCAAGGTCCAATCAATGTCAATCCCCCTAAAACAATAACATCAATTCCTTTTCTTCATATAGTCATATCCCAGAATTCTGTTCCTACAGTACCCCCCAAAAAAAAAACTAGGGGGTAACAGTTACCCTCTGGCTATTTAACATCGCCATGGAAAATGGTCCATTTACAGATGATAAACATGGTGATTTTCCTATTAAAATAGGGTCGTTTTCCATAGCTATGTGAAATAACCAGAGGGTACCCTCCGGTAAACTAACATTAACAGAACTATGGAAAAGAAAATCAACTATAAATTGCCATTTTCCATAGCTATGTTAAATAACCGGAGGGTATATATAACAGTTGCTAAAACAGCAACAAGTTTTCGACCATCCCCCTGCCCTGTCCTTGGCGCTGGCCGCGCGGCGCTTCCGCTTCTTCTCCTGGCGCAGCTTCTCCGCCGCCATGTCCGTCCAGTTGCCGTCCGTCTGGGCGCTGCCGTCCTTCAGCCCAGTCTCCTGGGACGCCACCGGTGAGATGGCAGATTTGATGCGACCTAGTGGTCACTAGATTTCTGGGATTTTAATGTGGCTATATTTCAATGTGTTCTATTTTTAGTGGGTCGACGGTCCAATTTCGAACCCTGGAGTTTGAGATTTCAGCTTCAAATCATTTTGGTCACCTTGTTCAGCGAAGTGTTTGAAGACTTTCATACGAATGGGTCCATCTTCTATTTGGTCTCCCCGGGCCCATCAAGAAAAACACCTTTTTGCAAGTGATCCAGCTAAAATTGACTATCAATGGACCAGAAATAGAGAATAGAAACCCGATTTAACAACATTGAACAACTGGTTGGATGGATCGCGAGTCCGGAAATGCAAACCAATATTGGTACAAACAACAGGAAGAACCTCGGGATATCTTCAGGAATCATCCAAATATAGCAAAGCATAGAGCCTGTGGAAACACCTAGCACCGCCCTGCGGATCTCCAAGGTTTAGCAGCATCAACAACCAAGCAGTGAGGACATGGATCACATTGAAGCAACGAAATATGAGCATGTGTGAATCAACATGACTTCATGTGCTTGCTCCCCAAAAATGTTGAAATGTCCGATAATAACAGAGAAGAACGGGCATTATATCCGGGTATATCTACCATTATTCACCTTACCCCGAGATACAATTCACCCACCCTCCAGCAAACTAACATAACTCATAACTATTGAAAATGGCAATTTATAGTGGATTTTCCCATGAAAAATGGTGATTTTCTATAGTTATGTAACAGTTTACCAGAGGGTAGTGGTTCACCAACTATACGACAAACCACCTGGCCAAATCTCCGCGCCAAGCTGCAGCTTGGATCCCGAAGTCCCGGTAACGCTTCTCGCTGGGAACGATGACCACCTCGGGTCACAAAATCTGCTGAGAGCTGAGGGAACCCTTAATTGGGATAAGAGAGGGGTGCCTATAGTATCGATATGTATTAACAATGTGGGATAAAATTGCGATATATATATGATATGTATATATATACATATATATATGGCTATGGCTCAAAAAACGGGTATGGACCGGTACGCGGTGATCCGGACGTATGGAACGAAGGAGTTACACAAATGGTCTCAAATGAATTCAATCTGGTCCGGGGTATGGATCGGGACCTTACATTTTTGAGCTGCAGCCATATATGTATATGTATGTTCTGTATATATGAATATTCAGACGGTTTCAATGGATTCGTTTTCTTGGGAAGACGGGGATCGAAGACCGTGCATTTCCCTTGGAAAGATGGGGATTTCTGCATATTTTTCCCCTTAAGCCTTAAACCAATCCATTGAGAATTATGATCAGATGGGGTAAGTATATTATATGGTATCTCAACAAGACATTACTGGCTGATTGCTGTGCTACTGCCACCCCGGCCGAAAAAATATCATGGAATAGTCAATTGAAATCATATCGCCTTATTTCAAGGATGGAAAGTGGAAAGTAATAAACAATCAAGCCGCGAATCAAACATCAAGTCTTTCAGGCTCATCTTCAGAAAAGGAATTCTTAGTGGGTGGGGCATATCATCGCATATCGTCGTACCTAGATGGGTAGGGGCAAAAATGGGGAATATGACATCCCCTAAAAAATGAATCATTGAGCTCCTGAAATTCCTTTGTGGTCCCTTCCAATTGCTTCTGTTTTTTGTTGAGAGCGGGATTCCCATGTCCCAACACACACACAAAAAAATGGTACGATCTCACAAGTCATAACCCTCATGACTAATCAACCATCATTTCTGAATGATATCCCATCTCTGAATAACACATCTCACTCACATCCCCAAGCAATTTGGAAAATTTCAGTTCAAACAAAATCGGACGAACTCCCCTTGTGACATACGGATTTCCAAGTCCAAAAAAAGATCAGCCAACTGAATGATATCCCATGGTCCTACCCTCTGGTAAACTAACATAGCTATGGAAAATCACCATTTTTAATGGGAAAATCCACTATAAATGGCCATGTTCAATAGCAAACTGTTAGTTTACCAGAGGGTATCCCATGGTCCCAGCTATCTCCATAGCTCTCTCCATGGGATATTTCCCCAGGATGGGGAGCCCATGATGACCGAGCTACAGGCGTCTCGGGATGTGGCCTTGGAGTCGTGGACCATGGAAAAATGGAATGCACTTTGGAGATTGGAAAAAAACTGAATGGAAAATTCATCTCAAACATGTAATTTTGATGGAAATTGTCATGAAGTTTCTGAAGAAGTCATGGAAAAAATAGTGGATGTTTGATGAAACTTAGTGGAATGCAATGGAATGAATGGAGCTAAGAAGAATATGAATGGATATGAACGAATTTGGTGGGGAAAAGGACTTAATGATGGAATTATATGGAATTAATGATGGAATTATATGGAATTCATGCAATGTAGCGGAATAAATTGAAAGTAATATGACTGGATATGCTTAAGTACGGTGGAAATACATGGATATTGTAGCAGCGCCTTGAGCGATAGAAAAGCAACATTCTACTAAAGGAGTGCTAAAATTGAACCCTTTTCGATCCTTTTTGGGATTCCTATACTGTGGTGGATATTGAAGAACTGGATGACTTTGAACATATACTTCTGGAAATTAATGGAAACCAAATTTGGATGCCATGAACAGGAAACTGGCCTACAACGAGCAATCACTTCCAAAAGTCATGAACCCCACTTCAGATTGAACGCCATGTTCAAGGAATGGGTTCGGAGGATGTTGCGAAATTTGAAACATGCATGACCATCGTGACAATAATCCATTTCAGTGTTGAAATCCAAAAGCAGTCCACGATGCAACCCCAGATCAAAAACAAGTTTTGATGTTTTTCCTGCTTCAGGACAGCCAACTAGCCATGTTCCCCAGTACCTTCTCTTCAGTGAATTGGGATGTAACAAAAACAGTTCATAGCAGAGCACCCGCTGCCTATCAAAGCAGACAATGTGGCACAATTCCATTTACGACAATCATCCAAAGTTGTACATGGGCTTTTCTGAAAGTGGGATTTTGCAATTCCACTCTGGAAATCAAACATGGCTGGGAAATCCCTTAAGTGGAGGTGTTTAATACAAGAATCCCCTATAAATAGATGATGTTCCAATGTTCCATTTCCATGTTTGATTATCTGAGGGTATATCACTAATTCTTCATGGCGACATCACCATTCTTTGATGGTCAAGTTGCCATTTCATAGCACTACTCATGGAGGATTTCAATCGAAACAGCTCTGAAGATCCCATCTTTGATTATCGGAGCGCATTACATAGAGGATTTCCTATAAAATGGTGGGGTGCCCAATAAAAATCCATCTACATGTATATATATATATACATATATATATATATAAATCCTCCATGTTCATGGGATTTTTTCAATGATTTTCCACATAAACCTCTAAATCCTCCATTTTCATGGGATGTTTTCCATGATTTTCCACATAAACCTCTAAATCCTTCATTTTCATGGGATTGTTCCAAAATTTTCCGTCCAGATCCATCCAGCCCTTGCGGGAAACCGACTCGCTTGTCGCCGAGCTTCGGGTCATCCTTCAACTCATCCGTGGCTTCTGGGTCCTGTGGCTACGCACGCGACACTTACCCTCTGGTTTTATGACAAACATAGCCATGGAAAATGGCCCATTTATAGATGATTTAGGGATATTTCTGGCGATTTCCCCATCAAAGATGGTGATTTTCCATGGCCATGTTTGATTACCAGAGGGTAGATGAGACATTCAATGCATCAAACTATAACCTGACCTGTTTAGGTTTCTAGAAATACGAATGAAATATGAATGAAATATGAACCTCGAGCTAAATGAGAACCCAAAATTTGGAACTGAGTCGTCCATCCCCTAAAGCCTTCCAAATTTCTACGATATGGCTGCTCTTTGGTACGCAAGACACGTCAAAATTTCTAGCGGAAAGTAGAAACCACATAAAACAACCATTCAACCCACTGATTCTTGGTGAACCAAGGTGAAGCCTATCAGATTCTCCGTTGCATTGGTTGAGACCTCCTGAATTCCATATGTTGGTCCAAAACCAGCCAGTCACCAATTTCCTCATCGTTTCCCCACCAAGGGTCTTCCAGCTGCAGCGTCTTCAGTTTGTACATGTTTTGACCCAAAGTTTTGCGGAAACTCTTGCTCCTGGCGATCCAAATTTGGCCCCAAGAGGGATCATCTACCCATCTGGGGCAAGTTGGATGAGCTGGGTCCCAAGCTGGCAAGTCTATAATCGTATGCAGTATCGAAACTATCTTGAGGGGCCAGGGGCCAGGGGGAGTCTTAAGTTTAAGATGTCTTAAGTATTGTATTGACCCTCTCATTGGTTGGTAGTTTCAAAGTCCCATAAAGACATGAAAGTCAACTGCGCTGATCATCCCAGCAAGGAAGATACGATTTATTCAAAACCACCAGCAAAACGCGTTTCCTGTGGTACACCCAATGCTGAACCTCCCATGTGTTCTTTATAATTATTCTTTTATATTCTGTTATTACTGTTTACCACCCATTCCTGGCAAAACTAATGTAAACCTACCACATTACCGTAACCGCCCAAAAAAGGCTGAAAAGGAATCCATCACTAGTTGAATAATCGGATGCAATTGATATAATCGGATTTTTACTTTTCTATTTTGTTGGGGGATTGCTATGTATGGTGGATACTATGTTTCTATCCCCAGATGATTTCGGTGGTTTCCTCCCCAAAAAAAATGGGACCGGACCACCCCAGCTCCTCGGTGTGGTTGGAGAATCCGGCGGTGCCGGAGACCTATCTCGAACACCGCTTTCCTGAGGTGCTCTTGGGGGGTCCAGTTGGGGGTTAGCTATGGTTATTCCCCCACTTTTTGGGAATAAGTGTGGTCAATATGGGTTAATAGTAGATTATGATGATTGTTAATTGCCATTTATAGGTATAACTATGGGATTTTCACCTGCATAAGTTGGGATATAACCCCTACAACCATGGTGAAATCTAACCAAGTGTTAGGAAACTGTGGGAGAATGATCTACAATGATTACCCTTCGGGAATCAAACGTGGCAAGCTGGGAAATCCCCTAATTAATAGTGTGAGGCTTATGACGGTTTATAGCGGAAAATAATCTATATATGATGGATTTCCCACATCTATGTTCGTTATCCGAAAGTAGGGTGACCATCCACTGGCTAGTCATATTTTTTGGTTATCATGTGAATTGACCAACAATATTGAAGCTATAAACCCAGCGATAATTGGGGCACAATAGGGACATCATAGGGATCTGACCGTTCAAATTCTGTTCACAAACAAGAGTGGAAACATGTTGGCTTAAGCAACAGGAATGGATCGAATTTTGGTTTTCCCAGAATAGACCATAATAAAACATATCTTTGTCCAAAAATGGAGGATATGAAACCCACCAGCATGGGGATAGACTCGGAATATCATCGTGATATTGCGGGATATAAACAGCAATATGATATGGGTTTGTGTGAAAGTAATGTGCCCAGACGAATCCTGCGGTTAAGACCGTAATTTGCCACATAAAAATCCAAGCTATTTGGGGACAGAAGCTGCACGGCACAGGGGTCATCAAAAATTATGAGGCTCACCAGCGTTGATGCCGTACTTGGAGTATCAAGCTAGCTGCAGGTGTCTCCCATTTGTAGTTGTCCATGTTTTTTGACTTTGTTGGCACATTCCATTCCATACCCACTCTTCTCCAAGGATTCTACATGAATAAGCAAACGATCTTCCCCTCTTATATTCCCAAATGTTCTATGTAGTATGTATACATATTCCAGGTGATGTAAAGTCCATGTTAATTTGGGGGAACATCATCTTGATAGCAGCTGAAATCCTTAGTGGGGCACCCAATTAATGAAGCAACACTTTTTGGCCCGGGGTTGACATCACCATTGTAGTGATTCTGTACCATATGTATACCTATGTCATGTAATTAATGGGGCAGACCAAGGTGTAAAAAAAAATCGCTATATATTTAAAAATGTTCACAATTTAATCATCTGGTGGCATTCTTTCCAACCCTCCCCCCTTCCAAAAAAATAAAACTTTTCTTTTCGATGTTTCATATGGTTTGCCAAATTACGCTCACAATTTCTTGATCCACATTCAACCCAAAGCTGGGATTGAAATGGATTTGAATCTTTAGCTACTAGTTCCCATACAATTTCAGTGTTCCCCAAAAAATATCTCATACATCCCCGGCCACGGATCCAGAATGATCCAGATATCCTTGAGTCCCATAAAATCCCATGAAATCACCAAGAAATGCCATGAAAAATCAGGCCCTTCCCATGCTGCCACGCCTCCGTCCTCACCCTGCTGAGCCCCCCGGGCGGTGCCAGATGCGGATGGGGTGGCGGCGCCGACACGAGGCTCGGCGCTGATCCAGGGCCATCCACCATCTGGACGCCGATCACCGTGGCTGAGCCCAGGGCACTTTCGTCGCGGGAACGGCGGTGGGCGTCGCTCCTTGCAACTCTTGGCAAGCCCAGGTCATAAATAGAGATGGAAACCTGGACATATGTGGTATATGCAAATATCATAAGATCCTGGAGGCACTTTGCATCACTTTACTATCTTTTTGGGGGTTCCTATACTTGGTGGTAAAAACTGCGGGAATCGTGTTTCTGGCTTAGTTCATAGGAGTTGATTCAGGATAAGTAGGCCTGCTTGGTGTCCAGTGATGGGGTTGTGGCTTACAGCAGCTATTTTTGCGGTGATTTCCCGTACTAATCATAGTTCGTGGTATCTAGTATGAGGAATCCAATTGAAGTAATGTCTATGTCAATGTGTAAGAGTACCTGCATGGCACTGGGATGAGATTTAATTGGGGGAAATGTATGGAAATGTCGCAAGAAAATTTCCGAGATAGACTGGGGATACTTCTATAGCCAGCGAACATGAGGAGGTAACCAACAATGTTGGGACTATCTTTGACAGAAATTGACGGCATGAACTCATGAATCACGAATAGGGCCTAAAAATGCGGATGTAAGCCCAATGTGGTGATAAGGCAAGCAATAAAATTCAGAGTCCAACTCACCAATTCGGGGAAATGATCTAGAGAGAGTGTGGAACTAACAAATTTGGGGATACAAGTTTTCTGTTTGCTACAAAGCATGCAAAAAGAGATTCATAGCCAGCAAACAAGAGTTTAGCAACAAAGCATGGGACTAGGTCCGTACATTGTGAAAGTTCAAATTTCTGTGACAACAAATGACGATGGTTTCTGTTTGTTTTTCTTTTGGTTGGCCACATTCCTAACTTTCTCTAGTTGGGGGTGCAGTTCCACTAAGAAATTGGTCACATAACCATAGCTGTATGGTTTTTCAATGTTTTCAAATCCCAACTTATGGAGGTAGCTATACCCAATTTATAACCCCAACTGCAGCCGGAACTAATTTCCCCCAACCTCCACCATTTCCAAAACACACAGAAAGGCCGCGGCACATCTTTCGGGTCGTGCTGCGCGGATGTCGAAAAGTTGAAGTGGTGGCTGTACTTGGAGGTAGATAGTCCTGAAGCCAAAGCATCCTTCGGTGGACTTAGAATAAGGCTGGGAACTGAAAAGGACTGACTAGCGGACTAGCGTTAAAGGCTGCGGCACAGGTAACTAAGTTGATGAACATAGCTCCAAGAACTGTTGGGTTCGTGATAAATGCATGTATAATCATGTATACATATTTATACCTTCTTTTCTCTCTAGGTATCAAAATCATTCGTCTTAGAATGTCTATAGTTGATGGGGGTTGCAAGATCACAAACATAACGTGTGGGGACACCACTTGGTGGCCCTCCCAGCTTCCAGGCGGATCCTGGCACCCGTGGAGTGGACCATCAGGGGAAATCATCGAACTCAATGGAGGTTTAGTTCGCTGGGAAAATCATGGTATACCCTCTGGTAATCAAACATGGCAATGGAAAATCCGCCATTTGTAGGGAATTTTCCCAGTAAAACCTCCATTTATAGGGGATTTCCAATTGCCACGTTTGATGGTTTTCCATTGCCATGTTTGATGACCGAAGGATAATAATGGTTGTGCAGTTTGCCCTGGGAGCCTGGGAGCCTACTTTTGACATCTTTGACACCAAAAGAGCTGTTAGATGGATCTTCATCCACGGAAAGGCGCCACTACATTGCTTTGACCCTAGAGATTTCAGAGGGATGAGCCCACCCTTCAACTCCAATACTCAGGTTAGCCTTCAGTAAATAAACATACCCTATGGTAAACTAACATAGCTATGGAAAATCACAATTTTTAATGGGAAAATCCACTATAAATGGTGATTTTCCATAGTTATTATGTTAGTTTACCAGAGGGTAAACATGCCATTGCGCTATCCCTTTGTTTAGTGCAACGAATCATCGATTTATAGAGGACTGCCCCAGCTTGGACGAGTCCCAGCATCGATCTGCAAAGCCTTCTGCACCCGAGCAATCTCACCCAAGACAAGCCTCACGTCGTCATAGACCTTTTTCCTGGCGATGATAGGCTACAAAATTCGTCCAAATGATTTTCAGGGGCGCTGCAGACATCAAAGACTCAATCCCCATCATCTTCGTCATCTTCGTCATCTTCGTCATCTTCGTCATCCTCGTCATCCTCGTCATCCTCGTCATCCTTATCCTCATCCTCGTCATCGTCATCATCATCATCATCATCATCATCATCAACATTGTCACTTGCAAGCGCGCCTGAATCGAAACAGATCTTGGGACAACGCGCCGCTGGTGCTGTCACTCTGCTGCAGCAGAGTCACCAGTTGCCTTGGAAGGGCGAAGGTTGGGGTTGCATCCCAGGCATCGTTAATGCTTAATAACCCATAAATTATATCTGGGTGAATGAGGTTTTCAAAACCTGAAACAAGGCCGTTTGGGAATAGTTATCCCTATAAAGCATCATCCAAGTGATGTCGCAGTGACGTCGCAGTGAGGTCGCAGTGAGGTCGCAGTGAGGTCGCTATAGTTTATACAAATATAGTGACATATTGCTGAGGCACATCCTATCACATGTCTTCTAAGTGTATGACCAACTCATAGATTACAGTACTAGGGGCTATTATGTAAATTATATTTAAAGTACCCTCTGGTTATGACTGACATAGCCATGGAGAATCCCCTATAAATTCAGGTTTCTAGCTCGGAAAATCATCAAAAAATAACCATTTTCCATGGCTATGTTAGTCATAACCAGAGGGTCAATTCCCACTTCCAAAAAGATGGACCATTTTTTGTGTGTTCCTTTTCCTTTGCAGAGATGTCTCTGGAGCTGGTGTGCGCAGCATTCATTTCTGGCCTTCTGCGGCCCCTCCAATCTTCGAAACATGGGATGATTGGCAAGTCCAGCTGGGAGGTTCTGCTATCACATCCAGCCAGACATCAACCTTCTCAAACCATCCTGTTTATGAGTACCCAGGTTTGAACCATATATTCATTGGGGTATATTTGTCATATCTAAAACTGGCTTCAATGGTCAACCCGTCAATACAGTAACTGGAATGCACATCCAAGGTATGGCCTATGGAAAACCCTATAAAAACCCTGGTGAATATCAATTCTTAGCTGGCTCAAATGGATGTCCATCCCCTTCAAATAGTATGGTATTTCAATGTGGTTCATAGGATTTGCATGCCATATGGGTGTGTCTTTTACAATATGGTTATACCCTCAAATGTCAATGGGAAAGCCATGATGACAAACCACTGGATATAAAATTGACAGGGTGCCTCATTTTCACACAAAGCCATATCATCCATATCCTTTCCCATTGAAACCTCCATTTTTATCATTTTTGGGGGGAGATTTTCCAGTGTGCCATCTTTGATTTGCCGAGTCGCTCATCTTGCTGCGCCGTCTTGTTCTCCAAGCTCCGGCTGAGATCCGTGAAGTGCTTGTCGTCCTGAGAAAAATCTGGAAGGCAAGGGGAAAAGGCGAGATTTTGGAAGGGATTTTACCAGCAAACATGGGATTACATCAGGAGGAAGAAGGCTTTTTCCCCGTTTAGCATGTTACAAAGACTATCATGCTCCGCCGCGGATCAATTATCCTCATTTCGCGTGGCCTGCATGGCGGATCGTATTTCAAGTCGGGATAAATTAAATTTATTTCAAAGCAAACCAGCTGATCCGCGATCGGCCATGTCATTCAAACTCAACCTCTTAGGAGTCTAAGGGGAAAGGGTTGGAGCAGCTAGTCAAGAGGAAAAACTGTTGTCCTGGTCTTGTATACATACCAATATACCAAGAAACATTGTAATTAATTTCTTATTGGTTCTTGGGATTACTATGATCCATCAGTACATTGTGGCATTCCCTGCAAACCAGCTAAAATAAAGATGGGATAGTATGATATTATGCCAATAAGAATCACTATAAGAATGTATATGTACCGTGTATATTATATATATATACCCTCTGGTTATTTAACATAGCCATGGAAAATTGCTAATTTTGGATGATTTTCCCATTAAAACCTCCATTTATAGGTGATTTTCCATGGCTATGATATATATTGTATATATATATGTGTGTGTGTGTGTGCATTGAGGGCCGCATATTCTTGTGAGGCGTTCTTTGTGGATGTGAGAGCATTCCTCAGCTATCATGCAGCAAAGTCGAGGGTTTCGATATCTAGTTCGGGAGCAAGCACACACACGCTGTGAATATCTGGGGCTCAAGTCCCTTCTCCTATTTTTGAGCTAGTTGCTTCTTATTCCCATTCCTGTGGGTGGGGGTAGTTGCCTCTGTACAGTTTGTAGAGACGTTTTAGCTCTTGCTATGGCGCGGCAGATGCAATGCTCCTCGTAAGGGCTTGATCGCTTGGCTGGAGGGCCTGGGCAAGAATTCAGGCTAGTGTGTTTTCTGTGGTGGATGGGCCCCCGACCTGCCGTTATGGATCCTGGTATGGATGTGCAAGCTCCTCACCGTACAGATGTCCTGCTGGCCAATTTTTCTGGAATTCATTTGTACAGGCGATGTGCCTACGTCCGCCTTAACTTCTCGGGCTTGGGCTAGTGGTGAATGGCCGGGTACCTGCGTGCTAAAGCCATTGTGGGTGGCCACGCAGTGGTGCCATGTTATGGGCAGATCTGGTCATGTGCCCTGCGGCTTGTGCATGTGACTGGTGCTTACAGCATTGGCAGGCAGATCTTGCTAGGTTGCATGTCGGGCGACTGGTGGACAACGTTTGCAGCATTTTTCCAGGATGGATTGCTGCTTCATCTGAAGCATGTTGGTCTCCCTGCTTCTTGCTGCCTTTTGTTTTGGCATGATTCTCTGGTGCTTGCAGTGTCGGTGTCGTCAGCCGGGGGCCACGGAAGAGGAGCATGAGATAGTCCGTGTCAAGAATGAGGGCCGCATATTCTTGTGAGGCGTTCTTTGTGGATGTGAGAGCATTCGTCAGCTATCATGCAGCAAAGTCGAGGGTTTCGATATCTAGTTCGGGAGCAAGCACACATACGCTGTGAATATCTGGGGCTCAAGTCCCTTCTCCTATTTTTGAGCTAGTTGCTTCTTATTCCCCGCCCGGCCCGCCCGATGCTCCCTGTGGGTTGGACTCCTGCTTGACAACGTTTGCAGCATTTTTCCAGGATGGATTGCTGCTTCATCTGAAGCATGTTGGTCTCCCTGCTTCTTGCTGCCTTTTGTTTTGGCATGATTCTCTGTCGTCAGCCGGGGGCCACGGAAGAGGAGCATGAGATAGTCCGTGTCAAGAATGTATGTAAACGTGTATACAAATGTTTCCGCCGGGAGTCATCTGTGCGGGTCTTTCAGTGATTGTGGCATGAAACGACGTCGATTTTTCGGACACGTGACATCGTTTTTAGGAACAATGCAATTCCTCCAAGTCACCCTCCTCAAAAAAAAAACGTGGGGCACGTGATCTTCCTCTAAGGATATCACCAAGCCTTTGGGGCGTGGGAAGTAGTCTGACTGGTGGTGTCAAATTGGCGATAATAAGTAATAAGGTGATGATTGGCCGGAAGCATGAGCTCATAGCTTGCAGCCACTGAGCAGTCAAACGGAAAATTATTTGCTTGAACCCTGCCACTTCCTTGGCATTCTCAACCGAGATTGCTTCCCCATGCTCCCTCGAGAAAAACTATCAGATACTAGCATCAAATCTCCACAAATGTCAGCAACTTGGAGATAGTTGAAGGATGATTGTAGTATTTTAAAACGGTATCAAAGTCGTGTTCCATCAACATCAACATCAACATCATCGTCATCATCATCGTCGTCGTCATCATCATCATCATCAGCATCATCACCATCACCATCTACATGCAATAACCCACAATAAGCCCATCATGAGCCCACAATAAATCCATCATCCCCAGCACCACCCATCTGGTGACCCTAACGCCCCAGTCCTGCTTCTGCAATCTGACAACTTCCGTGATGCCGCTCTTCACCTTCCAGCGTTAAGAACGCAGTTCTTCAGGGTTTAGTGAGAAGGAAAAGGGAATGTTAACATGCTGTAACCATGAAACATATGAGGAATCATACAGAATTGTGGTTATATAATTGATATCTTTCATGGATATTAATTGATAAAGGCGTTCTCAAAAGTCAAGGATGAGGACCGTACCATGAGCTTAATCACTTTAGGATCTTGATGGTTAATACCTGCCAAAATTCATGTGGTTTGCTGTGCCCATTTCTCCCCCCTTTGCTTTGAGTTCCAGGAAAATGAACGACATTTCAAAACCTGAAAAGGAACATATTTCATCAAATATCATCTTCTCAGATGGGTTCCTTATAGGTGTTCCTTGAAAGTCATCTCAACAGCCATCTCAATGTCTGCCAAGGTTAGGTCACCATTGAAGCCCACCTGAGTCATCAGATCTTTCTCCATGCCCAAGATGTTGGTGATACCTCAGTGGCACAAGTCGACTCTGGGCTTCACCTGGGAATGTTGTACCTTGAGACGAAGGTACCGAAGATATTCCTTCCAATATACCAGAAAACTCATCAAGTGAATGGGCAATAAAAATCTCTTCTTGCCTCAATTATATGGATTCAATTAGTACACCATTATAGAAATTATAGATAACGAATTGATGGATAGTGAAAACTATTATAAATCATAGTATAGATAATTATATGGATAGTGAATAACATGTGCTTTTTTTTTTCCGGAATTATTTTATTATAGATAACTGGTGAGGTTGGGAGTGAATAATTACAGGCAGTATGGTGGAATGCGACAACATGACCATTTCATTGGGCGACCCAGCCAAAACAGATGCCTCTGGCAGTTTGACAAAGCATAGCTATGGAAAACCTCCTATTTTTGATATCACTGATATCACCTACACATGGGTCACTTCCCATGGCTATCTTAAATTGCCATAAATTGCCAGTGTTGATGCTGACTCCATCCGGCTGATTATACAGGACACCCTATATTTGCATATAGTTGCCAGGTAAAATCAGAATATGTCGCTTGTCATCGGTCCCAAACCTTGATTTCCACGTTTTCTCTCACCATTTCAAGTGGTGCTTGGTCAGCCATGACATCCCCATCTTCAGCCCATGCGGCCCTCTTGGCATCGACTCTGCTGTTGCGAAAGATGCTGCAGCGCCAGAGCCGATTGACTGGAAGAGATTTGGATCCGCTGCTCGAAATCCTCTCCTCAGGGCTCGAGTCATGGGGGTCCCGACGCAATGGTTGAAGAGAAAAAGTTGGAGCTCACCAGGAACCAAAGAGCCCTAAGCATCCCTAAGCATCTCTAAGCAATAGAAATTGAGAATCTCACCCACAAAAATGGGTGTTTCAATGTGTTTCACCATAAAGAGATCGCGACGCCATCAACAAAAAGGGGTTTGGACGAATCATCAGCCATCAAAAGCTACAGTATGATGTCTCACACAATCGAAGTAGCCCCCATTCTGGGGGCCAAAAACACCCATGTGTGCTGCCTCCCCACCAACAAGAATGTGATGGCAAGCAAATTCATCTTTATACTTGCATTCAGTTCTGTCTCTACCTTTCTCTCTCTCTCTCTCTCTAACTCTATTGACATACATATATATATACATATGCATGCACATATCTTTATTTAATAAGTTACATACATACATATATATAAATATATATATATACATATACATGTATACATATAAATTTGCAAATCTACCAATCTATCTGGGACTTGTATCCTTCGTTTGAAATGGCTTGGGGGGGTACAAAGACCTCCGACTTACCAATTGGGATCATCAAAAAAAAATGCACTTTTTCGATTCCCCAACTAGCGGAAGTGCCATTGGGCAAATAGTAATTTTAACATATGTTAAAAACATCTTGAGAAAATCACGCTGTATCATCACTATAGGCATCTACATGCTTGAGGGAGTCTCCGATTTTGTGGGCAGGAAGGTCCCAGCAAGCACCTTGGCGACATGAAGAGCCAATCGGATATGCGACGTGTATACCGTGGCACCCTCAATAATTCAACATAACCTACATGTGTTGTTCCCCATATGGGGGGGTTGCACAGGTTTGCACACCTCATTTTTAATGGGAAAATCCACTATAAATGGCCATTTTCAATAGCTACGTTTAATTACCAGAGGGTAATCTTTGGAAAACTTCGAGTTCCATATGAAAACCACACCTGGCCCTCCTGGCCACGCATCCACGTCCCATCTGCCAAGCATCGGATGGAGCTGAGCTGTTGCACCATACGACCCTCGAAGTTGCTGCTCTGTGAGGCGGTATGACTTTGAACCGCCTCCGCGGAATGGGTGCGAATATTTTCGGTGCTAATCTGCAGTGGCATCGACATCAGCAGTTCAATCAGTGGCCAATGATCAACTGGGGGTGCATCCTCAAATTGCCCCCGTTCGTATCCATAGCTTGCAATCCCCTAGGGTTCCAAATCAGCAGTCAACCATTGATTGATACATGTGCAATACGGTATGTAAAACAACACATCAAATCTAATTATACAAATCTGGGTGAACAAAAATGAAACCTTGATTGAGTCCATCCAGTCATTCGCAGACCGTCTGCAGCGGACACAGGTTTCTTGAACGAAAAACATGATTTCTCCACTTGGGGATGGATCTCGTTTGTCCATAGTCTACAATATTTGCTGGGAAAAACCTCCGTAAATCCCAACTATTCTCCATATCTGCGGCCTGCGATTCCAAGTCCACCTGGCGGAATGCCGAAAATACCTTGGAAACCTGGAATAAATATGAGGAGAACAAGATCGAACAATCATCCTGGAAATACTTTTTGCCATCTTTTTGGGGGTTGCTATACACACACATGTGTATATATATATGTCTACAGTAAATAGAATATCAGAAGATGAGAATGACTGATGAAAACACTTCAAGGTATGTTCAAAGTATTTCTGCTTTCTTTGAGTATCGTCTACCTGACTATTGGTGAGGAAAACCTATCGTCAACACATCAGTCGGAATCTGCACTTCTTAAATTTCCAGTGATCGCCATGACTATGACTGTCCACTGCACTTTGGACCATTCACTGCCCCTAAACCACCTACAATGTCTGAACCGATGGATACAAGAAACAGCTGATGTGCACCAAACACAACATACAATACAAACACGTATATGCAACACTAGACAGCAAACTACGTTTCCAAACCATACATGACACATGCAGCACCAAACTGTTTTGGGAAACAAATTGCCTTGGTATACGCACATGTCATGGCGCCTTTCCAAGGCGAGGCGGGGTCGTGTGGACACTCAGATCCATTTGTTTTCATTTTCCCATGAGGTGCTACTACCTTTCAAGAATAAAATGGATTTGCAACCTTCAGGTATTGGAATCTTCAAAAATAATTCCTGACAGCAAAGAGTTACTAACGTCTATCCAACACGGATGGGTAAATGTTCACATCACCCGACAAAAAGGGGGTGTAGCATTCAACAAATAATTGCTTGGGTGATGTTCAAAATCTTCAAAACGTGACATATGCAAATACCCAAACTATTTTCACACAATGTAGTCTAAAACAATTTGCATAAGAATCTAAAAATGTAAGATAATATCACCCAAGGATATCATAGTGATAACATCCCCATCCGGTAAATATCATAGTACATACATGTACATACCCTCCAATAATCAGACGTGGCTAGCTGGAAAGTCCACTAGTTATAGATCATTTTCCCAGCTATAAACCTCCATTTAGTTCGAGGATTTTCCAGCCAGCCAGCCAAAAAGACACCACCTGGGAGGAGATATTTGTGACGATCTCCTTGACTCGCTCCAGCTCGGAACTCAGCCCAGAATACTCCTGGAAGGCGTATGCACTCCGGGCACTGGGAGGGGAGCACCCGTTGGCACTGGGAAACCCCAAGTTTTATCAAATTTTAATGGACTTTGCCAAGAACGTAGCACATTTCACAAGATTTTAATCGGGAAATCCCAAGTGTTAATGGATTTTAAATTTTGATACGAAACCTCACGGAAAGTGATTGGTACAAATGGTCATTTCAAAGGGTTTCAAGGGCAATGTGCTGTTGCCATACTTGATTCATACATGCTATGCGTATATTGCATATTCACAAACACCGGCCCATCCACAGCATGGCACACAAATAAATGCAACCTCTAAAAATAAACTTCAAATCCTATATAGCACATTACAATACCATATGGTGTGTAGTAATAAATACGTCAGACACTATGAGCCATGAAAAATGCCGCAATCCGAGCCCAGGCAGGCTATTTTGCCCAGTACCCAATCAACTGCGGTATTTCTGGCTCACGTACATATACACATACATATAACTAGATATTATATATTATATATGTATATACACATCCACGGGTCCATATCGACGTTTCTTCTTTTCAATTCTTACCTCGGTTGCTCTTATGATCATGCTTACTAAATCACTACATATTTATAAGTTATAAGCTTGTTGCTGTATTAGTCATAAAACACACCCAACTTTTCCCATGGTCCATCATATCATTTCCGCCCACTGTAAAACGGGAACATATGGGGACCAACTATGTGGGAACCACAATGAAATATCCAGGAACTGGGAGCTATAAGCTTACTACCCTTTGGTAATTTAACATAGCTATTGAACATGGCCCATTTATAGTTGATTTACCTATTCATAATTGTGATTTTCCATAGCTATGTTAGTTTACCCGAGGGTATCTAACCTTAGCTGATTGAATATTATTTGTTCAATCATCCATTGTCTTATTTTTGCTGTGTTCAGGTATTTATTTCCCATATAAAATTTCCACAACTTGTCCAGTTGGATTTGAGGAACCCCCCAAAACATGCATTCCCTATTTCGATTCCCCACGTAATGGATTTCGCATCGGGAAAAGAAAGAATCGTCGACTAAACACATCAATATCATCATTATAGGCATCTACATGCTTGAGGGACTCTCCGATAGTCCACGACTGGAGAGTGATGGAAGGTCACTATCTATTGTTCATAAATCATCGAGTTGTCGGGAAATCGTGTATTATCTTGTGCAAAAATTATGATATTCCACTATGATAATCTAGCTGGATTGTCAACAATCATCTAGTTGTCGAGACATACTGGGCAATCCTATCAAATACATTTATATATATATATATACATATGTATATATATATATATATTTATTTACATACTTATATCATCTTATATCTACCATCTTATATCACTATTACAATTAAATTATCCCAAGTGTTTATGGTTGAGTACAACTATTATCCCATCCAATATCTATTGTTATTATGACTACTATTGTTATCATTCTTCCGTGAAGACATGGAAACCATCAACGATTTCCCCAACGTTGTCCCAATTAATCATCTAATTGGATTGTTAATATTTGTTAATCATGCATAATCGTACTTAAAAATGATGAGATACCTGATGATCTATGATTTCCCCAACGTTTTTTCCCAACAGTTCCCGTTGGACGCGCTGCCGCGCCTGACTCATCTTGTTCTCCAAGCGCTGCATCGCCGCTTCGATGCGCTGTACCGTGTCCAGCGTCAGATCCCGGGAAGCGCCCAAGTGGTCGCCCAGCACGGCGTTCACCTGCCGTGGTGGACATATGGGTGGTGAATCTTGGATTAAAGGAATGGATTGATCATGGGTTAATGGGTTTATAATTGGTACATGGGATTTAAGTGGACTACTATAGGAGTAATAATGGTTTTAATGGTTTAAGAATGTTTTTTTTGATGGGACTGTATGGGATTTACAATTTATCCTCTGGTAATCCAACACGGCTTAGGTTGTGAAAATCAAAGAATTCTTATAGGGTGTTTTTGGGATGGCTTTAGACTTGTGACTCTTCATGACTTTGATGATGGCGTTTTTTGCACCAAGACAGAGATAGTTTTTTTTGCTCAATTTCTCCCTGGCCTCCAGTTGCTGATCGAGTCTTTGTCCCAAGTCCCAGTGGGAGTGTGTCCTCGGTGCGGCCAGAAAAAATGGAAAAGCTTGGTTTTGATATGTTTTCATGTTTTGGAAGATGAGGATCTTCCAAAATCGCCCGGAAAATGGCCGCGAAATTTTCGGATCGGGAGGATACAGTGAGGAGGGCTTCAGGATTTGCACCTGAGTAGTGAGTCGATACCAACGGATTGCATTCCAGTAGCCTGTTACGTTGGCTTGTTATGTTCATTTGTTGTTGTTTTTTCTATCCCTAGGCTTTTTGTGCATCGCGCATGTTTTCACTTGTTGTATTGTGCTTCATTGTAATGTTGCATATGCTTTCTGCCATGGCAGACCTTGGCAACCACAAAATCAGTGGGACACGAGATTCCTCCACCAGTCAGCGCACCCAACCCACCACCTCTCTCGCCATGGCGAGCAAACACTTTTGGCTGGACATTCGATTCTGCAGCTATGGCAAAAAAAGGGATGAAACCAGTGGAACCTATCCTGATTTCGGGCAGCAAGTGGGAACAAACATATAATGTGGGTAAAACAATAATAAACCATCCCCCAAATCACCATAAATTGCTGGTATAAACCATTCCCAAATGGGTGGTTTATTATTGTTTTACCCACATTATCAACATTATTATCCCCCAGCTAACATAGATCACAACTGGAGAGTAGATGTCCAGCAGCCCGAACTGGCAGTGTTTTTCTGTCAAAGTTTGAGTAAACAACAACACAATTCAGGGCTTATGTCCCGACTTATGGGTAGTTGTTACAGTAGCATTCAGAGCCATCAATAATTCCAACTACTCACCATTCACAACCACTTGTACCAACTTTTAGGAATTGTAGCCAGTAATCACCCCAAGTGCATCCCCAAGACTGCTCCACCCTCCCCAACGCCCCCAATCGCTCTCCAAGTTGCAGCAATTCGCGCATCTTCGCCAGCGCATCCTTCTCCGCGTGTTGAAGATTCTCCGCCACCAAAAGCCTATAGGGCAGATGCAGGCTCCGGTGGCTGCAGCATTTCGCGCAGATCATATCATGAAATACCAGATGTGCTAGGAATATAGAGGGAATAAACTAGCAGTAATGGGGATATAATGGGATATTCATCAGAAATTTGACCTACAATCATGGAATGTAAAATGATACAAATGTTAATATGTATATATATATATATGCTATTTATAAACCAACAACATGACAAATGGTTTGTTATCATCCATCCCAGCTCATGGGAATTCAAACAGAAGAAAATGGTTGTTTTACATCCCTAAAAGGTGCCGCCCCCCCAGGTTTCTAAACGCAATTAACTAGTTATGACTAGCCCCACAGTTTCATATAAGTTGGTTTCCAAACCCCATCAACTAGTTATAACTATAGTTCGGTATATCTACAATAAACCATAGTTAACCTAATCTTAAACCAAATTGAGTATCATAAATCAGGTACACATCCCTGGAAGAAAACAATGTTCATTGGTTAAATAAACATGTTCCTATGGTTTCGCTATCACGATGGCACTACTTTGTACTAAAATGTATGATTCCGATCCCAAAACGATTGAGATGAAGTGAGTTGATATCTAGCCATGAGTGTGATTTGTGATATTCAGTGGATATACGATTTGTTTGCCCATCTTAATCACGTTTTCTGGCAGAGTTACAGTACTAATTAATTGGTTCTAGAATCATGTTCCCATTGGTTTGCCCACCTTGTGTACTTTATTCTATAGTTCTCTCTCTGGCAATTGATGATAAATATCTTCCTGACTAGCCACACCCTCCCTCTGGACAACTGAGATGCGCAACCCCCCGAACCCCCTGAAACCAAATCAGTGGCCTTCCCAAAAATTGCAATGTTTAAATAATACAATCTATCATTCCACCCAAAACCATGCCAAAATGAGCCAGCGTTTTTTGATCCCCACATGGACCTTCTCTCTTTTTGGGGCGGGTCCCATCTGGTCCCAAGTCCCAACTCTGCTTTGAGAGATATCCCGGCATATCCCAGCCGTGCGACAGTTTGGGTGCGACCCCCTGGTGCTGTTTGTTGCTGGCGTGTTGTGCCGCGGAGGCCTCCGTTTTCCTGGGCTCTAGCTCGGATTTGGAGAACAAAGTTGTTCTATTATTTATAATGTCAAGGTGGGATTAAGAAACCCCCTAGTAATGGTTAATGTTAACCACTATTTGGGGAATCCTCCATGATTAATAAACCATGGGTTTATTAATCCCACCTTGACATTATAAGGTAAATGTTCTATGAATGTAAATGCTGGTAGCTGTCCAAAATCTGAATGTCCAAGGTGAAAACGATGGTTTCAACCATGAACAGCCGCGCTCCTCATTGGAGATCATCATCCCACATATGGTTGAAATAAAAACAATGCATGTTTGAAATGTTGAATTGTTGACTTACTGGTGCTGAACGTAGGGAATGGGGGAATGACCTATAATAACCATTAATAATCATCCCAGCAACCCCCATCCCCTACTAAGCACAAGCAAGTTGAAAGAAAAAGAAACAACCATCACGGACTGAGAGAATCAAGGTCAATGGCCCACATTGACGATATGTATAATTTCCACTCATTGTTTTGACGTGACAAGGCTTTTCACCTCCCCCAAATGTTCTTCAATTATTGCCCCACTGTCTGCCATTACCATTCTTTAACAACACTGAAGAAACATATAGAAACATTCATCACCATTTTGGTGGGTTACCCTCTGGTGTCATCAAACATGGCTAGCAAAGAAATCCCCGAACTAACTCAAGGTTTATCGCTCGGAAAATCATCACACTATTTGGCCAATGCCATCCAATGTCCCATTGCCATGATGACACGGCAGGGTAACAATGTCAACCCTGGATGAATAAGCCCCTGTGCTGTTTAATTAGGCGGGTACCAATTGAGTATCATTATTATCACTATTTAGAGGGTACCCCAAATATTCACGAACCATGGTTTATTAATCCTGGATGGTTTCTTAATGACTAGTTGATTGTCAATCCCATGAATATTACGAATATTCCCCTTTCACTTATATCTCATTTACCATTTTTTTCGCGGTGATTTATCACCATACAATCCAGCATTTCTGATATCAATCACCATCAAATCCAGCATTTCCCCAGCATTTTCACCATCAAATCCAGCATTTCCCCAGCATTTTCACCATAAAATCCAGCATTTCCCCAGCATTTTCACCATCAAATCCAGCATTTCCCCAGCATTTTCACCATAAAATCCAGCATTTCCCCAGCATTTTCACCATCAAATCCAGCATTTTCCCATCATGTTCACCATAAAATCCAGCATTTCCCCAGCATTTTCACCATCAAATCCAGCATTTCCCCAGCATTTTCACCATCAAATCCAGCATTTTCCCATCATGTTCACCATCAAATCCAGCATTTCCCCAGCATTTTCACCATCAAATCCAGCATTTCCCCAGCATTTTCACCATCAAATCCAGCATTTTCCCATCATGTTCACCATAAAATCCAGCATTTTCCCAGCATTTTCACCATCAAATCCAGCATTTCCCCAGCATTTTCACCATAAAATCCAGCATTTTCCCATAGATTTCCCATAGATTTCCCCCCAAAAAACCTCCGGCGGCCGAGCTTCAACTGTCCAATGGCCTCGTGGATCTCCGCGCGCACGTCGCCGACCATCAGTGCTACGGCCTGCTTCAGCAGCTCCAGGGCGTCCTTGGCGCTGCTGAGTCTAGCTCGAGCTATAGATAATATATATATATATATATTTATTTATTTATTTATCTATTTATTTATTTATCTATTTATGTATTTATTTATCTGTTTATCTATTTATCTGATTATTTATCTATTTATGGAGATAGAGATAGAGATAATATGGATGAAACATGAGGAAACATTATAACAATATTTTAGTTGAACAATACTAATCCATTTTATTACATATGAGATGGGAATATAGATGAATATAGAGATGGGTGTGGTTGTTGTGGTTGTTGTAGTTGTTGTTGGGATGGCATGGGATTTGAATCAGTGGCTGGAAGTGAAACCTGGAAGCTGGAATTGATGGGAACCCTTGGATCTTGGGGTGTTCCCCACAATTGCCCATAGACCATTGGGTGTTTCCCCTGAAATCAGAAACTCTAACAATAGTAATCCATGATTTTATCCCAGCACAACCCATTGAAACCCATGAAAACATCCTTAAAATACCATATCCCACAGGTTCATCATGGTTTATCATCCACAGTCTCACCCATATCCAACCATCAGCCAGAATGTGGATGGTTGCGAAATCCTGCACCAGTTGGAAACCATTAAGTAGCATCATTCAGCACTGCAAATCATGGACCTAAAAATTTCAGACAAACCAATAGAAAATCATATACCCTCTGGTAAACTAACAGTTGGCGAACTGGAAAATCGGACCATGCTGCTATTAATGGGAAAATCCACTATATTTCTATGGCCATGGCTTCAATAGCAAAATCTTAGTTTACCAGACAGTATGGCATTCATAGTTGATATTTTCCCATTAAAAAATGGTGATTTTCCGTAGTTATGTTAGTTTACCAGAGGGTAAACCTCCCCCACCATCCCCATGGCATCGCTGGGCCACCGTCGAAGGATTCACCTCCTTGGGCACCGAGAGCGGCAGCACGCCGCTGCTGCTGTTGGCCATGGCCAAGGCCCGCCGGCTCGGTGCCACGGAAGGTGGGGCCGCCATGGCGCCGAACTTCCGGAAGGGGGAAAGGCGTCACGGAGATGGTAAGGTAGACATTGACATATCAGATTTTGAGATATGATACATATCTGTATGGATGATGTTCATGAAGATCATCTGAATATGACATATATCATATATATATATAATGAATCTTGGAGATAATGTGGCTATCATTTGCTATCCATTGATACCTGAGTTTTGATATGTAATTGATATGAGTATAAATCTATGTCAATGTATGTCTCTAGGTTTTATCCAACTACATATCATATTGAAACAATCTAGAAAGTTTGCTTGATAGTTCAGGATGGCAAGATGTTCTGTGAATGTATCTCTTCAATCCACTTGTCTAATTGGTCCTGGAGAAAATTTCAGCAGAATATCTATGAAACCACCAACGCCGTGGGTATAGACTATAGATACCCTCTGGTGAACTAACATAGCTATGGAAAATCACCATTTTTAATGGGAAAATCCACTATAAATGGCCATTTTCAATAGCTATGTTAGTTTACCAGAAGTCACAAGCATCCAATAGCTCAGCTCCGACGCCCAGAATGTCTCATCAGCTGCTGGGTGCTCCCATGTGTTCCAGAAAACCTGTTGATGTCTTTCGATCCCCCCAAAAAGAAGTTCATATGATTAAATAAGGCTTCCACTGAAATCTGAGCAGTGGAAGCCCTAAAAATGGGCATTGGTGTCCTGAAAGTTTGCGGAAACTGTCATCTTCCAGGTTCGACCAAAAATTGCAAGGCAACTTCCCGAAGCATTCAACATCCCAACGATCTGCCTTTGATCGTTTTGTCTCAGGAGGAAGCCCATTGGGTTTTTGGGGGGGAGTTTCAAGAAATATCATAGCAATACCTCTTTCGTGTGATTTTCCCAGCTAGAACCTACCCTCTGGTAAACTAACATAGCTATTGAAAATGACCATTTGTAGTGGTTTTTCCCATTAAAGATAATGATTTTCCATAGTTATGTTAGTTTACCAGAAGGTAATATATTATATAAACCCCCAGTCAGTTCGGGATTTCCGGGATTTCCCAGCTTTTCCCATGGATGAAACCGGAGTCGACCTCGTAATACTCCGGCGACAGCTTCTCCTCTAAGCCTTTCACCCTGTCAAGCGGGCCGTCCCGTCGGAAGGAGCACGGGGGGTATTGGTAGATGCCTGCCTTGGGTGTTAGAATTTTTTAGGGTTTGCCCATGTTTCAGACGCACCCTTCTATCATATTGTTGGGGAGATATATATATATATACTATATATATATATATAAATATCAATGATATATCTCGATGATATATCAGGATATATCCATTCTCTTCCTATATTATATGTGTACACCTCCATTCTTTTCTGCAGGCAAATCCATCATTTGCAGACACACCCTGAGTAGCAGTTGTCAACTGTGCGGCATATATCGAACATATCCCATTCTCTTCCCATCAATATCTCATGAATCAATGAAATTCATTGAATTTCCCATATTATTCATATTTATATAAATTATATTGCAGTAAATCCCCACTTTTAATGCTTGAAGCCGCGCTATTTTTTGGGGGTCCACCCTGGCGGCCCTGGGGATGGCGGCCTGGTTGTATCGAAGGCGCCGTTGCCCCAAGCAGCTGGGAGTTGGCTCGCGAGGTCTGCCCACCATTCCGGATCCTGCGCCGCGGGTGGAAGATTTTTTTGCGTGTATGGATGCAACCAACAGGTGGTTGCATCCATACACGCAAAAAAATACATATAATATGATATATCTACATATAAGATCATATAAGTATGTGCTGTGTAATTATGTGTATATATAAATATATATATATATATCTCTCTCTCTCTCCCCCTCTCTTTTGGGTGTGAATATATACGCATATGTAGAGAGAGAGAGAGAGAGAGAGAGCCAATCATTAGGCAGAGATCCGTATGTAATAGATATTGTTTTTTCAATAATTATATACTACGAGGGCCCATATTCACGAGGCTAGAATGCTTGCATGTTGAAGGCGCCAAAAGTGGGGCCTGGTTTGCCAGCAACTTGCACAGCTACAGNATGCTTGCATGTTGAAGGCGCCAAAAGTGGGGCCTGGTTTGCCAGCAACTTGCACAGCTACAGGACCACTCTTGTCAGAAAGTGGAATATGACATTGGAGCTCCCTTGCGCATACACTTTACCAGTGGGAAGGCCGGATTGGAGACCACTAGTAGTTGGCAGCAAAAATTAGCATGCAGTGGCAGTCAGTGGCGGTGACA
>BGPT01000347.1:179204-222010 GCA_003297045.1 Symbiodinium sp. clade C Y103 | reverse complement strand
TTGCGGGGTACGGCCCTTTGTTCCTGTATGGTTTCTGTGTTCAGGGTGGTCCTGGCCAGTCCTGGCGGCAACTTTTTGCACGGAAGACTGTTCCCAAGTGTGTCCTGACTGGTTCCTGCTGGTATTTCTGCGCGTGCCANGGGTGGTCCTGGCCAGTCCTGGCGGCAACTTTTTGCACGGAAGACTGTTCCCAAGTGTGTCCTGACTGGTTCCTGCTGGTATTTCTGCGCGTGCCAGCTTTTTTTTTCTTTAGCCGAACCTCTGTTGCCCCGGCCCCATGTTGGAGGGGCCCAAGAGTTTCAGAGAAACAATGCTTGTAAGGCCCCAAAAAGAGTGCCAGTTCCACGGCAAAAGATGACCTCGCAGCTTTGGCCCCCTGATGTATATATATGTTAACATATTTTAGCTGTATTTTTCGAAAATTGATTTTAGCTTTACACCTACTGTGCTCACACTAGGCTCAAGATTCACACTCCGTGTTTGGGCATTTAGCTTCTAGTGATAGTGGCCATGTCATGGCGAAGTTCGATGGTTTTCCCACAAAAATCGATGGAGGATTTCCCATTGCCGCGTTTGATTAACAGAGGGTATCTTTGCCAATAATGTTTGCAAAGGGTGTGCGAATGTGTGTGTGTGTGTGCGTGTGACCATTGGTTGTACTGGCGATTGAATTGGGCAGCATAACCCAACCACTGTGTATACTGTTGTATACGGTGTACTAAGTGTACTACATCACTTGGGTTTTCGGCAATGATTTACGAAGTATGTTGTCAGCTTTGGAGGGCACCTAGTTTGACAAGGGTGCACCATCCATGCAGTGCCATCAAAACATATCAAAACTGCTTCGGTTCGTAAACCGAGCTGGTTCCATCATTAAAAGCCGGAGGTCTGTTCATCTAGCATCTGCCGGCCCATTTTTTCATTTCCAGGACAACCATTGTTTGGCAATTAACAACAATCCCTAAACTGGGTATGTCTGAAAACAAGGTATACCAGTCGGTATACCCAAAAAATATGCATTTTCGTAGAAAGATGATGATAAACACCATATAACACCATCAAGTTAACGGGTAAACCCAGTCCCAAGCCAGTCCTGTGGGGGCCACGGGACCGTTGATGACCTGGCCGGTGGCCGGCCAGTGGGCTACAACTCCCAAGGGCGTACAACTCAACAAGGCCATGGCCATAGCTACCCAGCTGCGATACTGGCGAGTTTCTGATATGTTCCGTGAGTGTTTATCTTGATTTATCTTGTACCAGTTGTGCAAAATTACTCCATTCTCCAAGGCACAGGCCAGGGGTGACGAACTCATGGTTGTAAGCATTGGATGACTTAACTTCATAGGTTAGGATATGGGGCCCCTATAACTATGGTGAAATATATTCCTTTATAAGTGGAATGATATATAAGACTGGAGATATGAGCAAAGCAAACATGACTCGAAAAGAATAGGAAAAAACGTCGATATTCTGCATCGAAAGGATCAATTGTCAGAGACTTGTGGAAACGTGACATGGATGTCACGGAGCCAGAGATGTTTCTGTCTGGATTCGCATCGGCCGTGTGATTCTTGAGGCATCCATGACTTCATTGGTGGTTCAGGTCAGCTCCAAAGGAAGTATGCTTCCAACATGGCCCTCTTCCCAACTCACCATGAAGACAATAAATTCATGTCTCAAAACCCAAAACACTGAGTAGTAGGACATGGGTATGACATAGAAAAAAAGAGTTGGGAGAGAACAGAGGAAGACCATGAATTACCCAATATGTAAGAAAGGGAATGACATGGGATAACCTATATGGTAGCAATAATTTAAAACATGGCCATGTGCAACTGCAAAAAAAAAAAAGCAAACCCGGTAGACCTATGGTGGCTGCCTCTCAGTATCAAATGGGGCCGGCTGGATCATTTTCATCGGATCATTCCTTGCAGATGTGTACTTCTAATATTGTGGCTGGAGTAGCTTCAAGCATTCAGCAACACTGGGCTGCTCCCTCCTTTTAAAAATTCTTCAAGTAAGAACACCCAGGTATTGGGCTACCCTCTGGTAATTATATTAGAAATAGTGGATTTTCCCCATAAAAATTGTGATTTTCCATAGCAAACTGTTAGTTTACCAGAGGGTAGCCCCATGACACTCCGGAAACCGCACTGGATCGTGTAAACCCAAGGCACGCAGCCAGCTCCGGGACATCATGGCCGCCCTCGTAGCTGTCGTAGGCGGCATAGCCACCATAGCCGGACTCGCCACCACGGGCATGGCCCGCATGGCCCTTGCCGGCCTGGAAAGGGGACATGGGCAGAAAGACACACCTGGAGGTAAATTATAAGACAAGAAGAATATACTTCATTGTTCAAAACCTTGCTGTCATATTGAACTATTTGGTCCTAAAATAGGTAATCATTAAAAACGATCTAAAAGTTTCACCTGTTGTCACCAAGAACATTTTGCGGAATGCGAGGCGGAAAGGGATTCGAACTCATAAAATAGGGAAAATTGAAGCCAATGTAAGAAAACAAGGACTAGGGTCAGGGATATTACCTGGAAAGTTAACGGATTAGATTTCACGAGCAAGAGCTGGGGATGATATTAGTTAAGCTGGACAGAACCCGGAACTTGAAACGGATTCTCACCAGGCAACCTGGCAACTCCACTCAAAGCGAAGATGCTACATCGCACAACACACCTAAAACGGATAGGAACAATACGTCCAAAAAGACATTGGGAAAAATACATCCCAAAAATTGGGAAGAAGACTACTTCAGTATAGTTTATTGTCTGGTGACTTTAGATAGCCATGGAACATCGCCATTTTTAAACCGAAAATCGCAAATCATTATTTAAATCTCTATAGTCAAATGATCTATATTAATGGGCAATTTTCCATAGCTATATACATCATTGTTAAAATTCGCAGAGATGATATGAATTCTGTCACACTTTGGGACCTTTCGGGTGGGTGGCAAACTCATCCCGCACAAGCGGCCTTTGGGTGCTTGCCTTTGCCCCACCTGGTGAGGGACAATCCCTGGCACCCATGGGTAAATGATCCTGGCTTGGTGTGATTTCGATACCAGGATCTCTATCCAGTACGAAAGATTACGAAACTACTCACTGGTGCTTAGTAGGGAATGGGGGTTGCTGGGATGACTATTGATGGTTACTATAGGTCATTCCCCCATTCCCTACTAAGCACCAGTAAGACTAAGCCAGCATTTCTAGCATGCTGATTCATGTTGGAACTCTTAGGGGCGAAAGCGATTCCCAAAGAAATGCTAGCATAGCATTGCACAATCATTGTACCTAACATTCCCTCTAGAAGGGGCTCTGGCTATGGCATGGCGACCCAATCACTCACCATGGCGACGCTTTTTATGGTGGAGGAATTTGACCAAACCATGGGTTGCAAGTACCATGGGGAGCGCAAGAATATCCGGGTATGGGTTGAACATGGTTTAACATGATTAAACATGGTTGAACATGATTGTAAACTGCGGTAATCATGAAATCATGCATTCCTATGCAAAAAATCATTGCAATCCCTTGCAATTGCGTATCAAAATGTGAAAAATATCCAGCGAAACTGCACAGAACCACCCGGTTCTAATTCTCATCATCCCTAACTGGGACTCGGGCGATGACATTGCGCCTGAAGGAATGTCCGGAGCTAGTGGGCACATCAAGGGATATTACCCTCTGGTCATTTAACATAGCCATGGAAGATGGTTAATGTTGGATGATTTTCCCATTAAAACCTCCATTTATAGGACATTCTCCATAGCTATGTTAAATAACCAGAGGGTAACTATACCTACTCCACCATACATTTCATTGAGCAAACAATAGTTATTCACATCATTGCTGGACAAGCAGCGTAATCAACTATGATCAGCTGTAAGTATTCATCATAAAATATGGACTGGTACCAAATAGAGGTGGTAGCCATGACCATCATGAGAATACCAAACCCTGATTCTAGGTACCAAATGCTCAAAATGTGGTGATGACCATACTCAAAACTTTGTGACTCGCAGTCGCGTGGGATTGACACAAAATATTGTGGAAATCGTATGGTCTTGTCCTTTGTACCAGTAGTGATCTGTCACGTTGGCAACAACCCCCAAAACCAAATTATTGCAGTTTTAAGTTCTGATCCACTATGTCAAAATGCATTCAAACAATATATATATATATATTGTATATAATATGATGTACCCAGATCAACGACAAAGCTGTATGACCTCAAGCAGGGAAAACAACGGCAGCTTCGTCCCCAGCCCAAACAGGCAACCGAACTCTCAGGAAGTCAGCGACATGTGGAGAGCCGCTGAGTCGCTCAGTTGTAGCGCTGTGTGGTCAATCTTCGTTGCTTCCAGGTAGGGCTCATGTGTGGCTTAAGCTGTGAGATTCCTTCAGCTGGATGAGAAATTAGTCACTAGTCAAAAGCTTCAGTTTCAAACAACTTAGAGTTGGCTTGGCTTGGACCTTTACCTTTGTGATCCTTTGTGTCTTTTTGTGCAAATTATTTTTGCGCATTGGCTCACGTCATCCTTGTAGGTATCTCCCCGTGTGCACTGACCTGTGTTGGGCTGAAAAGCTCCCAGTAGATTGCCTTCCTCCACAATTTGACTATAACAGTGTGCTGCGGCCAAACGAAAAAAACCCAAGAGATTCAAGTTCCGCAAAAACTGGATGCTTGTGATGCACATTCATGACATTGCATGACCGGGGATCCTACCTGTCAACATGGTTTCCCTTAACAACTCCTTGGCTTGGGGTGAAGGGCCGCATATACTTGAGGATTGGGTCTGGTTAACAATATAAATTCGGTCAAGTTGCTTGAAGGTGCTGAACTCGTCTTTCGGAGGATGGGGGACGCACCCCCAACTTGTGAATTGGGATAAATTGGGTCGCCCACAGTTGCGGGTGGCTGCTGTGACACCATCAACACAGCGTTCAAAGGGAAGTCATGGCCCAACAAAGCAAGCAAAATGGTGGGAGTCCAATGTCCAATTTCAGCACTTGGACAATTGTTATTCCGAGAACAAAAGTACCATGGAAATCCTCCAACAAATTGAATTTTCAACAAGAATATCATCTTCCAAACCATTTTTGTTGAGGGCCCCGCTAGGAAATGGTGGCATTCCAGGTTGCAAACGCCGCCCTCTTTCGCTCAGCAGGTCCGGACCCGTCCCAGTGCCGCAGGCAACATAGGCGATGCCGAAACATCACATGAGCATGGCTCAAACATTCATGGAACACCGCGGAAACATGGCATACCCTCTGGTAAACTAACATAGCTATTGAAAATTGCCATTTATAGTGGATTATCCCATTAAAAATGGTGATTTTCCATAGTTGTGTTAGTTTACTGGAGGGTAATGTGGATAACCATGGATGATCCAATCTTGATCCAAAACCTGCGAACATCCAATGTTCGAACATGCCAAGATTACCTGCAAACCCGACTAGGTGAATCCATTGCTCCTCTGTGCAACCTGGCTATGGATCAGGTCCCTGTTGGGATCATGATGTATCATGGTTTCAGGGTGGAGCAGAATTGAAACACTCCAGCCAGTTTGACGTAAATGCTCCAATAATCTGAAATAGGGGTAGACCCGGGTGAACGATCGGATTCGAACCACATCCCCAAAAGGACTCAAAAAATGGATAGATTCAAGGAATTCACGGGGCGTATTGAAATTGAGCCATTGTCATGTGAGAGAAGATGACAAGGCCCCTCCGGGGTCTTGCAAAAAAAAACGATTCGGCGTTCACACCACACTGAGTGGTGATTCTTCAGCGATCTGCGGTCCCAATCCCAATGATTTTACCCTTACATAATATGAGGATTGACACTGGCAAAAACAGAGTTTCAACCGGCTAACATTGAATGTGAGAGAAAACACGCCCAAAATTGAAACCATCTGAAACCCACATCTCAGTAGAAATGGGGTTTTGGCTACCCATAACCGCCATAAAAGTTCATGGATTGCCTGATTCTGCCCCGAAGCAAATCTCCCCGAGTAGTATTTCACAGTAAAACCTTTTCCAAGACAAGCATGGGCCACCTCTATCCGATTTTCTGCCTGATTCACTCGGGTTTATCTGCTCGAGCTTCTGAGAGCTGTGCGGATGTGTTTGGCACTGCTCAGTGGCACCGAGCTAGCTCATTCCCAAGGGAATATAAATTTCAACAGGATGGAACACGGAGAAAAAACTCATGTCAAATCACAGTTCCTTGGCCACTCATTCCGCATGATTTCGACACATATCAATGGGATACTAATGGTATATTCATTGGGATATAGTTCCCCATTTCCCCAGTGACCTCCGCCAGAAGCTACTGCAATTGCAGAAGCTTCTAAGTGTCGCGCTTCGAAGTTCCTGACGACCATGAAGGGCCACTCTTGTGAGGTTGGAAGAGAGCTCAACTTAAAACAAAGTTGTCTGGTAGTTGGCCTACATCTCCCAATGATAGATAGTAGAGATACCCCGTTGATCTATGGTCTCCTATGGTCTCCTATTTGTTTCTCCTACTTCAAACTGATGAGCCTTGAATTGGTTTGTCGAATTTTCCAGTTTTTTGGGACCCATCTGGTAGGATCGTCTCAGCCACCAAACTCACATGGCAACGATGTATTTGGGAGCCGAATGGCTCACGTGAATGGCCAATTGCCAACAAACTCCGCAGAAGATATGTTGGGCCCTCATACACGTGAATTCTATACAGGAAAGAACGTGATGATTGAATGGAAAGAGCCTGGGTGTCCTGCAGATGTCCCCGGAATTGAACAATTCAACCCAGGGGATGTAGGCTGTTCCTTCAACTGCCCCTATAGTATACATATAGGGGTGTAGATTACCCCCGTCCCCCCAGTGGCTCCCACTTTGTAGTTTAAAATGAAGCCGCTGGAGTATTTCATGTATACATTCTATCACTGAAGGACGAAACACCGCTGTTGACACCAAAATCCCACCACCGCACCACTTCATGCCAAGGTCCTGGGCATGTCACGACCTGAAAGAAACGATGCAAACAACCCACCCAATTTCTGGGTACCAAGTACCCGATGCCATCTGTAGGTTATCACTGCCCATATTTCAGACATTCCATACATGCGTCATAGTAAATAGGACGTGGGCCCATGACCCCTGATGATGGAAACCCACACAGGTGGAACAGTTTTGGGATGTCTGGAAGGGGCTCCTCCGAGCTTTGAGCTGATTGAAACCTCTTGGGGCAGGTCCCAATATAAGATAATATAAGCATATACAGGGCTGAAAAAGTATAGTGTACATGGTAAATGTAACCTGTATAACAAATTTCTCCAACTTCGATCGTCCCAGAGGAGGTTGGAACTGGCCAGCCATATCATCCATATGCTGGGGTGGCAGAATGGAACATTTCTTGTGATCATAATGGAATCATATGGATTTGCATATATCTGGACCTGGATTTCCGACTGGGCCCCTACAAAAGAATCCAACCATTTCCCTCCCTTGGAGGCCTTTCCCCATCTTTCGCCCCTAACAATGAGACCTCACCTGGTGGTTTCAACCCATCCGATAAAGATGCTCGTCAATTAGTAGGACCATCATCGAATTTCTAGGCTTGAAAATGAACAATAATTGAAATAACCAGCCAGCGGTTCATCGCTATACATCATGATATCATTACATCCCATGTTTCGGATTGTTTCGGTGCGTAATTCATCAATTCCCCATATAGCAACCCAAAAAAAAGATGGAAAAGTAAAATCCCACTAAAATAGTGATAAAATAAATCACGTTTCCATGGTTTTTTGGGGTTGCTAGATTGTTGATGATGATTGTAATAGTTGGTTTCCCCCAAATCTTCCATCTGGCTCGACTATGGCTCGAGTGACGATACGATGTTCTTCGGACCTTTGGGCATGGCTGCCTGAGACAAGATCCGTTACGGAACCCCACGGGGAGCTGGCCATTCCAAAATCAGACCCTAGGGCCCTAGAATTGACCAAGGGGTCACCAAAAAAAAAATGCACACATATTCCCAGTGGATTCTCCAAATTGGTGGGTTTTCCAATGGGAATTGTGCTTAAATTAAAGAAACACATGTTCAGCAAATCCAAGAACTTGCTGTTTGTTGATTCTCTGCTCAAAGAAATAGTGGAATAAATTCCAAGCTCATCTAGGTCCCCCATTTCAAAAAAAAACAGTATGCCAACATATGCCAACCAGGAAACCAACCATTTTGGATATGTTTGAGATGATTCTCCATCCTAAAAAATGCTAAACATGTCTAGATTTCACAAACATCGATCGATTAAACAAATGAAAATCCGGTTTGGCGATAGGTCCAAAAGATGCCTTCAAAATCTTCAACGTGTTTGTCAAGGATCCCCATCCACTATCAAAACATATCAAAACCAGGTATTGTCAAGGTGGGATTAATAAACCATGGTTTATTAATCATGGAGGATTCCCCAAATAGTGGTTGACATTAACCATTACTAGGGGGTTTATTAATCCCACCTGGTCGCAACTGATCGCCTGATAAAAGTTTGTCAACGATGGTCATCGTCATCATTCCTTCAACAAAGATTTTGAAGCCACAAAGCAGTTTGAAACCGCCAGCAGTCAGCAAGCCGAGGTTCACATTTGCTACCCTCTGGTAAACTAACATAGCTATGGAAAATCACAATTTTTAATGGGAAAATCCACTATAAAATGGCCATTTTCCATAGCTATGTTAGTTTAACAGAGGGTAGTCTCTAATCATTCCCATATTGTTTGATGGCCATGATTGTTCTGGATAAATTGTAATAAGTCACTAAACTGAACAGGTCGGCCATTTGGCGATGTCCCCCCTTACTAGCCATCATTCCAGTGAGATCGCAGTGAGGTTGTTGTAATTCATCTAGATCCACTCATTTTCCCATCATACCCCATCATATCCATATAGATCATGGTTGGATTCCTCCCCGTTCGGTCGGTTGAAAAAGACATGAAATCCCACAAATAGATACAAATAGATATATTGGCATATAGGTTAGTTCAGTTATTCCCCCAGTAATCCCCAGTATACTCACATTATAGCACCCCCAGAGAGGAAAAAAAGAACTAGATAAAAGTTGGAAACCTGGAAAGCAAGGTTTCCAAACATCATCGAACGACCATCCTCGTGGCACACTTTGCAGCATCTTTTTATTGGAAGTTTGCTGTAGGGTCCCATATCCCCATCAAGATGTTTTCCAGATTCTTGGACTTGCTTGAGGACCCCCCCAAAGAGTAGAACATGTTCCCAAGAAAGATTCCCCAGTCGTGGATTTCCCGCAAAAAAAACAGCCAAATCATCAACTCAGCAAAAGCCAGGATTCCCCAAATTCCCATCTCAAAACCTCCATTAGATCATGGAGTTTTCCTACGTTTTCCCATGATTTCGTGCCCACAATCTCCAAAACAAAATCATTGGATTAGTTTAAGGGAAAGTCTTAACGGGAAACCATGGTTTTTTCCATCAAGATGTAAGGGGTTCCTGTAAATTTTCCCTTCAACCAATCCAATGGAAAAAACAGCTCACGACATCCCCCGGCCAACAAGGCCGCCTCCAATCGGCTTTGGCTCATCGCCTTTGTGAGGTGCCTCGGAATGCGGAGAACGCGATGTCCAAATCTATGGATGGTGGGGAAAGATATGGAGGTTTCCTTTAAAATGGTCGTATAATACGGATTCAATGGGAATATCATGGAAATACGGAATATACATTGGAAGATATGGGAAAATCTTGGTAAATGTTGGAAAATGTTGGCAAAAGTATTGGAAAAAATCCCGGAAGTAAGGCATTTCAATGGGAAAATCATCGAACTAAATGTGGGAAAATGATAGGCAAATGTGCGTCAGCCAAATGGGTTTAACAAGCCAACAAGGGGATTCAGCATGATTTCACCATCAGTTTTGCCGGCTTTTCTGTGGGATGTGCCTCGCAACATGGAGAAGCCTCGCGTTTAATGATTTTCCAATAAAAAAGACCACCTCTACTTCATCTAGATTCAATTCCAACCACTTCAAGTTTGAAGTTCAATGTCAGATTAAAGATTTGCCTATGTACGTTTAAACTATGTCAGCTTGGATTCCAATTCAAAGCCAAATCAAACGTAAATCAGTTTCAGTTTAATATGAGTCCAAACTCAACTCATATGTTCAAACCAATTTACGTAAATTCAACTTCAAAGTGAAAAGGATTCTTTCAATTCAAATGAAGCTCGCTTTCAAAGTCAAACCGGGTTCCAATTGAATCAAATTTAAGGAAGGCACTTAATCAACTATATAAATCAAGTCCGGGTCAAGTAAGAACCAACAAGTCTAATTCCAAAACGAAAGTAATCTGCATTCCCAGCTTTCCATGAATACAAATCTCGACTATTCCCAAAACGCTTTGGGTGACTACGGACTACGTCTTTGGGGCTGGTCAATCCCCGCTTTTCTTGAATTGCAATACCTTCATTGGTCAAAGCCTCTAGCGATGAAGCCACAATCCATATCGTTGCAGTATCTTGCTGGTTTAGCGAAAAACTTCCATTCTCAGAAAATATAGGAATCCTTCACAACTGATGACAATAGCAATCACATCCCCAATATAACATACCCACAACGAAACCCGGGTGGAATGTATCAAATCTATGCATTCATTTTGGTCCCCGATTGTGTATTTAAATGTTACTGACAATCACCTCCATTTACCTTGGCACTTGAGGCATATTGACTATGTCGAACTCAAAAAATATACCTTCAGCATTAATTATGATGATTTAATAGGCTAAGTTTGGTAGTAAATCCTCCACTTACCGATGATCTTCCCAGTCGACCAGCCGCGGCTTCGCTTGCGGCGTTTCATCTGCAACAATGATCTCCAAATCAGAGACACCTAGGGTGCCCAGCTGCCCCATCAGAATTGGAATCCAATGCGCATATGAATCCCTGTTAAAGGATTGATAACCATCACCCAACACGGGTGCACTATATATATTACCATCCAACTTTTGACCATGGCACAAATGGGGTAGGGACAAAAAAGATAGAAATTTGTTCAAATAGGTGAAAATCAACAGCATTAAACATCTTGATCTAATGTGATTTCGTGATTTCACCAGATTCTGGTTGGTGGTTTCCACCCCTGCTGAACACTCTGAGTAGAGATTCATTGGCCAACTTTAGGCACCCAAGAAACCTAGTCCCTTAGTTGGCTAATTTGTATATATCTCCATATATTTCCATAAAAAACATCAAAAACAAAAGGCAAGTTGAACTAAACTAATTGCCTATCTATCCATATCTATCCAAGGTTCATCCAACTATATATAACCCAAATTCTATCACAATTATATTCCCATTCATTTTTGCTTACCCTCTGGTAATTTAACATAGCTATTGAAAATGGCCATTCAAAGTGGATTTTCCCATTGAAAATGGTGATTTCCCATAGTTATGTTAGTTTACCAGAGGGGTATAACCTACTTAGACTATCCATCCAAGGTTTCCCCCTCGGACATCTGGTCCCAGGTGCTTCGCCCCCACACCTGGCGAAAGACTGGCAGAGGACCCCCCTTGAAATGCTTGGTTTGCAAACACCTAGAACTCTAGTTGCAGTTGTCATATATAAGGCCTAGTAACTCACTTTTATGGCACAAGAATATATAAAAAGGTAAATATACAACTATAAATAGCTATGTTTAAAATTTATGCATATATCACAATTTTCACTGACCTGAAAACTTCGGCCACCCATCTGCTGCACCAGGCATGATCTTGGGATAATCACCCATATATCAGCCATTTACGACGTCGCGACGTGAGGCCCGTGGGGGCAGTTCCTTTTTTTGTTTGATTTGGCCACCAAGTCTATGTTGCTAAGACAAGGGGTTGTCTGAAAACAGGCTACTCCTAAATCATCCTAAACCCATTCCCCCATTTTCCGGCCAAAAAACAACAACAACAACAACAACAACAACAACAACAACAACCACAACAACCACAACAACAACCACAACAACAACAACCACAACAACGACAACAACGACAACAACAACAACAACATATTTTTGCTTCTATATCCCAATAATATAATGAGTTGTAATACTACCCATGAAATATATGGATAACTCCCAATTTTCCATGCTGAAACCAGTGAAACCTCCCAATTTTGCCTGCTGAACTCCTAGGCCGCACCGGCCCTGCGTCTGGCGGCGCCTTCTCCGGGCACACGGGACTCAGTGTGTTGCCCTCCACCGGACGACGGCGACAGATCCTGGGGTTCAGGTGGGCCATGGATGGTGACGAGTCTACAACCAGTATTATTATTGTCATTAATTATAAGTATATACTATATATTGCCATTGGTATGATTACTATGGCCATTCAATAATACTATATATTACTATGGCCATTTAATAAGACTATAACATAACATAATATAACCATGCATCATGATAGCATAGCCATGTATATAGTTACTATTGTTATGTCGTTATTGATTTCTTACTATTTTGATATATTTTTTACTAGGATGATGATTGCTATTGTTGCGATAGTTATTGTTACTATTTGACTTTGCTCTTTTTGTCTGTTGATTCATGGCACTAAGGTGCATTGTGGGAGTGTGACCATCATTCTTGTTGTTATTGCCAGAACTCTTGGGTGTGCTTAAGGGGTTCCAATGAAAATAAACACATGTCTAAAACATGCTACAGATTCCCAAAATGACGGATGTTCCATTGGGAAAATACATATACACCTAAAACGAACCCAGGCATTGTGACATCCCCTGACTGTCATGGGCAGCATCCCATCCCTCCAGATGGAATCACTGCTTTTGTCAAAGCATCACTTGGGGAAGCTCCAACAGAAAGGTGACTGAGCTACACCCCAAGCGGATCCAAAAGGTTCAACAGTGTTTAACTGACCTAGATCCCCAAAGATCCCAACAAGTGCAATTTCCAACAGCAACGGAAGCATCTCGCAGCAATTTCAAAGAATAGTCGTCCCCTTCAAGTTGGCTTGCCACCGGAATCCCCAAAAAGTTCCCTGTCCTGCACTGACATCCGCTCTTCAACAGCAACCTAAGGGCAGAATTCCAATCTGTAACCTCGATGAAGTCTGTGGTGTACCAAGGTTCTTCAAGTTCCATGTTTGGGAAGTTTAAATATCATCTTTTGGTTAAAAAGCGGTTCCAACATGTTCCAACCCCACTGCAAGTGCTTCTTTACTAGATAAAAACAAGCTGGTGCATGATGGTACATGCATTGGGCGCCCCAAGGCATCAGCAATCCCATCAATGGTTCGCACTTATCTAGTTGTTTGGGATCCCAGCATCCAATTGGTTGACAGGGACCATCAGAAAAGGTTGGTGCACTCAATTCGAGCGGTCACGGGTCCGCATTGAACCAAGGCTTGCAGATCTTACTGCTGGATTGTTCCTGGTAGAGGGCAAGTACCATCCCAAACAACCTACAACCCCCCCAAAATGAATGGTACATGAATACCTGAGCAAGGGACAGTCAAAAAAAAACAATAGTTCCACGTATCTGATTGATGCCGCACTCGTCTTGAAAGCAGAAGCTTTGCCAAGGACCATGTTGCTGACACTTGCTGAAGTATGACCCCAAGAAAGTGATCACTCACCACGATGCGGACCGAGGAACAACATCACCAGAAAGATGGCAGAGACCAAAATTACCTGAGAACAGTCGATGTGCCAATCGAACAAATCTTTGGTGTATGAAGGAGATACTGTATCAACATGTATCAACCAAGGATCATCAAGCCTTACACCGTCGGGTTCATGTTGGGTGAACCATTCTGGCCGTAGCCATTGAAGGAAAACATGTCCATGTCGCTGCCAGAGGCTGAACATTGGCTCGTGAAAATGGCCATCTTGCGGTGAAAATGATGATCAACCGTGGGATTTGGAGCAGCCCATTCTTTTCACAAGCTGTACTCCCCCGGTGTAATCTGTGCAGTTCCTGCGAATGAGTTTGCCTTGCAGAAGAGGGAAGTAGAGGCACCAGGTAGTGCCATCCATCTGGTCTCTTCGTGCTTCCTTCCAGATCTTTCACTTTTCTCAGGTGCTCACTTGCTTGGCCCAAAGCCACTGACTTCTAACTACTGAAGGCTTTCCACTGTAGGGAACATGGTCCAAAATGTTTTGTCATGTCTTTTCCTCATCATGACCCCACTCAAGTCTTGATTGATTGGTATTAATGCAGGGTTGTTCAAAACTCCCACCGTTAATAGGGTGGAACCAATTGTAGTAACAATTTATCACTATTTTTTGAGTTACCCGTTACCCTTAATTAGTTTTTGTTCCAACCCGCCGCACCTACATCTGTTCGTCAAGTGACGCTGCAGAGAACCACAATCATGAAGACCTTGGAAGGACCGTTGCGGACGCCGTGATAGGTGTCTCAAAATAGGTGGTGCCCAACAATTCCCATTTTAATTGGGAAATGCATCAAAACTTCCGGGAACCATCTTCAAGATAGGCCCATACATACCTCTTGGAAAGCAGGGATTTCCCATTGCCTGGGTTCTCTGGTTGCAAGGGGTTCAAAAACGATCCGGCACAAACATGCACAAACAACCTCCTAACCAGGGATGATGTGGGTCCAAGTGTCACAAGTAGTGGCTCATACACTGACAAGGTTGATTAAAATCAATTCTTGTTCCCCGAACAATCACGGTCAGATCAGGGTTGCTTGCTGCTGAGAAATCCAAGTTTCCGGCTGGATAAAATCTGGAAAACCAAACGCTTCTCGTTTAAAGTCTGTTGTAGAACCCAAACAGGATAGAAAAGTAAAATCATGTAAAATCCTACTTTAAAGCAGTGATGAATCACAGTTCTATCAAAGTCCTATCTCTTTTTTGGGGTACAGTTGTTGCAATGGACCAAGTCCCAATCTTTCCCCCACGACTGCGTCGGGGAACCCAGGTCATGGCCTCTCCATGAATGTTCAACGAGTCCTGGAGAAGGGATACGTCTCAGTGTGATGAACTGGCCGTGGCTTGTTGGCAAAATCTCCCAATAGCTATGATTGCTATGATTTTCCCAGAAAAACATAGCATTTGATGGTTGAATGGTAAAGTCAAGTTCTCTATAAATGGAGGTTTGGATGGGAAAATCATGAAAATCGTCCATAAATGGAAATCTATAGCTGGGAAAATCATCGAGCTAAATGAGGGAAATTCCAGCCAGCCATATTTGATTACTGGAGGGTAACCAACAAACTTTAGAGCAAATTGTTCCAGCTAGAAACCTCCATGTATAGTGGATTTTCCAGCTCGTTTGATGACCGGAGGGTAGAATGCATGAAAATTGCCCATTTAGTTCGATGACCTACCAATTGAACATGGTGATTGTCAATAGCCATGTGAAATTGCAAGAGGGTATATAATTATATAGAAAACGGTGACAAAAGCCATAGCTGCCACAGCCAAAGGAATGGTATTGCCATTTATGATGGAACATCTCAACAGGCACAAAATACATGCAATTCAATTGACCTCGCAATATCGTCAAACGGATGTGTCAATTTTCACTTGAAATAAACGACTATTGAAACATCTTGAAACATAGATTTATAGGGGCACCCCACTCTATCCCATGATCATCAACATTGGTGCTTGGTTCCATCTCGATTGAATGGTGGTTAATCAACCGAGGCGAGCATGGTTTGGATCCAACACAAACAAATGACAGCGAGATAAAACACTTAAGACTTAAAACCCACGACCATTAATGAATCATATCCCCAGCAACTTCCCTACAAAATCGCCATAATCATCACACTCCCAAGCACGAAACCAGATCACCTTGAGAATCCACAACCATTCCCCTCCGGTACTCAAACGTGCCAAGTGAAAATCCTCCATCTATTTCCTATTGAAACCTCATTTAATAAAGGATTTGCCACTTTGCCATTGCCACATTTGATTATCGAACAACTGGGTTTCCCAGTCTTTTCCCATCCAGGTTTTCCACGGTCCCACTCCAAAAAATCGTTCTGTTTTGAGGCCCTTGTTCACTGCCTGGGCTCCCGTCCAGCTGCTGGGGTGAAATTGGTAGGGGATCATTTTCAGCAGTTTCACCTTCAATGAAGGGCCAAGGCTAAGCGTGAGGGCCCTTCTGCGAACCAATAGGAAGCCCTCATAACATGGTTTGAATCCAGGACGTACTATACATGAACTAATGGACTAAATATATGTGGCTAAATTCATCTAAATTCCACGGGAGCGCCGTGAAAACTCTTGGAAATTCCTTGCGTTCCATAGTCACTTTTCGTATTTGTCATGTGTTGAGCATCGGAGAGTCTCGGAGCACCGTAAAATTCAGCACATTTCTACTCCACATGGGCCGGTTTCTTGTTGGTTTCCCGCATTTTATGTTGACTGTGGCCCATGCATCTGACACTTTCCAAGTCAAGGGGCTACAAGTAGCGTCTTAGTTCCAACTATAGGCAGTCCTAAAGCAGCTATGCAACGTTTTTTGCATACATAGGTCACAACTTTGAACTCCACGGTTCGTCAACCTCCACCAGAGGAATGCCCTGTTACCAGTTGTCCCAAAAAAACCACATCTGAAGGGGTTCAGTCCCACCACACCCCTTGAATACCAAAACAATGCCTGCCGACACAAAAACCGTCTTGACTGGATTGAATCTACTAATCTATTTGACTTTGGCGCTTCACTTTGGGAAACTGCATATGGTTTTGTTGTCAAAAAAAAAGGGGTTCCCCCTGAAATCCAATGCTTTGTCATCATTTCCCGAAGATAAAATCACCATCAATTGGGGGTAAATCTCCGTTTTCGGTTCAACCCAGGGTAGCTCCATATCTTGCCACTTAAATGCTTCTCTTATAATTTAATCACTTCGCATCAATTTTTATTCGTAAATCATCTTAAATCCCTCGGTTGATCATCATTTCACCTGGTTTCACCCCATGTTTCCTCCTGAAGTCTACCTTCCACATGCCACCGCTCTGATCCGGAGCTGCTTTGTAAAGGTCGGCCCAGAACTGTGTCGGATCTTCGTAGAAGGATTGGTTCCAGGCCCAGATCTGCACAGTCTATTTGCAGAAGGGATGGTGCAAGGGATAGATGTTTCACAAGCGAAACCAAGCCATCTATGTACAGATATGTAGAGAAAGATGTTTGTAGATGGGGTTTTGCCATGAAACATATGATAACATATGATGAAATACATTGAAATATATGCCTTTTCCATCCTTTTCCAATTGGCATATTTGATTCACGGAAGGAAAATTTGCGGTTTGAATTCAGATGAGATCAATTTGCCATAAATCAATGGAGATCAAATGCCAAAACCTCCATTGATTTATGGCATTTATGGTGTTCGAAGCCTGACCATATGCCACCACGTTTTGGAAACCATCGCTGCCGAATCCTATAGGGATGAGAAGGAGGTGAACCAACATACTTCACCACAGGACTGGCGGGGAAAAGGGGATCGTTCATCGACTATACCCTCTGGTAAACTAACATCACTATGGGAAATCACCATTGTTAATGGGAAAATCCACTATAAATGGCAATGTTCAATAGCTACGTTTAATATCGTTTAATTACCAGAGGGTATTTTCAATCTTGGTCACATATATATGTTGCATCCATAGTAAGCGCCCGCCACAAAGTACTGTAGATGTATTGCTTGTACCTGTGTCCTACCTTCAAACACGGATCTATGATGGAAATGTCATGAATTATAGCATCTCTATATATAGATTTTCTGGTGCTGTTTATCCAGATACAATATCCATTCCGATCTCCTTGTTGAGCAAAACCACAATGGAACCAAGCTCTTACTGCAAATGGGCCTCGGGAAGCTTAGCCAAGCCAATCGGCACGTTGGCCTCGAAATCTGGTCCCGATGTTCACCAACAATTTGTTGGTTTCAAGATCCCAGGCCAGTACCCTCTGGTAAACTAACAGTTTATGACAGTTTGCTATGGAAAATCACGATTTCAATAATCGAATCATCGAACGAAATGGACCATGTTCGAAAGCTATATTACCAGAGGGTAACTCGTTGCTAACTCTGGTGCACGTGATTGGAAGTCCCCTATATAACTAGGTTTACAGTATCCGTTTGATGACTGCTGGTTGCAGGGAATTTTTTGGCATGAAACCATAGTTTTTCCATGAATTGCCCATGAAATATGCTGGTTTCCGGTTCAGATTTTCCAGGAAAACAAAGCCAATGAGCCAGAAAATTATGATGGTTTACCAACAACAATTGGGATGTTCCATGATTTTAATGGGTTTTACCAACAGAAAACAATATTGAGTATTTGACCAACAAACATTGGGATTTTAACCTCAATAAACTATAAAAAAAGCAATAAAATCATGGAGAGAACATGATAGAAGCAGCAAAATCCAACTGGGAAGCGGCATCAACAACAATTGCTTGCGTCACCAAGAAAAACTGGTAGCTGCTTTCAACGACGCGGGCTTCCCAACCATTTGGGTGTGACTGAAAAGGGTTTACCGGCCCAAGGTTGTGATTCTATTGGGGAAAAAAACTAAACCATTGGATTTGGAGCACGCTATTTTCAGATAAATCCAAATAGAGTTGCTTAGATATCACATTATAACATAGTCAATCCCGATCAATATCGCATGAAGCCATGACTTGTTCATGACTTGTTCATGGTTAAACCACCATGTAACCTGCAAACATTGACCATTTATCATCCACAGCATCCCATTATACCCATTAAAGTACCGTTCAATCCCATTACATCACATCTTTTATCAATGTTTGCAGTGGGGTTAAATCGTTAGATCAGCATTAAAATCACCATTGAATCAGTACCCAACTTCCAGTTCCCCCGCGAATGCTCCAACTCCCCCATCCCCCTCCATCTGCGGCACCTGAACCCCAAGGAAGATTTGCATATTTCGGGCCATGCAGTCTGTGGTGATCATAAAGGACAACTGGCGCAGAAATTTTCGGGAGATTTGCTGGAAAAATACCAGAAAAATTTGGGGGGGGAAACCATAGATTCCAGCCAAATGTCCATGAATTGTTCCAATTGATAGGGATATTCTCGGAGAATTCTCCAGAGAACTTTTCGTGATCATCAACCTGATTTTGCGGGTAATCTGACTGGAAATATATTTCTTAATATCTAAAGAATTTCTGGAGAAAATCCGATAGAATATCCCAGATGACTTTGGGTGATATTCTATCTGATTCGATCTACTCGAGGATGATACCATACTATCTCGACAAAATAGCAGAATTCTGGGTAATTCACCGGAAGGTTTCTTGGAATGATGTGGAAAAGAATATGGGTTTGAGGTTGATATATCGGACTAGCTACTGGGCCATATAGATCAATGATCCGAATTGATCAATTCACCAATTGAAATTCGGCAATTTGGGATTTTTCCCTTTATCAACCAACATCGACAGTGACTTTGCATTGAGGTATTTAATCCATCCAGATCCAGTGACGATGCTTGGCCATGGTGGGATTCGGGGCATAGCTTCAATGCAAAAAAGCATGCAGTTGGGGATACCTGGTCGCAATTTTTGTTGGGTTCTGATCCAAGTAGGTGAATGTAATCAAGATTAATCAAGTATACATGGTTGCAATCAAACTGTCAAGTTGCTTCATTGAATGATTGATAACATCTCTGAAGTGCAAGTTTCACCCTTCCAAGTCCAAGTGTAAGCGTTCCAAATTTGAAGATCCAGGAATCCAGACAATGGAAATTACGGAGGGCTACCTGATTGACGGTTGTAATCATGAATCCTGATTGACGTTGCAATTGCTAGGATTCCATGTGGGTTTTCCCAATATAAATGAGATTTTTTATGGTGATTTCATGGTGATGTTTGAATATCTTTGATGGATCATCCATGGTATACATCCCAAAATATTCCTCCAGTTTTTCTCATCCCATCTCATCCCAGTCACCGTTACCACTTGGTCGGGAGCCAAGCCAACTCGACCCATAGCGCTGTTGATCACTGTGTCTGGGTGGATTCAGGGGATGCTTACCCCCTGGGAACCGACTGTGGCTGGACAATCTCCGAAGAAAATGGGCACTGCAATGGGAAAATCATCAGGGGGTTTTCATGGATTTTCCATGGCGACGTTTGACTACCAAATGGTAACGGTAATCATCTTCTTAAAATGGGAACAGGAGATATTCATGTGACTGAAGAATTGACGCATCTCAATTGGACATGGGATTGGGAAAATAATGCGGTATCCAACTATAAGTATATCTAAGTTGGGTCTAAAACGGAATTTACAAACAAAACGAGGTGCAAACCCATGCTATGGGATATGTCATGGATACAATTGAGATAGATACCCAACAATATGATAGCTGGGTCATGATGGGTCTGTAACAATGCCAAGACTTGGGTCAGAAGCATGTTCACTGCGTTTTCAACCAACACCAGTTTCAACGGCCAACATCAAAATGTGGATGGATGAGGGCAGTATAGAGAAAAAAACTATGGTGATTTAGTTGGGACATAGTTTCAATACAATTTGGATATATCTACATGCACATAGAATCAACAATATAATAGATGGCTGTCTGAAAATCGGCTATGCCACCATCGCCAGTGGCATGCAGGGATGATTCGCCAGTGGATTGTGGTACAAACCCAGCTGAGATAGGAAACAGAAGAACCCCTGGCGCCCCACGGTTCACGTTGCAAAATGGAAGGGAATCGACCAAATTAATTGGGATATTGTTGAATGATATTTGTAATCAATTATATAACTGACCTAACTGCCAGTTTATGGATTTGTTTTGCCCATCTGATTTTGCTGTATGCGCATGTTGATCGGCATTTCTGGGAATCTGTTCAAGACCGTATGTTTGGTCATTCACTAATATAAGAATTTATTGGAGCCTGTACCCCAAAGCCAACATGTAAGCCCAACAATACGTAGTTCCAGTTGCAAAGTCTTCGAAGTCAAAACCAATATTTTGGGGTTCCTCGTTTGTTGATTTTTTGGGGTGTACCCTGCATCTGGCCCCAGCCAGTGGGACGGGCACCCCAAGCACAGAGAACAGAAATTTGGAGATTCTAGATCAGAAATGGAAACGCGTACCCTCTGGTATATTAACATAGACCCTGAGAATAGCTATTTTTAGAGGAAACTAATTTTCCAATTCCTATCTGCCAGGGTCTATGTTAATTTACCACTTGGTAACTGCTGAAGAAATTATTCTGTTTGCAACACGTACCACGCGTTTCAGTAGTACAAGAGGCTGATGGCAGGTAGAACCAATGAGTCCCAGTGTTGCAGCACGTTGTAATCGATGAACATCCTAGGCTGATCCCAAGGACACGGAGCACCCGAAGCAGTTTGAAGCAGCAAAAATGGTCACTTTTGGGTGGCAACCACAGATGTTTAAGATCTTTGAATCAACTAGGGTTTGACATTGGGTGAATTTAGACTGCTGGGGACATCCTGTCGGATCATACCACCCATCTAAGTCGATGAGGGCCCTTCGTTTCAACGTAATTGTTGCTGGTCAATAGACCTCAAAAAAAAAACCTGTATATCCATATATATATATATAGCATTGTATAACCTTCATTATTGAAGGGAGGTCACCTTTGGGGTTGGTTCAATTCCTATGATCAAAAACTCCCCTCCTGTCGTCCAGCGTCTCACCCACACTTTGCGGCTCCAAATGTATGGGTTGACTCAAATCGATCGTGGCAAAGACCTGGCGCCGGGTCTGGCAGACCGGCAGTTCACTGCGAGTCGAGTCCAAACATCTGTGAAAAAAAACATTGAATGATAGGTACAGCTGATGAGTAAATCTAAATATTGACACATTGACACAGTGTGTGTGTGTGTGTGTGAATTCTATTGCAATAAAATTCAACAAGCCAGTACATGACCAGTTTGAACAAATGTGTCAATAATATTCTACATCATCCATCATAATCCTTTAACCACTAACAACCACGAAGAATACACTGGGCATTGCTGAAGTGGTACCTGCGCTGACCCCTGCGCTGATACCCGCTGATAATCCAACCTGTGTGGAAATCTCCACTGGATTTGTTATGGGAAATTCCTCACGGATACCCTCTGGTAAATGAACATAGCTATTGAAAATCACCTTTTTTCAATGGGAAAATCCACTATAAATGGCCATTTTCAATAGCTATGTTAGTGTACCAGAGGGAAATGAACATAGCTATTGAAAATCACCTTTTTTCAATGGGAAAATCCACTATAAATGGCCACTTTCAATAGCTATGTTAGTTTACCAGAGGGTACTTGCATGGGGAAATTCCATTGCCAGGCGCCAGGTTAGATTACTTAGAGGGTTTCGGATTCAGGGCCCCATCGTAACGCATAGTGTAGTGTAGTGGAACCACTTTCTTGCTACCTCCTGGTGCCACCCCCGAACTTAAGTCCTACATGTCAGTACTTCAAAAAAAAACCTATTCAGGAGATCATCATTGAACCATCAAGTAAGGCGGCGCTTTTAGCCCAAAACCCGATTTGTTTGATGAAGGAGACTCATACAGGATATAGCAATATATCCCTCCAAAAACGTGTCAAAACAGGTTTCAAAACATGGAAAACCCACCAAGTGGATGCCAAACACAGGTCATGCAGGTCATACAACTGCCAGAATCGACCCTCAAAATCCAACATCTTCCCAGGAATCCCCGGTCACCATCGCCCACCTCGTTACTCAAGAGACAATCTACGCCAAAGCTTCGCAGTTCGAAGACGCCATCTGAAGACCCCAAAGATGGAATGGCCGGGATCCCTGAAACATCATCCACCAAATCCATCGTAGATATTTGTTGATCATGGATGATGATGACGAGGATGATGATGATGATGATGATGGTTTAAGTTCAGTCTGTTCAATCAAGTTCTTAAATTGCGGGTTGATTTTTTAATGATATTGATTGGGAGTTTTTCCACCTGTCCTACGGATTGATTGTGAAGAACCCTGATCCACTTGCGGCTCTTTTTTGTGTCCCATGACTACTTCCTGTGTGTCACAAAGGATGCGTGTCATTAACAAGCAGCGGGACATAAATATTGCCATAAAAAGATCAAGAACAAATAACAGCAAATCACATGGATCACGTGGGTTGAGCAAGGAGGAAGGGAAAGTGAACCGAAATAGGGATCTGACAATCTGACGGGAACAAAATGAACAGAAATATGAAAAAAAAATTGTTGGTTGAGTGGGGTTCCGATAATGGGAAAGGTAAGGATAATCCCAGATATATTGGACAGTGGAAACCCTGATTAGAACCAATCAACCAAGGTTTTGGTCACTGGGAAACTGCTGGGGGCTTTCGGGAAGAACACAAGTTTAGAGAACTCACGGGCACAGCCCCTCATGACAATACGCATTTTGAGTGGATTGGATGAAACCCAAAAAAAAACTGGTAGGAGTACGTCTGGAACTTCGGGAAGTTCAAAGAAGTTTGATTTCGGCCTTTTGGGACATTCCCAAATGGTGTTGTCCAGAAATGGGGCTTACCCCGCGGCAATCTTAACATGGAAAATGACGTCCTAAACCATTCGATTTGGGGAGTATCGATTACGAAACCTGCTCGGAATCTCCCATGAAGATTTGTCTGAAAATAGGTCACTGCAAAAATGTTTTGAAATGTTGGTTTTGATAAGTGTTCAATACCGGTTGAAATGGCCGTTTTGCAGGCCCCATATTCAGACAACCCCAAATCGGATGTAGCTGGTCTTGTAATTGATTTATCCTTGCCATACCCCCATGAATATCCCAGTCCCTAAATGGTCAAGTTTCCATCGCCTATCCTAATCCCCACTCCTACCATGAATTTCCCATGAACATTTTGAGCCGATCACCGACCAACGAGCAGCCCGTGGGGTTGCACAAATAGGAGCCGATCTGCACCTGTTTCCTGACACACTCGGAAGATTAGATCCCAAAATCAGCCATGGAAACCAAAATGTTTGCACAAACTAAACCCAAAAAATGCAAATGTATATCATTTTTTGCTGGCCTCCGAATTATTTCATTTCAATGTGGTGTTTTTCGAAATCAGTCAGTTTTGTTGTGAAAGCCGGGCAGTTGCCCCGACTGAGGGTGATTGATCCTGAGGTCGCTTCGACTTCGGGAACATTGACAATTGACCCAAACATTGAAAATAACAACTCGCTGTCGCTGTAAAATATGACTGCAGGAATGTCTACAAATAGTCGCAATACCATGATACAATTTAGAGGATATTGCTAGGTTTACGTGTGCTCCACAACTCGTGTCTCAGATTGGCTCAATCAGCTCCACTCCTTTTTTTCGATGGTTCGATGGGATCTGGCGTCACCCTCATTCCGTTCATCTAAGTGGCATATCTCAGACGTGAGCGAAGTGTCCGGCCACACTGATGTAGNTTTTTTCGATGGTTCGATGGGATCTGGCGTCACCCTCATTCCGTTCATCTAAGTGGCATATCTCAGACGTGAGCGAAGTGTCCGGCCACACTGATGTAGGAAAATTACTCACCGCTTTTTCACAGGGAGGGAAGCCCGAATTCCCAATGATGAAGTTGTGGGCTTCCTTGTTTCCCCCTGTGTGTGGTTGGGCTCACAACGGTGATGAGACTGTGATTGAAGGAGATCACAGCGCCTCGAACCAAGAAAAAGATTGTTGAAAACAGGAANTTTCCCCCTGTGTGTGGTTGGGCTCACAACGGTGATGAGACTGTGATTGAAGGAGATCACAGCGCCTCGAACCAAGAAAAAGATTGTTGAAAACAGGAAGTTGAATTAGGTGGAGTCCAGCAAGCCTGAATTGTATGCATGAGGTCGAACTGAAGTCGACTGGGGCCATCGGCCAGATTGGATTTACTCTCCACTCGATCAATGTAAATTGAAAGTTTGGAGGAGGATGCGGCCAACCAAAAATCTCCCACTAGGGCACAACTATCCTGGCGAGGGGAGTATCCGCGCACCAAGCAAGCTGCAGCTGCGTCGTTGTCGATGAAGAGAAGAACTTGCCGGTCGCGAAGGACACCAGGCCAAGTATTCAAGGCGATGGGGCACGCTAGGTATAGGTCTCTTTTGGAAGAAAGGTAGATATGACAGCGGCAGGAACTATCCATGAAGTGTAGGAGATCCCCATGGTGTGTGGGTCGATAAGTACTGCGCCTATGGCCCAGCGCCCTTCAGGTCTGCCGGGTACGTCAGAGGCGTCAGTATAGAGGATGAGTGGAGGAAGATCAGCATCGAGAGTCAGTTGACGACTTGGAGGGGTGGTAGCAAAGAGTTTCATGAGATTAAGAGAGACACGAATGTCTCGGGTGAGGGCAACCTCATCCGGATTGCCATATTGGCGTGCTCGGATGGACTGAATACAGCATCTGCCTACTTTGCCAAACATCGTGCTACACAAGAAGCCGAATTTCCCCAAGAGGCTAGCAGCCAGGCTTGGACTGAGGAAATTGTCAGCCAACACTTTCTCGACCAGAGATACCAGATTGGCGACCCGACTAGCTTTAGGTTCCACAAGGAGAAGTCGCTGTGCACGAAGGGAGCGTGTATTGAAACTACCAAGCGACATGCCCATTCAGCTTCCCTGTAAAAGTTCGGAACTGCGTGAGCAGCTCCAAAGGGTTGGCCGTAGATCTCGAACAGATCAGGTTGCTTAGTCTTTGGGTTATATACGGCTGTGACCGAAATCCCCACCTGACTGTCTGTCAGCGGAACCTGTCTGTAGGCTCCAGCCATATCCTCTGTGGCCACATGTAAACCTGTATTGAACTTCTGGGCCATTGATGAGATCATAACCATCAGGTAGTCGACCATCGCCATGTGAATTTGTTGCATTCTCTCCGCTGCCAGGTTGTTATGAGATGCACTGTGGTCGTCTATCCTACGGTACTTCTCTCCCTGTTTGAGTCCGAAGCTTGGCACAAGGTTCAAGTACTTACCATGTTTCTCAAGCATCGCTTCGAAAGAGTATGGACCAGACATCGTCCCAGCATCCACTTCCTTAAGGGTCTTCCTCCATATGGCATCTGCCATCTCAGAGGAGCCTGACTCTGCCATCGTCCTGACTCTCTTGAGGGTCGACGATCTCCTCAGAGGCGCGGACTTGAGCAGCTCTGCAATTGTCACCGCTGCAGGCACATGGAAAGGGTAAAAGAAGGGAGACTCGAGAGCCTTCCCCACTATTGGCATTCCGGTCAGACACAACAGAGGTACCGCTTTATCCTCAACATTGTACATCTTTCCGAGAACCTCCATGAGGGCAGTGCGGGGCTTTCGGCCGAGCTTCTTGGCGCAGTTGCTGGAGAGAGTTTCATGCTCCTGCTGCAACTTCCGTATATCACTGGACTCAGCAAGCTCCTTCCATTGACCCAACGTCTTCATGCGCTATTTGACTGAGGTCACCTCCACTGCCGCCATCTGGTCCAGCGCGTTGTGGTGGTCCGTCTTCAAAACGGCCTCAGCGTTGAACGGATGATCCAGCTTCAAAGCTCGCTCCATATGCTGGAGTGGGTCATTGAGGCCGTCTGGTATCAGCTGAACCCGTTTGCCATAACCCGGTTGCCGCGCCGCCTGCACAGCAGTTCTCCTGTTCAAGTGTTGGATAAGGATATCTTGACAGGGTTTTGGTTTGGACGGCTGGCTTTCCCCCGGGTATGAATGATCCCGGAGAGGCGCCTGTCCATCCATCCTTGCAGGAGAGGCCTTCCTCTCGGTAAGTGGGTTTGAGCCAAGAAGTTGCGCAAGGGACTGGAGTTCCTTCCTGTCCCCTTCTCCCCGCTTCTCAAGCTTCTCCCCCGGCACCGGTACCCCCAAAACATTACCAACACAAACACTTAAGGGGGCATTAGGACCCGAAAACACTTCGACAAAGGTCCCGCCCTCAGCCAGGATCTCTCCGGCTGCGATGGCATACTCTTTACAAAAACCAATTCTATATTCCCTCTCATCGCCCGTCTGGAACTGGATGACCTGTCCTCCACTGACGGTAGGGCGCCACCGTAGATGCTCCAGACCTGTTCGCAAGCAAAGTCCACCGGAACACTTCTTCTCAAGCAATTTCACAAACTCCTTCCTGTTTGTAATGATCACCTGAAACTTCTCTCTCCTGCTACCCTCAAACATGCACGTGTGATAAAAGACTACATGCACGTCTGGATGGTTGATCAATGCCTTCCAACTCTTAAGATGAAGTGCGATGGAATTTCCGGAACGATCCAAAGTGAAAGCTAGGCCAGTACGAGCCCTCTTCATACACATCGTGGCTGACAAATCTGCCATCTCGGTGTCATCCGCCAGCCTTTTCCTTCCCCTCTTCGAAAGAGCTTCGACTTCGGAGGGAATCCCTTCTGGGAAGGATTCATTACGCATCGGGCGTGGACAGTTTCTCACCCCCTTAATTGGTATTTCCCTTGCACGGCTGAAGNGCCCCTGTAAGGTTTCGGCACTCCCCTTTTCCGTGCGGAATCGGTCCGGGGGATGCCTGTCTCCTACGAGGCAGCTTTGGCCTTAGCCTTCTCAGCGGCCGCTCTAGCTTTTGCAGCCGCCGCAGCCCTCTTCTTCTCCGCTTTCTTCACCTTCTTCCGTTCACGTTGCTTGTCGCGGAAATCTGCCGGCAGGGGACAAAGAGGAGTGTGTTTCTTTTTACACATGAGGCATGTGATCAGAGGCTTGCCACTAGGGTTGCCCCCTGCGGTGGGATGGGAGGATGAACTGGCTCTCCCTGACTCCACCTTGGCTTCCTGCTTATGACCCATGCTCTCCTCCACTCCCTGATCCGGCATGTGCTTCAAGACCGGGTCCATGAGGCGCCACAGCGAGTCGTTGTCGTTGTCGACGTAGTATTTCATGGCGTCCTCCATGCTCCCCTGGCCCCTGCTGAGGTGACGGTAGACCACGACCTGCATCTCCCTGTCGAACCTCCTGAGCTCATTCAGTGTCGGTGTTCTCATCCCAGCCGCAACGCTGGCATTCACTTTCGAGTAGTACCGATCTGACAGGGCTCTCATGGTCGTGTAGTGGGCCAACTCGAGGTACTCCATGGCACGGGCTCTCAATTCAAGGCGCGCTCTGAGTACCTCCATCTCACTGACCTTCGGGATGCTGAGCGCGGCCTCATCTGCCTTGTCCCTGGCTACGACCTTTGAGTCGCTTCCCAGGATCAGTTCAGTCTGACTGTGCTTCGGCAGNGCGCGGCCTCATCTGCCTTGTCCCTGGCTACGACCTTTGAGTCGCTTCCCAGGATCAGTTCAGTCTGACTGTGCTTCGGCAGCCTCCCTTCACGGGTCAGCCTATCTTCCTCTTCCTTCGATATGAAGCTCTCCCAGGGCAAGACCTCGTAGGTAGCACCTGGTGTCTGGAGCGCCTTCCCCAGCCTGTTGAGTGTATACAATGCAGGGCGCTCCCTGTCACTGCCGGGTGCTGGGCATCCTCGGGCGAGGGCTGAAGTCTCCATTGCTGTGGCCTCGATGAGCGTGATTTCTCTCCTCGTCTCATCCCCACCACTCATCTTCTCAATCTCACTTCTTGCCGTCTCCCTTGCGAACGCCCACAACCTCCTCAACGAAGCTGCATCATCAGAGAGNCCTCGTCTCATCCCCACCACTCATCTTCTCAATCTCACTTCTTGCCGTCTCCCTTGCGAACGCCCACAACCTCCTCAACGAAGCTGCATCATCAGAGAGCTTCCAGCGGGCCCATGGCTCTGCTGGCTGCCGGGGAAAAGTCACAACGACACCATCAGCTTGCTTGTAGGCGTTCTGACCCAGGACATGGTCTTCAAGAAACCTCTCCAGGTCATCCGCCTTNTGGCTGCCGGGGAAAAGTCACAACGACACCATCAGCTTGCTTGTAGGCGTTCTGACCCAGGACATGGTCTTCAAGAAACCTCTCCAGGTCATCCGCCTTAATTGGCAGCTTGAATGCGATGGCATTGAGTGAACTAAACCCCGGCTGCTGCAGCAGTAAGAAGTCACTCTCCGCCACATCGAAGCGCGTTGCCGCACGCAACAATGTGACAGGTAAGTCTCCTTGGGATGTCATCTCCAAGGGATCGGGCACTCAGGGCTTGGGCCTCAGACGACTGCGCACATCTGGCAATCGCCATCATGTCACCTCCAATGGGGTGGCAGGCCTAGTTCCTGGACACTCATGCGGAAAGCTCACACGAGAACTGCTCAGAGTCTGCTCAATTTTTCTTAAACTGGATCCTTCAGATTCCGTGCACGTGACACAGATGAACCCCTGAATCTGTACAGTCGGTGGCACATCTCCTAGTACACCTGTACACGTCTTCGCCTACCTTGACTTTCACACTGCACAGCCTACCGCAGGCACCCTCAGACCTATGTCCAAAGCATCTGATGCAGAGCTCCGTCGTTGGGTCCATAGCATCCCCGGCCATCACGAAGCTGTAGTTGCCTCTTGCTCCGCATTTCGGCATAGGGACGACCAGCGTCTTCTCGCCTTTTTGGGTACCCACAGCGGGCAGGTGGAGTTTGCTGGCACTGGTGGGCTTGTCGATCATGGCAAACCTCAATGTACACCCTTCCAGGTCGTCATCATCATCCTCAAGCACTGCGTCAAGAGGTTCACGGGTCTCCATGGCCAGTTCTGACACTCCGGCCTCGCTGCCCTGCTTCTCATCTGCCGGCTCGGCTTTCACCGCCTTCTCTTGGCCGTCGAAGCTGTAGACAACGTAGACATCGTCGTCAGGGTTGTTTGGTTCAAGCAGTTTTTGGACCTCTTCCACTGGCATCGGGGCCGCCTTGGCTTCTTCCTCGGCAACTTCTGCCAGTGGTTGGCCATCCTTGTCGAAGCCCTTGTCCAGGAACGCCGCACATAGCTCCATCCCAGGTAACCCTGGATACTCGCACCTGAGCCCCGCCAGTCGTGCATTGGTCTTCAGACTGGACTCTTTGGCGCGGCTGGCTGCGTCATCAGCTGCGTCCTGGTTTGCCCCGACATGGCTCGCGTCCGGGAAACTACCTACGTCTCCATCACCAGGGGGACCTGCACCTACCAAACCACCTGAAACCAAGAAACCAAAGTCTCCACCCGATTTCAGGTAGGTTAGACAGGATTCCTGTCCTTTCAGTACCATGAGTTGCGCCTCCCTCAGGTACGTGTCTGGCATGGCATCTTCTTTGGCAGCCCAATCTCCTGCCAGCCTCACCATCTTGGGATCGAGCTCCAAGTGTTGCATCAGGNATCTTCTTTGGCAGCCCAATCTCCTGCCAGCCTCACCATCTTGGGATCGAGCTCCAAGTGTTGCATCAGGCTGGTCAGGGTCGCCTTGCCTCCATGCCAACGGAGCAAGTCTATTTCCCGGTCGTTCATTCCAGAGTCCCCCCCTCCCCGCTTGAAGCTGCGGAGTGCGTCTTTAGCCATAGCCACATCGCTCTCGAGCCTCGCAGGTTTCCGGGTGAACCCTTCTGAATCCCGAGTCGTATCCTTCCCGAAATGGTCATCGACCTTCCAGGATGAACCATGGGCTTTGAGCACCAGCTCCAACAAGGTACAGAGCCACTTGTCGTTCTGCGGATGCGCACCCATGAGCGAAGCCACCCAGGGACGGGCTTTGTTCTTCCCCTGAGTGGATTTGGCTCTCACTGCGACTACTGTTGTACCTCCCTTTCTTCTCACCCATTCCAGGCTCGACAAGGGGGTGTGCAACNTTTGGCTCTCACTGCGACTACTGTTGTACCTCCCTTTCTTCTCACCCATTCCAGGCTCGACAAGGGGGTGTGCAACAGATCGTCATAGCGGATTGCAGCGTGACAGCACAACCTCAACTTCCCGGCCGCGACTCGAACTGGAGGAGGAGAAAACTCATCCAGGACCATAATTTCAAGGGCTATCAGAGTCTCCTTCCCANTGACAGCACAACCTCAACTTCCCGGCCGCGACTCGAACTGGAGGAGGAGAAAACTCATCCAGGACCATAATTTCAAGGGCTATCAGAGTCTCCTTCCCAAACAAAGGGGCTCTGTTTGCCAGTCCCGGTTTTGATTTCTTATACCTCATCGCCAAGCGCTTCGAGCGGTTCCATTCGTTGCCAGTTGGGTTGAAACCGAAGGCCTTGCTGAAAAAGTCAAGGGCGAAGAGGAGCGTTTGTGGGGTGTTGAAACCGACTCCTTTCTGCATCAAGAGTTCGATGTACTCCACCACTCTCAGTCGTTCTAGCGGTGATGGGTGATCTGCGTCAGGGATCGGATCGAAAGACTCAACCCAAGACATGATCCCCTTCATCACACGTGTATACCTCAAACCAGTTGATGCTCGGTTCGGAGCCGTGTGCAGCAAGAACTTGTCCTTGTCGACCCCTTTTGATGTACGCACATAACGCGCAATATCCATGGGGATTCCCAGAACTTCCATACCTTCGAAGATGTCCAGGGCTTCCGCTTCATACTTCTTCAGGTTCTCTCGCTCCCTACCCTCAAGGGAGTCACACTTCGATCCTCCCCCCCCGCTAGGACCTGCACTAGATCCAGGTTTCACTGGTTCTGGCACTACCCCAACAGGAGGGGGCTTCGCTTTCCTGGCAAAGGTTGGGAGGGAATCCTTCTCCAACGATTCTTCCAGTTTTGGTGAAGGCTGCGTCGGATGTCTGACAACTGCACCATGGTCTGGAGGAGGATTTGCTCTCCTATTGAACGTCACCTGTTGCGGTTCCATTTTAAGACCAGGTGCTGATCTGTCCCCAGTGCCATAGACCGTCTCTGGAGCCTTCTTAGCTGTCGCAAACCAAGGGGGTGTCTTTATCCCCTTCTGCCAAGGCGGCGAGAATCATCTTCTGTTCGGCAATGACGTCGTCTACTTTCTCACCTTCGCCCTCAAGCAGGTCAGCAACATCTTTGTCGATCTCCTCAGTTGCGGGTGACCTTTCAGACGACTTGACCGGTGATCAGCTCTAGAGCTGCGCTCAGACCTCGGTGTCGCCCCAGGCTCAGCACCCCCAGAGGGATCTGCTCCTCTGATCGGTGGGGACAGCTGAAGAGGATGAGTGCTCTCTTCGCCCCTGCGGATGAGTCTCAGAAGCTGCCTGCTGGAACAGCCAGACTCTATGAGCCCAGCTATCTCCAACCTAGCAGCCCAGGCTCCTGCTGCGATGACACCTGAGGTTGCTCCAAGACTGAAATCCTTGTCCCGGACTGCCTCCCAGGATCCGTCATCGTCTTCACCTCTGCCGGGCTCATCTGTGCTTCGACCTCTGTCTCCAGCGGGTTCATATCCTTCGGCGTTCTCACCGGACCTCCTCCTGCGTCTCCTCCTTCTCCGGTCATGATGCCCACTCCTTCGGCGCCTGCTCCTAGTTCTCCCCGAGTCCCTCCCATGGCCATGGGGTTCGGTCTTCGNTGATGCCCACTCCTTCGGCGCCTGCTCCTAGTTCTCCCCGAGTCCCTCCCATGGCCATGGGGTTCGGTCTTCGGAGGCCTTGCGGCTTTACTGAACTGACTGGCACCACCTAGAGTGACCGGCAACTTACTCAGGCCTCGTTCATCCATGAACCTCGCCCGGCTGACCTTTCCTACCTCCTTCCTATTCCTTTCTACTTTCTATTTTCTATTTCCCCCTGGTGTGTTGGAGAAAAAGCTGGTGGGTTCTCCTGGCAGCAGGATTGGCTCTGCACCAGGGACCCTTGAGCCAAAATGGCACCGCAGACTGTCACCTTTGCATCATCCTCTTAGTACTGCGCACAACCAGAGAAAACATAATCTGGGGATACATGCAAGAAAAATAATGCTGAACATGTATAGATCCAGAACTAGGGTGAAAAGCAAAGAATGTTGGGATATGAGTTACGAGTATCAAACATCTCAGGTGTGTGTATATATCTGTATATTCTCTTACGCCAATAAACTGTGTCTAAAAATTGGGTGATTCCCGAAAGAAGTGATAAAGTACTCTTCAAACTGGTACCCTCCCCCTATATATACATAAGTAAACTGGTGGCTCAGCAATCCAGGGCTAAAACCAGACGTAAACCGTGATTTAAGATGGCTGTGGAAAATGGCCAATGTATAGATGACTTACCTATAAAAGTGCTGGTCTTCCAGAGCTATGCTGAACCACCACAACGTAACAGGTGATTCCAGTGATCCCGCCAACTGGCATCTGATCCGACATTGGATCTGGCATTCTATTTGCCCTATATTCTGACCTTCTATCCGACCTTCTTTCTGGCATTCTATCTGACATATATTCTGGCATTCTTCTGACATAGAGTCTGGTTTTCTAGCTGACACTCTGACATTGATTCTGACATTCTACCTGACCTATATTCCGGCATTCCATCTGACATGTGTTGTTGCATTTTTTCGGGCACATGTTCTGACAAATGTTTTGTGCCACTTTGCCTGGCATTCGGGCTGACATTTTATCCGGCGATTGTCTAGCAGCCTATCTGAGAAATATTCTGACATATATGCCGCCACCTTTTCTAGCATGTTGTGCTGCCTTCTTTCTGACATATGTATTCTGACATTCTATCTGACATTTTTATCTTGCACACTATCTACAAATAGTTATTCTGGCATTTCTTCTGGGGTAGATTTTGACATTCTATCTTGTTTTTTGTTTGGGTTTCATCTATTCTGCCGTTTCTGGCATAATGTTCGGGTCCAGTGGGGCCCAGAATGCAACGCCCTCATTCGGGTGGCGAGAGCAGCGAGCTGGTGAGGAAGCGTGCGATGATGTGCTGGGGAGGAAGCAGGCGAGGGGTGGATAGAAGAGGCGGGATGTAGTGCTAAGTGTGCTAGAATCTAGAGACCTTCACCTGGCAGGTGGAGATACACATGCAAGAAGCAGTTGATCTATCCTGATCTATTTCTCTGCATGGTTTAAAAGCTGAACAAATACCGGAAACAAACCATTTCAAGACTAAGGGCGTGCACCGTCCCAAAACTAGAACTGAAAAACGAGTTTGTGCTTCAATATCGCAAACAAACTGATCAGATTGCGCCGTACTTTAGGGCCAACCAACAGCCTGTCAAGGCAAGACTTAGTCATTCTTCCACAGCAAGGACCACATGATTGCTTGCACACGTGCAGCTGTAAACCCGCAGCATATGCGATATTCAAATTCTGATCGAAAATGAAGTCAATTTGTTGTGGCAAATTCTTCCCAGATTGGACGAACTATTTTCTCATGTCTCGTTACTTCCATTTCTTCAGTGATTTTGCCTGATTGTGTTGGCTGGGAATGTTTTTCCGCCACCTCTTCTGACTGCTCAGGGACTCGCAATGGGTGGATATTGTATCACGTATACCATACCAGAATTGGAAAGTATGCCAGAGCGTATGTATATACATATCTATAGATATATACATATATATTTTTATGTATATTATACATAATAAATACGTTAGATCAAAATTGATATGGTTCTACTTCCCTAGAGCCTAGGGATCCAATCCCATTCAATTCCAACATGATTGACAGTTCCAAATTCTCACCATGGTATTGGCCTTAATATACCATACGACAAGGGGATGATTGGATCCTCAGGGGGTTTCTTCATTGGCTGCCCAGTACTTCCCCCCTTGCCGTTACCCGATGATGTCGCTGGTGAAATTGTCAAATTCCGAGATGGCGATGTCCATGAGTCTGTGCAGCCAGCTGCGGTGCGAAAGAACAAGGCAACATGATCAATGAGGGCAAACTCAAGAAAAATTATCAAACATGGCTATCAAATACGAGTCTCAATGGAAATTACCAACAAACATGATTGTTTTTCCACCACTTGAGGACTACACCATCAACAAGTGGGATTTCATTGATTTTACCCTCTAACCAAACATAGAAATGGAATAAAGGATTTCGAAAACATCGTGTTTGATGGGAGAATCGCTTACAAAATTATCATTTCATTGCCCGGTGGGCTTGCTACAAGGTAGCAGTAGTGTGGCAGGCTGGAGCAGTCAGATTGATGTGCATGTATCTATGTTATTTGAACATGTGTACGGAAGGATTCGGCTAATAAAGCATGTATATGTATATGTACATATGCACATAGCTAATTATATGATATAAGAGTTGTATGTGCATATTTGTATACATATATACGCACATAATCACATAATCACATCATATGTAAATATACATGTGCATGTAGTATGTACATATGTAAATGTAAATGTAAATGCCACTACGTATATCCGTGCACATGCAATATATACACTCATGATCACTCATGTAACTACATGCGTGATTGTAATTATGCCTATACTTCTACATAATTGTACATACGTATATTAATATATGTATATGTTCATCCGTTTCTGTGGTTGAAGGACCCTATATGCATATTTGCAGGGATTACATATGTTCGGTTGGAACATGTAAGTTTGTATATGCCTATATGCGTACATGTATGTATCTGTGTCTGTGTGCATTTCTGTGTATAATGAAAAAATTGAGCAGGTATTTTTTTGCGGTACACATATATATATATACACATATGTTTACATGATATGTAATGATGTATTATACATATATGTAGTGTATATACATTTGAATATTGTTAAATATTTGACTTTTGTCTAATTATTGTTATTTATGTAGTTGCGAATGTTTCACTATCTATATGTAGGATTGAACATTTACATCCATGCAAGTGATGAGTACTGTCAAACTAAGACAACGCGTGAAAGGTGGCTTATCAAATCTGCTATGCTTTTGGCCTATCCCACGATGGCAACACATTGCAGCATATTGCAGCCTTCATTGTTTCGTTAACCATTTTGGTTCCTTCCATGCCCCTGCTCGCAGTTATAATAGCACAGTCTTGTCAGGTTCGTGTAGAGGATACGCACACTTTGTCGTAATAATTCCTGCGCCTCGCCCAAATGAATCCCTTTCAAACCGTTGGTTTGGCATTGGGTGATTGATTTTGGGGTCCAACGGTGGAAGATTACTATGGTATGGATCTATAGGGGAGGCATGCGGTTACAAGCATTGGACATTGCATCTCCCCATTTTCCGAAGCTTGGTCTAAGGTACTGCAGCAATCAAATTTCAGAAGCTCAAATCTTAGAAATCTGGTATTTGCTGCATGCCAGCAGATGTCTAATCAATGAAGTGGTCTTGATGACAGTGATCTAGTGCCATCATCAGCGACCTGTAGCTCGTTTTTTTGACCATCCATGCGTTCTTGGACAAAACCATCAAATTCTTGATAGATGGTAAATGAAACCGTAAATACTTTCTAAGTTTAGTTTCGCTAGCAACAATTCAAATATCTGTTGGCACATTTGTTAGCCAATAGTTCTTCAATAGTCTTCAAAATGAGATGCACACCCCGCCGACCATTGACCCCAGGCCTAGTTGAGAAGGAACTTAAGAAGTAGTCCTGAACCCATTGGCCGGCCACAGGCTGGAATTTGAAAGGGCCCAAATCAGGTGTTGGAAGAGATATCATCCAGCGAATAAACAATTTAGAAAGGAAAAATCGAATATTCGTTGCGGTTTGGTCTCTTCTCCAAATTTTTCTCCAAAATGTTCTCCAAAAATAGACTATCAATGACTTTCACATCATTTGGTGTATGGCCGTGGGTCATGAGATTGCTGAAAATTTTGTTCGGCACTACAAAATCAGTAGGCAAAAAATTGGCGTTTGTTCATCACTACACCCTGCGCCTTTCACCCAACTATAGGTTTTGGGAGACAGCCTGCAATGCTGGATATGTTCCGCCATTCGTGGACATTCCAATCAATCAATATGTGTTAAGGCATGGCTATTTCCTGTAATTAATGGACGTGACACGCACACTACCATCCACCTCTGATATTCATGTGCGGCTCAAATGATTTTTTTGTGAAAAGGCGTTTGATGATAGATGTGATAACCTTTCAGGCTGTGTTCCCGAGCTGTCCGTTCCGAATTGTTTGATGCCACGAACTAGATAATCTATAGCAAACTCTCGAAAAAATAAAAACCTAAATAACCTAAATCCCTACTGAAGTAGTCAGACAACACAAAATAGAATACATCTGCTTGAAACATGTTCAAACTGTTCGGCATCTTTTCTGGTGGGTATTAACAAGAACATGTTTTTTTGGAGGTGGGCGTGCCATGAGAACATGGTCTCCTGCAAATCCTGCATCACCAGCCGCGCGGTATACACGATACGTAGGGAGAAGAACCAACAGAGACCCGCGGCGATAACGAAGACGGCCACCAGCAGCATGAAGCATCGGCCAAAGGTGAGGTTTCGATCTATAACTGTAACCCTTAGTGTTCGGAATGGTGCGGAAAGTCGGGTTGAAATAGATGGGAGTAGGACCTGCCGAACAATTTCTAAACGGGATCTCCAGCATCCCAGAAATTCCTGAGATCCCCTCTGATACGTAGCCATGATGTGCCATGATCATGGTCACTTCTATCAAGTCTACAAAACCCGTGGTTCCGGATGGTAAAAGTTGGCGGGCGTGGGCCTCAAGACGAAGCGCTTGTGGCGTCAAGTCGGTGCAAATATGCAATGGAATGACATTACCCAACAAGTGAAAATGTCCCACATAGGAAACCACCCTGAAATCAAAAATCCCGAAAATGTGCCACAATAATTGTTTGGTTCCAATCCCAAGGATCTAATGGACCATGTGTTTCTTTTATAAATATGATTCTGTTCGAAAATTTGGACACCATTGATATTGCATGAAACTATGAGTTTCATAACTTTGAACCCTCCGCATCTCTTCCGTTGCCCGACAAGGATCCACTTTCGAAAGGTGCTGGAAAAACGATACAACAGCATCACCAGCAGTGGCGTCCCGAACGTTAAGCACAGAAATGTTGCATACACTCGGACTTCTAACCTGACATGATGCAGGATAATATGCAACCAATGGTTTGCGAGATGAAAACAGGATAGCCGGCCTAATTTGTCTATCCAGGGAACATGCGTAGTGCAGCTGACAAATGATATGCATGCAATGCACAAATGTTCTTTCCTTCTTTGGTTTGAAAATATCTGGAAATAAATTTCGGACCTACACAAGCACCTAAAGTAATTGTAAACAAATTGCGAAAATATTGCGCTTTCTTTTTGGCAAATGTTCGTCTGTGACAGTGACAGAAACAAAATGCTGCAAGGTAAAAAGATATATGATTCATATGTTAAAAAAATCCAAAAACATTATGCATCATTCCGTTCATTTTGGTGTTGATAGTTTGCCAAATACATAAAAAACACATGATATTGCATAGTGACAAGGGTACCCGGACGGACCGCACGAAGATGTTGCTAAATATGCAGAAGCGAGGGTGAAAACCATGTGTTGGTGCTATTGTTGTCCAAGTCGATCACATCCCATGCCCCCCTACCTCCAAGATTTTTGTGTTATATGTCGACTGGATCAAACACCACAACAGGATGGATCAAAACAAGATCATGATTTTGCCTTTTGTGGTCCCCCAAGCTGGGGTGCTCAAATCACATGGGCGCAGAATCAATGTGCCAAAACCATCAACATCTTGTTGAAAAACCGTGGGCAAGGATACTTTAGACAAGGCATGGAGCAAATTGGCACGTTTGGCGCTTCATGGCGTATGAAACCCCAAAAAAATCCGGGGACCATGCCACGCCCTTGTGAAATTACAAGTGTCGCAACCATAACAACAGTTCAGTGTTTGAGGGTATCTGTCGCAATTCCGTCAAAAATGGAGGCCGCAAGTCGCGTTCACATGTTTCATCCTACCGCACGCCAAACACTCACGAATAGTCATTCTATGTCGTTGTCATATGTCAGTGTGCAAGATGAAATGCAACCATTAATGCAGCAGATAAAATATCTATAAATAATGATCCAGAAAAAAAAAAAACAAAATCATAAGCAAATATACAGTGCAGTCAGTCGGTCCCGTATGTGACAACATCAAGTGGTGTAACATCTGTCACCTATATCACATCAAGTAATGTAACGTCTGTGGTGTGTAACAATTCAAGCCTGCTATACCTCGATGCTGCCAAGCCGCCATGTTTGAAACTCCTCGGCCATGAGCCAGCCATCTCTCTTGACATTCGCTCGAAATTCGTCCCGTTCCTTTGCCAACGCTACGCTCGCGCTGGTGACGAACCACGGTGTTGATGTGGTGGTAGTTGAAATTCCCAATTTGTCCTCGGTTCCGCACACGTTTGCGCATCACTTTTTTGAAACCTAGCTTTCCAACATCACCTGCCGGTCGCTGGATGGCTGCCAGTCCCGATCGCCAACAAAAACCTGTTGTTTGCAGATTTGAAGAGTGCAAAATGTTCAAAAACGATGTCAGTCATACCATCCTCTACCCACCACAATGTTTACCCAATAGTGGAACATGTGGCAGCACAGGAAAAAATGTTTGCCAACCAAAATGGCAACACATACCTCGCAGAGAAAATAAATTTTGAAACCACCAATTAGTCTTCGCTGTTCAACCTCACACACAGCTGAGCAACAATACACCACAAATCGAGGTCCGTCAGCTGGTACACAGTGGCGTTTTCCGCAGAACCATGCGCAAACAAACCCAGCAAAAGGTAGCCGAGCATGGCTCACCAAAGCCAGGAAAATAAGGCCAAGTAAATATAAGTTGTTTCCAGGTGTTTGTAGCAAATGTGTGCGGATTGGTTGGCTATAATCGTGCTGATTGCGTGCGGGTGATTTGCAATTTTTTTACAATATAGTGGAATTAGGTGTCGTTTTTCCTTTGCTACAACCGCAACATATGATATGCACAACTTGTTCACAGCCATTTAGCCCCTGACATCTTCCGAAACAAAAATCAAAAAGCTGCAGACACGGTCATTCTGGCACTGATTTTATGACGCGTCAGGTTGGAGCGGAGGCTGGCACCTCTGGTGAGATGCACATCTGTTTCAACCACTTGCCGCGGTTGCTCGTGCCCAATCAAATGTTGCACCCCCGTCATCACATGGCAAGAATTGGTACAACCTTTTCCCCATTTTACATCCGTTTCCTAAAGCCGAAGCAAAAATTGCCTTGGAAACAGGTCGGGATTTCTTTAGGGTGTCTAGGGGTTCACCTAGGGTTTCTCTCGAGATTCTCTGCGGTTGAAAACAGGAAAGGATACAACAAAAAAGAAATCGCCCTTCTCAGGGGTTTTGTACATCCCCCCCTTCCTATATTTTTTGTAATGTATGGAATGGGGGGGGACTACGTCTATGATTTTCAAGGGTTGGACACAAGGCATGCAAAAAGTATGAAACCTATGTGGGTACGTGTTCCCCCATCCCTTCCATACATTAAGGATTATTAAGGTCAAAATGTATGAAAACCAGGGGGTGGCCCTGCACATACCATACCATTCATGTTTCGATAATGTATAGAATAAAGGGGACCATGTTGTTTTCTTCCAGAGGCTTATATCTTAAAATGTATGGAACATAAGAAGGAACATTTTTTTTAGGAAAAAACATGGGAACCATTTATCTAAAATCCCATCAAAACCTGTTATTTTTTCCCCCTAGCTGATGTCACAGTACGAGTTAAGATGAGTCGAGCTGCAGATCCTGTGCAGGTCTATCAAGGCCTCGGTTTCTACGTGTGGCTATACAACTTATGATGTTGGACACTCACATGGAATTTTCCCAGCAATTTCTTATGATTGGTTCACAATGTGGTAGTCGAAAACGGTTAGATATGGTTTGACCTACACACACACACACACACTCCTGCTACGTCCGTGTGCACCAAGAAGGAGCACGTTACAGCATTTTTTTGATCAGAATGGCACTTCTCGGCGCGCTAACGATGTAAAACTGTATGAGTGATGGGGGCAACAGGCTCACTCCTCATTGGAAGAAATGTTTGGTTGAGATACACACAAAATCTAATAGAATCCCTTTATGTACCAAAAAGAAACACCAATTTCTGGATCAAACGGAAACGAAGGGTCAAAATGTATGAGTGAAGGGGGGGACGGGCTCACCCCTCATAAGAATATATTTTTGGGGTAAATATGGGGAAATGTTACATATGGGGTTGGATGCAGACCAAATCCAATAGGATGTTTCAATGTCCTTGCATGGGAAAAAATCACAAAACCACCCCGCAGTAATTTACGGATCACAAGGAAAAAAAGGCTCGAAATGATATGCCCACCCCTCGTTCGAATACATGTCTGGAATGAATATGATTAGATATGCTTAGATATGGCTGGATACAAACAAAATCTAGGAGGATCATTATATTTTTTTAAACAAAGAGGGTCAAAAAAAAAACTGACAACAATTTTTTGGATCAGAAGGAAACGAGGGGTCCAAAATGTATGAATGAGGAGAGGGACACCCTCACCCGTCGTAAGAATACATTTCTGGTTTGAACATGATTATATGTGATCAAATATGGTTAGATATGGCTGGATACACACAAAAGCCAACAGAATCCATGTATTCCCTGGGATAGAAAGAGGATCAAAAAAAACTACCTTACAGTGATTTTGGAATCAAGGGGGAAGAAATTAAACAAAATGTATGAATGAGGGGGGGGCAGGCTCACCCCTCGTGACAATCGATGTCAACGGCAAAAATGATTAGATAAAGGTCAAAAATAATTAGATACACACAAAATCCAATAGAACCTTGTCTATGGAGGGGACAACCCATGATAGAGACACCCATGGAACATTCCAACCAGTTCATTGTAATATCACGTCATTTCAAACAAGTTCATGTCGTTCCAAATAATTCCGTGTATTTTTTTCATTTTCTGTTGTTATTTACGTTTTCTTGTTTTTTGACTTGTCTCAATATTTTTAATTTGTTTTCATGATTTTGTTGTTGGATTTGTGCGTGTTTTTTTTTTTGTGCGTTTTTGTTTTGAGATTTTTTTCGATTTTTCTAGATTTTTTTCATGCGTTTTTGGATGTTTTTTTTTTTTTTCTTTCGGACGGCTTCAATTCGCCAGGAAATTTTAACGTTTTGATACATGTTGATTTTTTTTCCCTTTTTAAGATTTTGGAAGGTTTAAGACTAAACCTGTTACTAACACGTTAGTAAGAATAACCCAGGCCTTTTTAATGATACAATCCTTCCATATCCCCGATGAAATAACAGGATAGACGTCGCGAAGACTTTTCGTAGGCACATTATAGGTTTCACAACCTGGGACCGGTGCAAAAAGTACAGAAAAACCTCTGCTGGCCCTCTACAAAAACTAATGCATGACCTAATTCTAGGCTCTACACATACCATCAAAAGTATCAACCAACCTCTGGGGGGCGTGCAAGGTGTATTTTGCGGCAGGGGGATCATCTACGCACGCAGATTTGGATCACATGTACACGCAGGCCATTCCCATGTCCATTTGGGTCACATGTACACGCAAACTACCCGGAAACCCAATATTCAACCTCCAATCCAGATCACATGTACACGCCAGTATCCCGTGAGCCGCTTTTTCATACCTCGAATCTGGATCACATGTACACACAGATGATCTCACCTTAGATTTGGATCACATGTACACGCCCAGAAAAAAAAACATCCTGAATTTGGATCACATGTACACGCAGCCTTTTTGTGATTTGTAAGCCACGACACCTTTCGGGTTTATCTGTTGTTGCACTTGGGAGAAGAAGAGCCACGACACCTTTAGGGCTTATCTGTTGTTCCACTTGAGAGAAGAAGAGCCACGACACCTTTAGGGTTTTTCTGTTGTTGCACTTGAGAGAAGAAGAACCACGACACCTTTAGGGTTTATCTGTTGTTGCACTTGAGAAAAGAAGAGCCACGACACCTTTAGGGTTTAT
>BGPT01000347.1:161123-178230 GCA_003297045.1 Symbiodinium sp. clade C Y103 | reverse complement strand
TAGGGTTTATCTCTTGTTGCAAGTAGAGATAAGAAGAGCCACGACACCTTTAGGGTTTATCTCTTGGTGCAAGTAGAGATAAGAAGAGCCACGACACCTTTAGGGTTTATCTCGTGTTGCAAGTAGAGATAAGAAGAGCCACGACACCTTTAGGGTTTATCTCGTGTTGCAAGTAGAGATAAGAAGAGCCACGACACCTTTAGGGTTTATCTCTTGGTGCACCTAAGATAAGAAGAGCCACGACACCTTTAGGGTTTTCTGTTGTATCAATGAAGATACGAAGGGACACGACACCTTTAGGGTTTATCTGCTGTTGCATTTAAGATAAGAAGAGCCACGAAACCTTTAAGGTTTATCTCTTGCTGCACTTATAAGATAAGAAGAGCCACGACACCTTTAGGTTTTATCTGTTGTTGAACTTGAGCTTCGAAGAGACACGGCACCTTTAGGGTTTATCTGTTGTTGAACCTGAGACAAGAAGAGACACGACACCTTTAGGGTTTATCTCTTGTTGAACCTGAGACAAGAAGAACCACGACGTCTTTCGGCCAGCGCTCCGCGTGTACATACGATCGATTTTCTAAGGTCTCCGGACAATGAAAATGCATACCTTTCCAGGGAAAGTACGCCATTCCTGGCCGCCGCGCGTGTACATACGATCCATTTCGTAAAGGTCGCGGCACGCGTCCGCGTGTACATACGATCCAAATTTCGCGTGTACAGACGATGACCCTACCGCTGTTAGGTTGGGTCCCAAAAGCCTTAACTATTTGTAATGAACCCAAACCACCTCCCTTTAAAGCATTCACTTTTTGTAGCTGTGCACGACCTGAATATGCAGGATGTGTTTGGGTGTTTTTTGGATTGCTGTAAAATACCACCAATTGAAAACAGTGATCCCTACCAATGTCTAGACCTAGCGATCCTTAACCCTAACATTTTCTATTTTTTTATCGAAAACCTGGGTTTTTGTCAAATTTCATGAAGGTATTGGTTTTCCTCCAAAAACCCGGGCTTTATGACATTTCTTTGTCCAAACCCTTCTTCTACAAAAACTGGCTCGGATTTGGTACCAAGGTTCATAAGGTGCACTTTTGCTACAAAAGCATGTGCACAACACCGGGGATCCTTCCATGTCTTTGTATACCAAAAAATGAAATGTATGAATGAGGGGGGGACAGGCTGACCCCTGGTCAGAATACATTTCCGGATAAAATATGATTTGATATGGTTAGGTATGGCTGGAAACAAATAAAATCCAATAGGATCCTTGTTTGTCGCTGTCTACAAACAGGATCACAAAACCACCTGACAACAATTTTTGGATCAAAGGAAACGAAGGGTAAAAATGTATGAGGAGGGGGACAGGCTCACCCCTCGTAAGAATACAATATGATTAAATATCATTAGGTATGGTAAGATATGGCTGGATACAGACAAAAACTAGCAGAATCCTTTAGGAATTGGGATGCAAAAGACAAAGGGGATCAAAAAACCACCTTACAGTTATTTTTGAATCACGGGGAAACAATTAAATAGAATGTATGACTGAGGAGCGGACAGGCTCACCCCTCGTTACAATACATTTCAGGGTCAAAAGTGACCAGATAAAGGTGAAAATACTTAAATACACACAAAATCCACTAGAACCTTGTCTACGGAGGGGGAAACCCATGATACAGACACCCATGGAACATTCCAACAAGTTCATTGTAATATCACGTCATTCCAAACACAGTAACGCCATGTCGTTCCAGATAATTCTGTGTCATTTTTTTGTTTTTACGTCGTCTTGTGTTCTTTGTTTTCATTTGTATCAATTTTGGTAAATTTTGGCGGAGATTTCGAAATAGTTTTTTTTACAATTTGTCTTTTTGAGGACGTGTTGAATTTTTTCATTTTTGTTTTTTCCCCACGTGCCAAGTGAGGGGCGCTAGATTTTATCAGAGCTGCCCGCGGCGGCGTCCTTACGGTCTCCTTCCGCCACCTGCCAGCTTCAGATCGCAGTGGGCGCTGCCGGACCTCAAGTGCGAGCTCCTGATCTCACTGGGCACTGCCGGACCCCAAGTGCGAGCTCCATATCGCAGTGGTCCCTGCCACACTCCAACCGCGAGCTCCAGATCCCAATGGGCACTGCCGGACCTCAACCGCCAGATATAATGCCAGCAAGAATGGCAAAAGATATGCCAAGTAGAATGGCAAAAGATATGCTAGATAGAATGCCAAAAGGAATGTCAAAAGATATGACGGATAGAATGCCAGAAGGAATGTCAGAAGATATGCCGGATAGAATGCCAGAAGGAATGTCAGAAGATATGCGAGATAGAATGCCCAAAAGAAGTGCAGATAGAATGTCAGAGTATATGCCCGAAAGAATGTCAGATGTAATGCCAGGAGGAAGAGGAGGAGAGGACAACTCTGATGATCGGTCTGTAGATTTCATCGGAGTTGTCCTCTCCTCCTCTTCCCTGCTGGAAAATTTTGCAAGAAAAAGTGTCAAAATATGTGTCAAACTATGTGCCAAATAAAATCTCATGGTGGAAATGTGGAAATCACTCGAATTTTTTCTTTAACATTTTTTTTATGGAATAAGTGCAAGGTTTTTTGAATTTCAGAATACCCCTGTTGAGAATAACCTAGTGTTCTTCAATGATAGAATCCTTCTATGCCCTTGTATGCCAACAGAAAGTAAAATGTATGAATGAAGCGGGGGACAGGCTCACTCCTTGTCAGAATCGATTTTTAGATTCAAAATGATTATATAAATATGGTTTGATATGGCTAGATATTGCTGGATACACACAGAAGCCACTAGAATCCTTTTATGTCTTTGTATACAAAAAGGATCAAAAACCCACCTTGCGGAAATTTTTGGATCAAAGAAGGAAAAAATTAAAAAATATATGAGTTAAATGGGGGACAGGCTCACCCCACGTTAGAATACATTACTGGGTTAGATATGATGAGGATTGCTCCTCCGATATGGTTGGATACACTCAAGATCCAAAAGCATCCTTTTATTTATTTTCTTGCTTACGAAAAAAACACCTCACTTGACAGGATTTGGTGAAGCAAAGCGAGACTTATCAGTACTTTTCAATACTTGTAACAAAATATATCGAAATCCGATTTTTCCAGTTTGGGCGGCATGACAGGTTGAGTTTTTTTTGTTCACACAACGGGTTTGCGGGAGGAAGGTGCACGCAAAGAAAAAAATCAAACAACTTCAATGTCTAAAAAACACAAAAAACATTAGAGGGTGAGTCTTTTCCATCTGACCTATGAATTGAAAAAATTCTCACGTACGTAAAAAATACAGGGAGGGATCTGTTCGAGGCTGGGGCATTCCTGGGGATGCTCACGGAATGGTTGGCCAACACGTACGTAAAAAGTATGAGACTAAGGGTGGCTTTTAGTCCCCAGGAATCCCTAGGAATTCCAACGCATATGGAAAATGTATCCACATAAGGGGGGGTTTTCGAAATTTTTCAACCCCCCCTCCACGTTATTTATTGTATACAAGTCTTCCCTGGGGAACCCTAGGGCCACGCACGTAAAAAGAAAATTTTTGCGACCGCACACCCCGCCTCATATACTTTAGCGGGTGGGTGATTTACAAAAAAAAACAGGGGAGCTGAAAGAAGCAGAGCAGCAAAAACACATGAAAAAAACAACCAAAGTAGAAAGGCACAGAACAGAAAAACTAAAAACAGAGAAGCGGGAACTCAGAAAAACAAATGACCAAAAAAAACAAACGTAAACATTTTCATGCCCCCAATGCATCAATTATATTGAATTACATCTATTATATCGTTAACAAAACCATCAAGAAATCCATGGGCATCTATCACATTTTACTCCCATCAATTGTCATGGCCTGCCATTCCAGGTGTAGAGAAAATCATTCAACGTGGAAAACACCGTTACAAAATCCTTCATCCTATCATGGTTCCGCGGGGCCAATCCCTGGGGGTAAAATGATGCCACAACTCAGGATACGCATCGTTCTTGACAAATCATGACCATGCCATAAGCTGGAATGCGTTGAGAGGTTGTTAATTGCAAACGTTTGTCACTATTTGCGAAACAAATTATCATAATTATCTTCAACCCGGTTTCAATGAAAATAGTTTTGAGTATGACACTGAAGGTGTGGCACCCCTAATCACCATCACCAAATGCAGTGGCGCAATGTATTGCCATGATGTCGTGCGTAGCGCCATGTAGGGCGAAGGATCAGATAACCAGACCAACAAACCTCAGGATGGTGCAGAACTTTGGGCGCGCTGTATCCCCCAGCGCGAACGGAGCGGGTTTTCGTTTGCAATGGTTTGGAATGTGGAGCGCGTCCGCCAGCAAGAACAAATCATATGGATGTTCACATATCGCTGTTTTCCGTGTCGGTTGGTGTACCATGGTTTAGCCGTGGTGCATCCGCCTGCGTAACCAACCTCATGAATCCTGTCGCTTTGTTTCCGTGTGAATTTGGTTTGGAATTGGTGCATCCATCAGCTGCAACCAACCGACGTGCTTTCGTGGAGATTTTGTTTGGACGTTGTTTTCGTCGGGGTTTGGCATGCATTTGGATGTAGCGGACCCGGCGGCCAAAGGAAAACCGTCTCGTTGCAAATTAACGTGTCGCGTGCTTTCGCGCGGGTCGCTAGCAGCAACACGCCATGGTAAATTTGTATCAACAATGCGTTTCGTCCAAACATGGCCTGCAAGTGATGTATCCGCCATGGCTATGTTGTCGTACAATTCTGGTTCGAGCATGGCGTCTCCGCCTTTGTGGGTTTGGTTTGGACATGGCCTGTCCGCCACCAACAATATTTTTCCTCTGCACATCCCCCACCTTGCACCTTAACACCTTGCACTTGCACAGTTCCCATCTCCTATCTGCCCAACAAAGAACTTAGTTTGTACATCTCACATCTACACATTTGACACCTGCACATCTCACGTCTACAGATTTCAACGTCTACGCATCTACACGTTTACACCTCTACGCATCCACACATCTACACATCCACACATCTCCACATCTAGCACGTCTAACGCCTTTACATCTGCGCATCTCCCATCTACACACCTTACATTTTCACAGTTCGCACATCTCACAACATTGTTTTCCGCAATGATTTTACAGAATATTGCTGCTGCAATGGATGCCCACCCATATAGACACAATCAAATATAGGTGTATAATAAATTGTTTCACTCGCCGGCGCCTTAAATAAGCTGTCTCCGGACATGCGGGCGCAAAAGTTCAAAGTTCGCACATCTCACATCTCACATCTATACATCTTACATCTTACATTTTGATGTCGTGGCCGTGGTAGTGGTCGTTGTTGTCGGCAGCCGCCCCACGAGGGCGTCGCGGAGTGTTGTCGTTTTTGCACATGTCATGTCCGTCACTTAGACGTCGTGCCCGTGAGTTAAAAAGTTGTGCCCGTCAGTTAGAAAGTTGTGCCCGTCGGTTGAAAGTTGGGCCCGCGTGATGATGCTATTTCTTTCGCGGTGGGGAACAGGGGTGGCTGGGGGGGGAATTGGGGGTGAGCGGGGTGGGGTGGGCAATCATCAAATTTGCACACACATATTTTTCTACGTTGTAATATTTTCTCCTGCATTTGCACAGGCACACTTGATGCTACGCTGTGGGATCTTCTCCTCCACTTGTACACACTTGATGCTACGTTGCATGATCTTCTCTCCCACTTGTACACACGCTTGATGCTACGCTGCCAGGTCTTCTCTTGCACTTGCACACCTTATGCTATGCTGTAAGATCTGTTCCTGCACTTGCACACACACTTGATGTGCGAAGGTGGGGTTATGTGAGAAGTTGGCAATGGAGATCTCAAGACAGAGCAAATTGTCTCTCTAATTTGTACAAAGCTGTGAGATCAAAATGCATGTGATGAAAGTGGGAAAAAAATATATCGGCGCCCCCTCTTGGAACATGAATTTTGAAAACATGTACGAAATGCAGGTCTTTTGAGGCGTTGCAACTTAAGAACGCGCGACACCTACGAAGATCCCTTGTTGCTCGGACGCCTAGGATCCTCGCGCGGAACAGGTTCGTTTCGTCGTCTAAAGTTTTGGTTTTTGGAAACCATTTCGGCCTGGGAAACATAGGCCTTCGTAAGGTCGCATTCTACCTTGTTATTCCAAGGAATTAAAATTCCAGTCGCATAAAGCAAACAAACAAACAAAAAACCTTACAAAAAAGAATGTGGACACATGTGGACACACTAATATGAATGACTTGCAGGGTAACGATGAGACCATGCATAGGATTAGAGAAAGTTGGAGAAGGCTGCTCTTTAGCAAATGGATCGCTTCAAATCGTCGTGAATTGCAGCAGTTTCCAAACCTTTGGTATCAGGGAGAGAGAGTCTTTGCAGTAAAAAACGCGTATCAACAAGGTCGTGTCCATTCACGTGCCGTATTGATTGGTGCTGCAGTGTGAGATGCTGCTTTCAGGCTATGAAGGGGGAAGTTGTTGCTCAGCATTGCGTCCAATGTGATACCATCATGGTATCATTTTTGCTGGGAATGCGCGGCCCTTTCTGAAGGCCGCCCTGCAGTACCTTCAGATGAAGTGCAACAAAGGCTTGGATGGCCACGGCAAATCACACGTCGTGGTAACTCTTGGATTTTGAATGAGGAGGATTAGATGATTCTCCAGCATATGGCCAGGGTACGTGAGCACCTCCTGCGTGCTCCATACGACTAAGGTTTGGACACAGATGCTGTAGAGTCGCAGCCGCGGCATGCAACATCCTAATAAGACACGCGCGGGAGTTCTTCGGCAAATTTCTTCACGAAGAATGTTGGAGGTTCGTTTCGCGCCTTTCTTTACAAAAACGCATAACCTGGGGCCAGATTCGCAAAAGGCCAGACTGTTACGGACGAAATTTCCTCTCTCTGACGGTGTGGAGGCTGGTATCAAAGTCGCCGAATTTGCCAGGGTACGAAGCTGATTTCAAGTTGGATGGCGCTGTCATCTCATACAAACCTCATATAACCTCTACCAACTGGGCTGAATCTGATTTCAATTGATTTCATAGTTTCAGTAAGCAAAAAATGGCCGCGCAAAAGAATATAGACTTTGTATTTTAAGGTTGAAGTATCACGATTTACCGACCTGAAATGAAGTCAGTTTGGGCTGGTTCCCCATGAAGACGCTATCGTTTCCAGTGTGTCGTGAGGTCGTTGTACGCATTGGTGGGTGAAAGATCTTGAAAACAGCTTGATCTGGAGAGATACCCTCTGGTAAACTAACATAAGTATGGAAAATCACCATTTTTAATGGGAAAATCCACTATAAATGGCCATTTTCAATAGCTATGTTAGTTCACCAGAGGGTAAAACATTCTAAAAGACAGCAGAGGAGCAACTGTTAACGTGTCGATTCGAGCACGGGTCCAAGGCTCTGATCGACTATGCCTGCCATGCCACAAACATCCCCGGCCAGAAATGAAAGTTGGGTCAATCACAACCAACCTGGAACAAGGAAACAGGATGAAACAGGTAGAGATATAAGCCCTGCACCTTGCGCCTGCGCCACATGTTCGATGGTTGTTTCGCTCAGCTTGTCGTGGGTTTCGCCAGTCGTTATGCGCTGTCGATGCTACACGGTGCCGGTGTGCTGTTCTTCCCGAAGTTGATTGGTGTATGTATGCATTCAAACATCATTGACATGGATCTCTTCGCGCATCGGACGGCGTGTATACTGAGGTCAAAGTTTGCGCCAATCTTTGGGCATTGTAGCTATTGCGCCTGGCTGGTTGAGTGAATTACTGTCTTGCTTGCTGCGCCTGGTCAATTCTGCACAGTTTTTTTTGCATCGTCCAAATAGGTATGTGATATACGCATTGTTTCCCTTTTTGATGACGTTCATTTCGAGCAGATCGGCTGCTGGGGGCACATTTCAGATATTGTCCATTCAACGCATTGAAACCATAGGGCCTCGCGCCGTCGAGAACATCCAATGCACCTTGACCAACTGGGCCAGAACATGGCCACATTACCTCCACTAGGGAATCAGATTATGTCGGTATGTCTGAACATAGGGTACACTCACGAAACAGTAACTTTTACAGTGATTGACCAGTGGATTTGGGGGGGGGTCCTCTAAATGTTCAGACAAACCTGTAGTGATTCTTCCAACAGAGGGCTGATCTGAAAGCCAAGCCTCAACGGATGCTCTCAGTAGGATGCCACAAGTTCCAAAAATCATCCCCCACCGCGACCGCGCAGCGCGTTTTCGGAAACGTGCCGTCTCTGTGGGGTCGTGGGGTGTTCATCACCCCACGCTCGCACGGCGTCGCACGGCGCTTCGCCACCAGACGACCCCCAACCGTTGGGCCAGTTGGTTACCGTATTGCCACATGTTACCATCCATTTATGATCTTAGTTGATGACATATGGTGATATTAGGGATGATTTGTTATTGGCTTTGCCACATGAGTGGGAAAATTTAGAGGAAACTTCCTCATGCAACTCATGAAAAGCTTCCAAAAAAAATGGACGCATCAAAAGTCAAAGCTTCAAACCATTGGACATCCAATTCCGAGCCAATCATGCGAGTGGACCACCGTGGGCGTCTGGTTGCATCTAGAAACAACTAGCAAACAACGAGCATGCCACTAGTCTCAGGGCACAGCTGGGGCACAAACAGACAACGAGCTAAGACTAAGACTTTGCTCATTGACACATCATCAAATGGCCACTAGGTCACTGATCCTTGCTCGGTCAAAGCCAAAACCTAAGTAGCTACATAGCATTACAGAAGTGACACGTGCCTGCTTAATGATTGTCTTGGAACACTTCATCTGATCTTTATGGATAGACATCAACTGCCATGTGGTTGGGAAACTCTGACTTGGCTCCCCATTGAAGGTTGAATACTACATGATATGGATAGCCATACCTCCTACTTTAGCCGGGCCCACGGATTGGTTCTATAACTGGTCAGAAACTGGCTTATAACTGACTAAACAATGGATTACAACTAACCGCAACTAACCCATGTACTAATCACTGAACTAATCCCATGGCCCAAGTCAGTAGCCACTCCCTCCATTGATCTGGATAGTCAACCCCTGTCCCCCCCGTGCCGCGAGGGAGCCTCATGATATGTCCGCGCCGCACCATGGCAGCACGGCGAAGGCTTCGAAGGAATTCGAAGGCCCCCAGGGCAGCGGAAAAACTTCGAACCCCACAGGGGTGCGGCTCCATCAATTCGAACCGGTTTCGTACAGCGCGAAGCGGATGCGGCTTAGATGTTTTAAAACGTCCGGCTTTTTGCACCCAAGATGCAATCAAATTACTGGCAAAAAGAATAGAACGCGGAAAATCCCCACAATCCCCTACCATATGTGAATGAAGAAAGATGTAAAGATGGTTGCTAGATTTATGGATTGCTTGATGATGACAAGGAAAGGAAGTGTTTTCTTTTCAGCACCGAAGATGCAACAAGTTATTTACTGACAAAAGACACAGAACGCTGGCGCTGTGAGCCTTCAAGAAAAACCTGCATCGTATGTTCAATGTGGCAAACATGTACGTCCCAAGTTCATGCAAAGACGCCCTTCCGGGCCCTTCCCTTGAATTATTTACATCTGTCTGGAAAATGGTTGCACACTGCATGGCAAGCGGAATTTCCCAAGCCAGACCAAGATGTGCAGGTAGATAATTGTGTGCAAACACCTCTGAGAATTGGACAACCATATATAGATATGGGAACTATATGATTCTTCGGTTGTCCTAAATCTGTGAGAAATCCATGACACCTGCGGCTTTCCGTGGACCTTCCCATATTTTGTGGGTGAGATCCCTTAGGTCTTCCATCGGGTCTTCCAATGGGTCAACTATCAATTGGTTGGGAAACTTTTAGTAGCTCCTGCCTGGATATCCAGGCTCCTGACAACTCATTACCACGGGTAATGACCCTGTATTATGATCCTTTTAAAAAGAATTATATCATTATCAATATATTTGGTTGCATATCATCATATCCCATGATATCCCCATTGCGGTTGGGTATAGACCACCATCTTGGGTATATTGAAACGTCTAAGCCGAAGATTCTGCGCGCCAGCCCTTGCAGACTGCCTCACTCCCCAAGCACATAGCTGCAGAAAGGTAGGTGTAGGACGTACAGTTACTGGAACCATACAAGGTAGTGCCCCACTTCATTGGCAATGTTGACTTATAACTCCAGTAACTCTTGGGTGGTAGATATATTGAACTAGTTGATGGGGGCTGGGGGTTATAAAGCGACTTAGATAACGTTTGGGGGGCACCTTGGGGCTGTATGCAGGATATGGTTCTTGGGAATCTCTTTTACATATCGGCGCCTTTTTTTTAGTCTTTGTCGGTTGCATCCCTGGTAACTCCACAATCAAGAACTGCCAAAGTCGTCCCACCACATACTGTATGGCTATGCAATCTTAGGTACAGTATCCTGCAGATGTGTTTTAGCTGGCATTCTAGATGAGTCTCGACGAAAATACATAAAAATACCATTGGCCACAAAGTTCATGCCCAAGTGAGCATTCCCCGTTCTTGGATTATTGTAATCCCTGATATACTGGGTAGCACAACGATCATCAGGGGTTCAGCAGGGTTTAGTCCCCTATTACAATCCGCTATAATCCCCTATTATAAATCCCTGATATTATAATCCCCCAACTAATCATCAACCAACAGGGGTAGATATCAGCCACTGCTCAAGCTGCTTGTTGGTCAGTCCAGCTCAACATCACTGGTCAGCTTGAACCCTTCCCTGTGTAAACATGTTTCTTGTCCCATGTTTGAAGGCAAAACGAGGCTATTCAACCATTAATCCCCAAATTGTTGATCAATTCATATCCAGATGTCTGAGGGGGTTTTATCCACTGCCAATTGAACTATTACTCCACTACACAACACTAGGTTTCCCAAAAAAAATCAGCATGCGCTCACGGAGGCACCCTTGCCAGCGGCCGTTTAGATGGTACCCTGCAGGAAGTGTGACTCGATGTTTGACGTTTTTGCTGCTTCAAGATGCAATTATCTCAACATTATTGGGGAAAAATGGAAATTGACCATCATTCAATGGGATTGAATGGGATACCCTCTGGTAATCAAACAGTGGCTTGCCAAAAAAGAAACCCTTTGTTTGTATATAAATTATTCTCCAGCTACAAATCTCCATTGAATTCGGGAAGTTCCCAACTAGTCGATGGTTCATAACACCACCCAGTGTTCATAACACCACCGCAGTTCGCTATATCCCATCTGGGTTTCGAAGATATGGTGCCCCCAAAGATGATGGTCGAGATTTTTTCACTGTCCGAATCTTTGAACAGTTTAGTAAAGGGTCTGGTGAATTCCTCACGTTTGGACTAACCCACATAATTCACCCCAACATGTTCGCCAACTGAGGTCATATGATCCCTGGCAAAAAAAAGGAGGAACGGAAAGTGCTGTGGGATGCATTCTATGCCACGGAGCCATCATTCAACCATGAAAGGGGGTCATAATGAACAGCATCCCAGTCAAAAAGGGATATACGATATGATATACCATGATGGTATAATTTTGGTATACCCCAATTTCATAAACCTCAATTGGGGATGGTTTCTCATTGGGTTCACCTCAATCATATTCACTAGCAAATTCAAGCCACCGTCCTGTTTTGCACTTTTCCGGGTGCAAGACTGATACATGGAAGCATCAAACTCGTTGAGCCACACCGCCACAGTTACCTAAGATTTGAGTGGCAAAAAACACGAGTCGAGATGCGCTCATCGCACATCTTCCCTAGAGAGCGCCTACCATTTCGAGCAGGTCTAGACATCTGTTGATTCTGCCGCGCTGAGCCCTGGGGTCAAATGGCGGGCCTGTCAAGAAAGCTGGCCGACACAGCAAAAGAAAGAGCTACGGTTTCTGGCACCAACTTTCTGTCAAAAATCAGGCGGCAGAATGGGCCGAGTGAAGTTTCCGGTCGCCTTCTGTTGATTTCATCGCATCAATGGGTGTGACATATGGATCAAAATGGAGTGTTCACCCACAATGGGAATTGTAATTTCAAGCAGCAGAAACATTGGGGAGGTAACCAGCGTCACGTACGCTGAGCGCCAACCCCATGGCGGGATGTTCTGATGAAAAATCTGTGTTTCCAAAGTCATGAAATTTGACCCCCATCACGAAGTCTCAAACCCTTCTTGTTGCCTCCTGCATGAGTTTGGCAATTACATAGAATGGGTAATAGGGTATAGGCACAGATCTGTATTCTGATATTCTCAGCATTTCGCCATGTATGGCTGCTAAACATGAACAGTTTCTGCCAACCTTTCACCAACTTACTTGATACCCAGCAGCAACAAGGACGTTTCTAGCTGGGTAACGAATTTGAATATTGCATATTCTGCTCCCCATTGAACCGTCAGCTTAACTCTTGTCCAAACCATGGATGTGGCTGTCCAAAAATCCATCACGGCTCCGGAGAACAAGCCCTTAGACTCGGTGGAAGTCCTTCTCATCGCAGCGAGTTGACTCAGAAATCCCCGAAATAATGCCGGACTTGATGTCGGTGTTCATGGAAAATCATCGATACTGTACAAATGGCTATTTTCCATTCCCATTTTTGAGTTCGATTCACCTTGATTAACCGGCGGTCGTCAAAAATCATAAAATTTGGAACCCAGCCAGCAACAACCGCTGGAAGCAGCTTGAATATGTTGACCTCAACTTTTGATTGAACTGCAACTCACTGCAAAGTCATATCTGGTCTTGCCGCAGTCCAAGGTTTTCCCTGGGCTGCACATCTTATTTCTAGCATCGGAAAATCACATTTGTTCACAAATGTGACCGTATGAGGCAGGGCCATTGCCCTGTCATCCATCTAGCCATTGAAACAAGCGGCATATGGATGTACGACAGGTTTCACGGCGGTTGTGGCCGATGAACCACTTCGCGCTACAGCGTTCCGGAGGCCCAAGTATGAATGAATCGGAATCGAAATCTGCTTCCAAATTGACTGTCCAGAAAGATTGTCATCCAAGAAAAGACCTTTGGCATAATTTGGCATATATCATCATATATCATGAATATCTTCAAGACAAAGGGTATTTTTAAGCAATACACTTGAGATGTAACCACTCATCTTTGAGGTCTGCGCAACTTTGAGCCATGGACTTTGGGTGATGATGGCTATCAACCTTCATCCGCTGTAGTGGGAAGGGGGATCCCCCAATGTGTATTGCATGTAAATATGTTTTACTATATATATATATATATATACATATGTATATAAATAGTGTATTTATCTATAATTCCACAATATTCTGTTCATATGGTTTATTACGCAAAAACAAATCATTCCCAGCGATGCATTTGTCAAACACAACTGTGACGCAAGAAATTACATCTGAAAAATCATGGGTTTTCCACAGGTCAGGCCACTGGAAAGCTGAGCGGCGAAGGTCACGGCGGAGCTGCCATTCCCGCGTTGATGCGTTTTTTGCTGAGGGGCCCTCGGCTGGGCCCGGGGTGAGGATTCCCATGGTCCCAAGCTGGGTCACCAGACAGGGATATTCCACTCAAATTGAGGATGGAAGAATGGTCTATTGTTGGGTTTACCTCTTTATTACTGGGTTTACCACCTTAACCCAATGTTTTGATCCATGGCAACTGAATGAGGAGAATTATGAACCAGTGAAGAATGCAGAACTTTGCACTTTTGAAAGTGCAATTCCACTAAATCATCATCATTTTCCCCGTGAAGATCGCGATTTTGGGGTACAGTATCCACCATGTTAGGAGAAACCCAAGTGAATTGATAGTCGCAGTCGGAGCCCACTAAATTTTGTAATGGTACGGCTGAACCCTGTTTGAGTAACCATGAGTCAACAGAGGTCTTGGCCATGTTGGGAATAAGATCAAATCAAATGTAGTGTGGCAAACCCAACGATAGAACACTGCAGCCAACACAAATACGAGACTTAAACAAATTAGCATAGCTTGCAACCGAAAATGGGTTGTACACTGCAGCAAGCCCAGCTTTTTGATGCCTTTTCGTTCCACTTTCTCTTTCCAATCTTTCCATCTGGCAAAAATGCAAAAAACTGATCACAAACCAAACGATCAAGATGAGATGGTTGCCCTTGTATGAATATCATTATTACTATATATATGTATACATATTATTTTATTATTATCATTTATTTATATATATGTATAGCAACCCCCAAAGAGATAGAAAAGTTGGAAACCTGGAAAGTTAGAAAAGTTAATTTACTTCTCGGACCCCAGGACCCGGTCATCTTCACCGCTACTCTCTTTTTGCGCGCAGGTCGCAAGCCCGTTCCGCCTGCGAACTTGCGAAGTTCGAGAAGCCGGGTACAACGAGTTGGGCTTGCAACTCCCCTGAAAACTGAAGAAACATATCTCCTATATCCCCTATATCCCCAAGAATACATGAAAATAATATCATATACCAAATATAGTATAGCAAATATGGTTGAAAAATGTGATCATCCTTTCAAAAAATAGACAACTATCCCAAACATCCCCAAGCGATGATATGATGCTAAGAACACAAATATGATAAGAAACCCTCCATCATAAGAAAAAAATGTCATCATCCCCAAATATCCCATTTATGTGGCTGATATCTAATTATGTTGAAAATCAATTGAGTTGCCACGCAGATTTGTATGTGGGATGAATACGTATGGAGATTTTTAGAGTATTCAGCCATGAAAAATCTCCAAATCTTTGGGGGTCAATCATGTTGAACAACAGCCGATGAGTCAAAATCCGCCATCTGAAAGAGGCGATGAAGAGGTGTTTTGATCCATATCCCTAGGCCCTAGAGACTTGATTCTGCTGAATATAATTGAAAAGATGGCTACATCCATGCACGAAATTGCGAAATTGTGGGTTCTGGTACACCAGGTTTTGGTTCCGTTTGCATGATAGCTTCCATCCCAACTTTCAGTAGGTGTGCAAGTATCATGGCAGCATAGTTGTGACAACATATACGAGGTTCTGCCCTCTTTGTTCTCGTTGTTGTGGTTTTGTGCAAAGGGCGTTCCAGGTATGTATATACATCATCACTGTACATTTGGGGATTCCGTTCGGGGTTCAAATCGTTTACCTCTTGGGTGGGTTGGACTTACCAACTTCGTGTCAGATGTTTTTGCTGGTGCAAGTCTTTCATGTTTAAAAACTAAAATCCACGTCTTTGCTCTTTCAATTTCTTCAATCCCTGGGTTTCTTAGTCCTTTGACCACTCTTTGTTGCTTGTACCCTGCTGTTCACATCCCAAAAATGTGGCCTTGACCATGGTATCGACGGTATGCTGGGATGTTTTTTTTACAACCCAGCCTGGGGGGTTGCAGGTTTAGTCTTACGTACCCTGCAATCTCCGCTGGGTAGTCATCCCTATATTTACAGCCACCATCAGAAACATTCAGCCACTTTTCGCCCCGGTCCCATGATCTAACCATAGGGATGTGAGGTGATGCAGAGGGATGTGAAACTATGACCTGAAGGTCATGTTGGGATTTGTCCTCATTCAAACCATCATAAACACATCGAGTTCCGGAGAATACTGAGGTCGCGCTCGAATTTGCACCACTCATAGATGGTTTCAAAATGTTTGAACTAATATATATATATATACATATACACCCTCCGCGAATCAAACATAGCAATGGAAAATCCCCCCCTTTATAGACTATTCTCCCTTTTCAATCCATTTTTTTAAAGGGATTTTCCATTGCCACGTTAAGAAAACCGGAGATGCTGTTTGGCCATCCATCTGAAGACTTTTTGTTCAATTGGGATCCTCATCCTATTGGCTTCGGTTGTTTTTCGTGAGTGGTAACCAGTATTGATTATATCCCCATAATATGATATTAAATATCACCATTGAATATTGAAACCGGAAAAACCAATAAGATCAGAAGTATGTATGTATATATATAATATGTAACATACTCATCATATGTATATATATATATATACACATAATTCTATCCCCATAAATCTGGTCAACCCAAGAAAGGTCCCTCCCAGGCCTTGCCACGACTGGGAGCTTTGAAGAGCATCTGTCGACGCACGTTGAAGTGAAGCCTGCTAGGACCAGATGGGTTTTCTCTCATTGGATTGGGTTAAGGGAAAATTTACAGAAAACCATGGATTTTCCTATGGGGGTTTCCTGTAAATTTTCCCATTAACCAATCCAATGATTTCTCTGAAAATCTCTGGAAAAAATATGGAAAACTTTGCAAAACATACGGAAGAATTATGTGAAAATTATGGGAAAACTATGGGACAATTATGGAAAATCATTGCAAAAGTAGGAAAACAATGGGAAACCCAACAAACATCTTGGGTAAAATCGATGGGAAATTATGGGAACCTAAAGAGGATACAGTCATAAAAACATGTGAAAATCTATGGGAAAGTGATGGGAAGATCGTGTTCAGGAGCTGGGACCTGCTGAGAACAGCAACGTCAACGATTTTCGGGGTCCATTGGCTGATGCATTGTGGTCACATGACCACGAAAGCATGTTCACATGGGTCACAATCGCTGTCAAATGGTGCCAAATACTCAAGAAATGTGGATAATTTTGACGCGTGCTACACATGTTTGATGTCCGTCAACGCATTTTGACGCATCTTGACGTATTTTAACACGTGTGTTCCTAAGAATGAAAATGCATCAAAATGCATGCCCCAATTTGAACAGATCCTTAAAAGGTTTGTTCAGTCAGATTAGGGCTAGAAAACCAGAAGGACCATGGCCATTCGGACATATCAAACCCAAAACAATCACCAATGATTTTTTGTTTTTTATCCGGAAGAACATACGACCCCTCGCGGTATCATACGCCATTTTACTACTACTTGCGCCAGCCGCATGGCACACCGCTTACGCCAAACATCAATAATCTTCCGCCATTTGCNATACGACCCCTCGCGGTATCATACGCCATTTTACTACTACTTGCGCCAGCCGCATGGCACACCGCTTACGCCAAACATCAATAATCTTCCGCCATTTGCAATTCCTATTGGCACACCGATGGTCAAAATGGACGAAT
>BGPT01000347.1:115826-157460 GCA_003297045.1 Symbiodinium sp. clade C Y103 | reverse complement strand
CTATTTCTCTCTATATATTTCATGTTATACGATTTTCACAATTACATATCTCACTATACTTCTCTTCGCTCTCGGGCCATCCGTCGTCTAGTTTAATGGTTACTTGTGAGACATTAACGGAAAATTAATGGTTTAATCATGAGATGTCTCTCGGATACTACTAATGATTCATAGGGAATGGACAACTGGAACATTGTTGATCCACCACTTCAGATATGGGGAGTAATGAGGATAGGGCCAACAAACTGGTGTGATACAAGTGATACTTAAGCAACCACTGGCTAGGTTGATCATGGTTGGAATATGCTGGAATCACCTCTTTTTGGAGCCCCAAAAAATAGAGAAACTATGATGAACTGGGGTGGTTTATCCATGGTGAACAGCAATTGTGGGAAGTCTTCGCACTTTGGAACAACCTCATGCCACCCGACCTGTACCTTGCAGCCATGATGTAGATTGGCAAGCAACAACAAATGGTATCATTATACAGGTACAAAGTAGATAAGAATGGTAGACAGAAATCAATGCCAATCCGCTTGACCATCAGGATTATCATATCATGTACAATATGTAGACCGCGGGAATAAACAGTGGTTGATAAGGTAGGGGGTTATCCCCAAAAGTCATGAATTGCTACTTCAGAGGTACCGCCAAAATTAAACGGCCTCTGGGGTCATTAATCCAAGGTCAGGTTGACATTGTGGCTACACAGATATGCCAGGCTTGGATTTCTTCAATGATCGTTGCTGTAAATCCCTGAACATCTTTGGATCAGTGAAAAAATCACATCATGGCAGGAACATGTACATTGACAAAACATGCATATGTTCGAAAGTGGTGTGCTTTATTGGTGAATGGTGTTCAAAAACAACCCTTGTGAGTAGAATGAAACATGAAACTACCACCGGTTACCGAATGTAGAATGTTGATGGAACGTGTCTAGGTCAAAGGTGCGCAAGTCTTGGGCCATTTCTGAATATTGACTTTAGTGTCGACCCCGGATTTGTCCATTTTCCCAATCCGGGGGTTGCCCCCACAATAGTGATTCCAATTGCTGTTGCAGTTGCACCACCCGTCGTAAACTGGTGGTTTAGCAGGATCAAAAGTGAACTTTTTTCTGACCCTCAGTGCCTGCATCGATATATGTCTTTCCATTCAAAACACCAGGTATTTCCCATGAAACACTGCTGGGTTTTTCGATCAGTGTCCCAATCATCATTTCCATTTCAGGCCATCGGTTGCCCAGCGCACCACCACTGGAAGAAGACTCTGAGGAACCTCAGAATCAGTGGCCAGCGCTGCAGCGCAAGGTCTGGCCCTGGGGACCCTTGGGGGCCAGATGGTTGGTGAATTCAATGTTTATAATGGGAGATTCCAGACAAAAATGGATGATGCCAAGGGGTAAAATAGGGGTACACCAAGCGGCCTGTTGATAGTAGGGAAAATGATGATTTTTTCCCTAAAATTTCAGACTCACAGACATTTTTTGGAGGTAAATGTGAGCCACACCCACGTGGTTGTTCAATTTTGACCCGTTTTTCCATCCACTAGTGCACAGACAATGATGGAAACGAGTGGAAACCCGCGCACTGCAATAGTAAACCCGAAACATTTCGCTTACAGTACTACTCAAGAAGTAAATAGTAATACTCTGGATGAACAAGTTGACTCATTCCAGGTTGTAAGGTTGTGAAATTGTTGGTTTCCCCACTATCCGCCATCAGCTCTGAGCTTGGTCGTTCCACTCAACATTATTCCAAAATTAACACAACAAACTATAACCAAACAGAAAATCCCAATCACAACTCAGATTGAATCGTATGAATTCGCCCCTTATTTTCTATCACCAGCTAGATCCCTCCGGAAAGTGAAAAAACACACCCATCCGCCGACCATCAGATCTCACTGAGATTGAGACTCTCCGCAGATGAACTGGAGCTGGACCTGTGTGGCAAAGCAGAAAAATCCCCAATGATCAAAATGGAAGGAGTACCCTCTGGTTTCATCAAACATGGCAAGCTGGGAAATCCCCAAACATCGTCAAAATGAGGTTTGATCGTCAAATGTTGTTGTTCACTCTTGTTTTCACTTTGTTTTTACTTGTTGTTTGTCTGTCCCATTGTATTTTTTTTGTGTGATCGCTTTTTAGGTCACGTTGTTTTTACAATTCCATTTTCTTGCTTTTCACTTTTGTTTTTGCGTGTCTTTTTTTCCAGTTTTCCAGTCAAAGCCTGCAAAAAAAAACTTAAATATATGAATATCATGGAATATATATATATATGTGTACAATTGTATATATTCTGATATATTCTGTATATATCGATTTGTATTCGGAATATGTGTGGATCATATATGGAATACAACATGGAAGATCACGTCATCTCCGGTTGGTTTTCAGTTTTTCATCTCCAAGGCACTGGTCTTCCGAAATGGAGGATGGTGTGCTGATTCCTGTGCTCCAACTACCTGGGGTCGCCTGACGTTGCGTTGAAAGGTGACAACTGGGGATCCATGACTGAGGCCCTCTGGTTATTTAACAGTTCGCCATGGAAAACCACCATGTTTAATAGGTAAATCACCATAAATCACCTGTAAATGGGCCATTTTCCATGGCTATGTTCAATGACTAACATATAGCTATTGAAAATGGCCATAGAAATAGTGGATTTTGCCATGAAAAATTGTGATTTCCCATAGTTCTGTTAGGCAATACCAGAGGGTAAGAAATATTTTGGTGTGCCTGAAGATAGGGTACCTTTCAATCCATTGGTTAGTCATCAGGTTCCCTATTGAGAATATCATTTGGGGGGTATAATACCCACAAATAGCCATTTGAATGGGGAAAATGATGATCATCCATCGGAATTGGAATACACGATTTTCAGACCCAGAAACTGATACATGGTATACTTTTTGTTGGGACTCGGACATCGGAAAATCCGACCAAACCGGACAGTTGCTTACAGTACCAGAAATTGCCAAAGATGTGTGTCGTATCTATTGGCACCCCATATTTGAGCCATGTATGGGGGTTTCCCAAAATGGGGGTACCCAAAAATGGATGGTTTATAATGGAAAATCCTATCAAATATTTGGGGGTACCCCTATTTTAGGAAACCTCCATATGGATGTTCAAATTCAGGCTCCACGAGTTATTGGTTTCTTCAAGCTGGGCATTGATCGAACAGCCTCCAGCAATCCAATCTGGCTGGAAAATCGGAAAAATCTCCAGTCTTTACGGCTGGTTCAACCATAAATCATCAAATGAATATAACTTATCCAACAGTAGATTACCATATATTACCCCTTTGATGCTAATATTGTGATCACATATGATAACATGATAAGAATGGTGGATTTCACTGGGCCTTGGCTTTGCCACGCAAACTTGGCTCACCTCGAAACGAGACCGGCCACGTGGAGTGCAGAGGGTTCAGTGAACAAAATGATGGCTGGAAGTAAGTTACATCACACATAGGTTACATATGTATATATATATATATATGAATACTACATAAGTGACTTCTGATAACTTACGAATATGCTTGGTTTTCAGAAGTAGTTTCTAACCTCTTGGATATCTTCTTTTTGTTGCATACTTATCAACTACTGTGCTGGTTAAGAAGTATGCCAAGAACTGGCTTTCACATGTAGATTGTGGCCGCTTAGGCTACAATCAGATTTTGTCAGCTGTTGGTCAAGAAGTCTGAGAAGTAACGTTTAGCTTTATTATATACATACATGGGCAAAGGCCAGCTAGGGGCTTACAAAGCCATGGCAACCAGCTACTAAGTCGGGTGATCCTCTAACTAGAGACTGACCGCGTTACGTAGAGTAGAACGCCGCTGGAAAAGCGACCAGGGATTATAAATTACAACAATTTGTTACTGTAATGTGGGCGTGTCTGAAAACAGGAGGTACAACCCCCTAAGAATTGCAGTCTTAATCGGGAAAATGATCATCAATCATCAAATTCAGGGGATGTTCCCCTAAAATTTCAGACTATGGCGAAAGAATCCGCCACTAAAGCAATGTCCAATATCCTTTTTGCCATGGCCGCTTTTTGAGAAAGTAGTGTTTTCAGAATCCTTTTGATTGGTTCCAGTGATCACTTTTGGAAGAATTCCCAACACGAAACATAATACTTCTGGGATGGGTTAAAATGATCACCCACCTAAAATTTACCAATGAACATATCTAAAAATGTGGTTGCAGGTGTGTATCCTATGATTTGGGTTGGCCGTGGTTTTGCCCCCTGTTCAGCTAAAACATTGAGATAAAATATGTAGGCCACTGCAGATAAGACCAACAAGGATTGGCGCATCCCCCATGACATAAAATGATTGTTTCACAATCATATGCCAATCTTGAAAACTTCTTAGCTTTGGAATGATCATTCCTAAATCCATTTCAAAAGGATGGAAACTACAAAAAGCGTTCCAGGTATGCGAAGAAGTCTTGTTGGCTCGAGCGTTCCACGGTCAGTTTACAAGGAGAGCATCTACAAAGGTCCAAATGTCACATGGAAGCCCGCCCGAAATGGGTCTGGAAGTCGTACGCATTGGAAGTGGACGAAAAGAGATAACCTGGGGAAGACCATCTCATCTCCAGAAAATAGCACACTTTTCAGTCTTTTACGAATCATCTATGGAAATTCGTTTGCACTTCCATGGGAATTCAGCAAGTTTTGGGATGGCTCCCCAATGATCACCAGAGGTTGGCTAGTGAGGTCACAATTTCATGTTTAAAATTACCACTGACAAACCATGGGAACTATTTTTACCCTCTGGTAATGACTAACATAACTATTGAAAATGGCCATAGTTGATTTCCCCATTAAAAATGGTGATTTTCCAGTGCAAACTCTTAGTTTACCAGAGGGTAATCATGAATTCTGTGTAATGTTGGTAAAACAATAATAAACCATCCCCAAAATCACCATAAATAGGTGGTATAAACCCTTCCCAAATGGGTGGTTTATTATTGTTTTACCCACATAACGGTGTCTCCATGAAAGTCTGCCGCCCCAGGCCCCCGGCAAAGCGGTGCAAGCGGCGGCGCTGTGGAGTTCGGCAGTGGCCGTTGAGTCGTCTCGTCCTCCTGGCCGAGGGAAACGACCCGTTGAGAATGTTGATAGGTGGTAAACATCCCATGATTTACTAATTTACCATCTGGTTGTTTAACATAGCCATGGAAAATGGCTAGTTTTGGATGATTTTCCGATTAAAACCTCTATTTATAGGGGATTTTCCATGGCTATGTTAAATAACCAGAGGGTATAGGGTTCAAAAACCATAAGTGCTGCACCTATAAATGAATCATCCGTAGTACCATCCGCAGTTGTTGTTTTTTGTCTTTGCTTCCAATAGTGCATTGTTTCGATTGAAACCCTTGCTCTCACATATGCATACGATTCCCACTAGATTCCTGAAATGGATGATTTCTAAACATACAGCAGATTGAAGCCATAAACTGACCTTTTCTTATGCTTGACATCTGCAAGTTGTGTCAGAAACTCGGCTCTCTGCCTGAGATTAACCGGGTTTGGGGATGCCCCACCCCACATGTTTTACTTTGCAACACCTTGCACTTTCAAAGGTGGTGAAGAAGCAAAATGGGATTTAAGGAAAAAAAAAACATGCCACACAATCATTGGTTTGAATTCGGATGGTGGCTGATGAGACTACACCCATCAAACCTGACAACGAGGCATAGCAACTTTATTGCTGTAATCATATGACCATTCTATCCCGGTGCTTCTTCTACCCTCTGGCAATTTACCGTAGCCATGGACAATTACCCATTTGCTTCACTGATTTAGTATTTTTTGTATTTGTTTCCCATTGCGGACGCTGTCGACTATCATACGGCATAAGTCACTGGATCTTCTTTCACGTTTACATGGATTCTAGCCATCATACCCGTAAACTGGTTCTTTTTGCAAGTTAAATCCCGCATTTTCCGGATTAGATTTCCCAAACGGAATATTGTTGGTGACATATTTCCATCATCCATCCAATAAACTAATATCCTTGTCAAATATCACTATCATTCACCATAAGACATTCCCATGAAATGATATGCTTCTTTTAATAGTACCTATATAACCTGACATTGATATCAAGAATATCCCCGTAAAGACTCTCATTGATAAGCTATCCTAGACTTTATTTATCAATTTGATATAATTTGATAAAGATATCCCCATCATTGGATTGGTTTAAGGGAAATTTTAACCGGAAACCTCTATATTTCATGGGAAAATTCCATGGGTTTCCGGTTAAAATTTTCCCATTAACCAATCCATTGACCCCATGACATAAATTGAAATCAGATATCCTCAACCCCTCCATGATCGCCTTCTCAGCAAAGGGCAGCACCATGGCGCCGGTGCGACGGCGACGCCTGGAAAACGCTTGGGAGTTATGTGGGTCGTTTGCGGAAAATGATGGGAAAAATGATGGGATTTTGATCTTGGATTCTTCTTATGGTATAAATATTATGGGAAAATTGTGGGAAAATGATGGTATTTTTTTCTTGGAAGATGATTTTTCACAGCTCGATTCTTATGGATTCTTCTCTTTTGTATGAAGGTTTGTGTTTGATTTCTCTGAGAAACCAGCAAACATGGGGAGAGGCCACAGAGAAATGTTCGCAGAACAGGTACCAAAAAGGATCAAACAAGTGGAAGAATCAGCAAAAATTATGTCCTGAGCTTGAAATGCTCAAAGGAAAGAAATCAATAGAATGTATGTTATAAGCAACAATTGCAGAAGAGAGGTTGCGTGGGAGCTAGCCATAGCTGGTTCGCGCTCAACCACCATCTGAAAGTTCATTCATCCCCTCAGACAATGCTTTTTCATTGATAGGAAAAGGGAAAGTCCACCAGTGTTGCCCGAGCTATCTCACTAGCGGCGCTTGGGGTAGCCAGCTCATTTGCCATTGACATCAAGCCAGAATTGGCACGTGGGATGTGGCCACAGCCGAACTGCGGGCTACCCTCTTTCAGAGTTCTAAGTATATTCGAGACAATTTCGCCACCAGCTCTCAACGATTGGTGAAGCGTTTCATGGGCGTGGTACCAACTTCTATATCTATCCATCCATCCGCCGTGGCTATCCATCTCCTGATGGCCATCCAAGTCCAGTTCGCCCACCTCCGGCGATTCGGCTTTTCTGCCTCAGGGGATACTCTCCATGTGTCAAACTTTGTCAAACTTGGATGATTTCTGGGGCTCACAAATTCCAATCCATACTTGCTATCCACCATTTAAGTGGTTTCTTCGCTTGCAATGGCCGGTGAGTACTGTTACTTGCTTCCTCCCATTTTGGTGGCTAGGGGCTGTATTTAGGTCCAAAATCTACCATGAACAATACAGCTGGCATCTCATGCCACTAGTCTGTGGGATATGATCTTGACTTACGTATACCACCACTGAATTGTTTTCCAACCGCCATTGCTGATTGCTCTACCTAGCAGCCATGGAAGGGGAAATAATGGCCTGCTGAAAATGATCAGTTCAACATAGTTCAACCAGTTCTAAGAAAATCTGGGAAGTTACACTTTCCAGGGTCATCAGTATCATGATAAATTCCTTGTGTTGGTTGAACTTCCTTTCCGACCCAAACAGATGTGTCTATCAAAACCTGGAACTCTACGGGCCCATCCAATCCAAGATCCCAAGTCCCAGACTTCGTTGGTCCTTCCATGTTGCGGGGCACTACGAATTGGCACCAAAAGAGATGCGACCCTACGAATAAGTGTAGAATGTGGGCTATAATATAACCAACAACCATGAATAACAATCAAAATTCGGGATGTACCGAAAACCGTCTAGCTGTCGTTTTTTTCGTTGATGAACAACTCCAGAACAGTGGCCGTGGCAGAACCGAGCCGTGGCAGTTGGCACCTGTCGATCATCCTACGAATCTTAAGTGGCTGGGCCCAAAAAGTTGCCGGTGACCTAATTATAATCCAAAATCCCATCAAAAAAAGTTGCCAACCCCTCGACTCAGAGAACTTCCCAGGCTTAAGCGGCTTCACTTCCAGCTTTGACAAAAAAGACCGGTCCTCTGGTATGGATCTCCACTTTCGTTGGTCCCTGCGGAACTTGTCACCAGCCGAAGGCAAAGAACTGGTGATTTTGAGGAAGAAAAATGAACATATCATCCGGAATCATTGAGGAAATGGATGGAAATTGCACGCAAATTCCGCAAATCTACGTTTGGGTAGGATTGAAAACCTGAAAAGGTCCTTCTGTTCACAGCTATTGTGGATATTCATCTCTCCAAATATGGAGTATCAAGGCGTTTGATCCGCTCGAGGTGATGTGGCCACGACCATCAGGTTTGGTTACACACCCCTAGTCTTGTTGGTCATATCCAACGTTTATCCATATGGAGGTGTCCTAAAATGGGGGTACAAATCATCCAAGTCAGTAGACCTAGTATTGAAACAACCATGGTGACTTGAGCATCTCCCATTTTAAGAAAGCCCCATATGTATCAGTTCTATCCCAACCGCCCGGAAAACCCCGGGCACCCTCTTGTGGCGGACGTAACGAGGGGGCCTCTCCTGACCGAGTGCTTGCCAGCTGACGGAGATCCCTGAAACCACTGTGAAAGATCCAGATGGTCAGTGAAGTGTTTTGAGTACCTCCCGGGTGCTGTATGCAATCCGGTAACTTATATAACAGTTTGCTGTGGCAAATGGACCGTTTATAGGTGATTTAGCTTTTGAAAATGGTGATGTGCGATATGTGAAATTTCCCCACCAGCAGTTGCAGTGAGCTCAGCTAAGGCCATCTGTTGGATTGTATTCTGAGGCTAGGAGGCTCGGCTTTGAATTTCAAGTTTGTCCTACAGAAGAAGCGATTTCGAGGGAACCATACAGAGTGGGTGGCGTTCCAAATCAGCAATTGTGGTTCTCAAAATTGTCTCAGAAAACCAAGGTCCGAGATACTAAAATTGAACCCACTGGTGATTTTTATCGGCTACCGACCCCTTCCCATCATCCGCAGCCCTTCGCAGCCAAATGAACAGGTCCTCCTATCATGAGTCGTTTCCTGAGAAGTGCCGCAACCTGACTGGGTTGCGAAATTCGCCGGCAGTTTGCACCATGGTGTCTGTCAGCAAAAATGGAGGTGAGCGAAGTAAATGTATCGGGCCACATGCGCCAGGGTCAAAACATTGTGTATGTATAAATATCCATCCAAAATAATCGGAATCCAAACATAATGGGTATATATAAATCCGTCCTTGTTAATGGATTGATGACCATCCCCTAATATTGGTATGTATAAAATCCAATTTTTGACCATGGCACACATGGCAATTTGCTGTAAAATATAAATTTTGATTTTGTGAGATAGTCCAATGTCCGGCTGAGGTCTTGTCAACTGACCGCATGAAGTGCTAACATTTCCGAAACATCGTGATTGTTGAGCAACCCGTTTTTACTTTTTCGCCGCGGCGAGTATGGAACTTCGGTATCAATTGATGTGGGTTGTGTTTCGGGAACCCAAGTGGTTCCCATGAACCCAGAGAGATTGACATGTTTTCCTTTTTTTCGTGCTGACCTCCAGTTGCAAACTTTGAAACATGTTTTTTTTAATCAGAATCAATCGACAAATTTTGTATGATTTTGGGTCCTCCATATAGAAAGAAACCTTCATACACAAAACCCCCAGTCCTAAATCATTGCTGAATCCCATGAAATAGTTTTGATATACCTTGATTCTTGGCGCATAGATTCCCATGTAATTAATACCCTCTGGCAATCAAACGTGGCAACGGAAAATCCCCGAACTGAATTATAGTTTCGAAGCTGGGAAAATCATCAAACTAAATGGTGGACTTTGTAGCAAAGAACCTTTGATGACACCGGAGAATAACCATCATTATCCCCAGCTGAATCACCTATTTTGTTGATGTTTTTACATCCCAGTGTTTATCTTTTCAAAACTATTAACTACATTTCGGTATCCCATCATTAATTCTTATCCCAAGTATGATCCCATTTCTTATCCCATTAATATTAATCCCATTTATCATAATTAATAAAAAAACGACTAGTTGGTAAATGTAGGTCAATATGAATGACTAGTCGGTTACTGTTACAAGTCAAGTTGATTAATCCCATTATGGTCCCACTAAATCAAAGAAATATATTCGTCATCATATTATAATCACTATCCCACTACGATTCAGCACTATATTCCCATTATCCTCCCATTCTGAACCCATTAAATCATAATAATGTTGGTAAAACAATCATAAACCATCCCCAGTTTCACCATTTCTATAGGTGGTATAAACCATTCCCAGTCATGGGTGGTGGTGCCTGGTCCACCGCAAAGAAGACGGCGGGGCCACTGGCAGCGAAGGCGCTCTGCAGGGCCGCAGCCTCGGCAACGGTCCGGCGGGTTTGTTGAGCCTACCAAGGTGGAATGAATCCAGCGGATGATTTTTTTTTTTGCAAAACCTTATATAAACCATAAACTACAAATAATCATGAAGAATTATAAACTATAAATATACATAAATATGATTAAATATGACTATAAAAGTTGTATAACCTAAAATGTCCCATGAAATTGTGCAAATGGGTGGCAAAAACCGCCGGTAGCTGTAGCTGGCTGAGGAGTTATTGAGCGGAATTTGTTGTGGGACATTAGTCACACACAAGAAACACTGAATTGCCCTTCTTAATATTCAATATTTCTTCAATATGAATGGTTTAATTGGGTCGCGATCATCAAAATTCAATGTTATCCGGATAAATGTTCATCATTCAATAAACTGTCACCCAGTCTGGAACGCTAGTCATTGAGAATGCGTCAAACCCTTAGGTCTGGTAAGCTCCAAAATAGGGATAAAATGGATGTTCACCCCCGTATATCTGGTAAAGATTAACAGTTTGCTGTGGAACATGACCTTAATTTCGATGATTTACCGATTGAAACTCGTGATTTTCCATAGCAAAGTGTTGACTTGCCAAAGGGATCCAAAGGGTATAGGCATTGATCCACTAGTCATATTTCAAGAAACGCAAAAGGGCCCACCACTTCACCCGGCAGTAGAGGCTAGGTTGTACTCGACTGAGAAAATTGATTGACAAGCTGACATCAATAGTTGTAGAAGACTATACAATGAAAATCCAATATGAAGGAAAACCATACTAGTAGTTACATATAGTTCGCTGGATCATCCAGAAAACAATCATTCTCCCTCATCAAGACGAATTACCGACTCACAAATCAATTTGAGGAAGCTGTCCCAGAAAGGAGCACCCTTGAGGTGCAGATCAACGATTTCTACATCCATTTCATCCCTTTTGGAAAAAATGTTTATGCACAGCGGTTAACCCCCCATATCTACCAAAAAAATACGTCCATTAACTATACACATTTTTTCGTGTAAAATGATATCTGCATCCAATTTTACCCGAATACAACTCCCACAGATTACTTTTGATATGGCTGCTCCCGGCACCCCAAATACCTTTGGGGTGGAAATTGGTTGAAGTTTTGGAGGTAAAAATACCTATCTTCCCCAGCGAACCCATGACTGTTCCGAGCCGGCACACTCCACACTGCCTTAACTCCTCGAGTTGAGATCACGGAAGTTTGGAGCTCCAAAACACTGTAGGGATGGGGAGATTTATAAAATTTCATCAAAAGTTTGGAACAAAGGACCACTCGAAACTTGCAAAAAATCAGGGGTTGCAATAAAGATTACCCCGTTTCAACTTCGTTTCAGCTGGTTTGAAGCTAAATGATGCTGGTTGACAAACAAACACATTGGATACAATTATCCACGTATTTTTAGGTCTGCAAGTGGATCTCAAAAATATAGGTGTCTCATGGAGACACAACCCCTCCATTCGTCGGGTCCATGGAGAAAAGGATGTTCCAAACCGTGAAATTTGTTCACACCGGTATCTCAATCCTCTCTAGCCCAACAACCAAAAATCCCCAACTTCCAACGCCCTGTGACCATCCTCCATGAGTTCTGGGTCGATGTGACGCTCCGGGTCTCGAGCTCTCAACTCGGGCCTGGTTGGGCCATCGATGCTTGGACCAGTCAGACGGCATGCTCCGGGTGAATCTTAAAGTTGGTGATGATGTGTGTATCTATGAAGCCAAGCACAATGATTCAGGATGCCTTACATGCTTGAAATACGCGTGTTTGTATATATATACATATAGAGAGAGAGAGACACACATACTTTACACTGTATATTATATGTATATATTGTATACACATATTGTATGTATATATCTATACACATGTATGTCATAAATTGGATGTATGTATATATATATATACATGTGTGTGTGTGTGTGTTACATACATTTATCTATATATCATATAATATCATATATAAATAGATCATGTATCATATGTATGTATATATATCATATCATATATATATATAGAGAGAGAGAGAGATAATCCTGTTCAAGGGGACCCCATGGGGCACAGAAGCATCCATTTCAACCCTCACTTGGTGTGTTCGGACGTCCCAGGATTGGTGTCAGCAAAGCGTGGCTTGGAAATCCCCAAATCAAATGGAGGTTTATAGCTAGGAAAATCATAGGAAAATATAGGAATATCCAGCAGAATCTATCATAAATGGAGGTTTGTAGCTGGGAAAATCAACCATGAATGGGGGATTTTTCATTGCCATGCCATGCTTTTCTGTGGAATCTTCTGGACCCCATATTGGAGGTTCAATGGAATCCAGAGCTTTTCAGAGCTTCGCCGAGAATTTGCTCCAGCATCAAGAATGGGGGTCAGCAATCCTGGGATATCTTGGACAATGTGGTAACGAATGTTGGTAAAACAATGCCATAAACCATCCCCTAAATCACCATTTTTATAGGTGGTATTATATATATATAATATATATATATACCATTCCCAGTCATGGCTGGTTTATGGCATTGTTTTACCCACATTAAACCCAAATGCCCAAAACTCCCACTGGGGAAGTATAGAATACCATCCGTTCCCGCCTGTTGCGTGGATAATCCGAGGGCACCAAAGCAACAATGGACACGGAACCTCCGAAACGTCCGCGGTGCTGTGCCGTGTGATGCCGTGTCTGTGTGTGTGCGCCCTAAAATGGTTGCTCAAATTTCTATACCCTAAGCTTCTACCCATTATGAGCATAAATTGGGCCCCAACCAAATAGTAGTTTGTTTGGGGCAACGAACATCCATTTACCAGCTATTGGTGTTCATCAGGGTACCGGGAGTTTGACCCATGACCGTGAAATGGACCTGAAGGATCCAGGTCCAGAACCTACAGTTGATAATCCATCCATCCAATCATGAACGCAATGATGTAGCATTTTCCCTATCTAAATGACCATTTTTGGGATATCCCCGCAATGATTTCAATAATTCAGCAACCCTTCTGGATCCATGTTCAACGCCAAACCTAGGACTTCAATCTCAACTGTCTAAATCTGTCTATCAATATTCAGTTTTCCCCAAAGATATAAGAATTTCAAAACTTGGATCAATCAAAGTCTTTGATCCCCTCTGGAATATCGGAAAGCCGAGAAAACCCGCCAGGACCTTTCGGCTTCTGAAGCACGTGCGACAGGTCGACCTGCATTGAAAATTGTGAGTTAACCATGAACAATTGTCGTTTGTATACCCCAAAAGAGTTGTGATTTAAGCATGAAAAATGTAGATTTTAAAAGATAAAATGTTGAATGGGATATACCAACCAGGATATCATGGGATATAATTGTAATATAATCAACAACGAATATCATTTGGGTGTGTCTGAAACTGGGGCTTACCATGCCCCCCAAAATAGCCACACATTTAGGACGAACCTATTGGGATAAAGGACGGTTGCAAGACATGACAAATATATCATACCCTCTGGATCCTTCTGGTTCTTTAGCATAGCTACGGTATAGATAGCCCATTCACTTCGATGACAAAATATGATGATTTACCGATCAAAAATTAGGTGATTGTCCATCGCGACCTTAGAATACCAGAGGGTGACTATTGAGGATGCTGGGGATGTTCAGTGCGCCATCACTATGGAGGATTGCTGGGCATCACCGGGGAATATGGTGACCTCTTGCATCAGCCTGAAACTGGCTGAAAGCACTTCGGAAAATCAATAAATGTGGAAGGTTTACCCTCTGGTAAACCAACATAGCTATAGAAAACCACCATTTTTAATGGGAAAATCAACTATAAATGGCAATTTTAAATAGCAAACTGTGATTTTGCCAGAGGGTATTGCACAGTTTCCACGGGTATTTGAGAACTCTGGTCATCTTCCAGGAATTCTTGAATCATCCACTGGTTTGTGTGGCCCATGGTACTTGATGGCTATGCGGATTCATTTCCAACATCAGGGATCGGACGTATGTTCCTTCTGTATCCCAAATATGGTAATTGCCAATTTTACCCTCCAGCGTCATCAAACATGGCAAGCTGGAAAGTCCTACATCAATGGAGGTTTCAATGGGAAAATCATCTGTAAAAAAGGGCTTCTTCATTGCCATGTTTGATCGCCGGAGGGTAGTGGTGTTCATGATATTCATGACATTGGATACATCATGAACACCATGAATACTGGAAAATATATATCATGAACATCAGAAATATCATGACATCAAGGTTTCCATAGTCATGGTGGTACCCCCAAATCGTCCATTTCCATACGATTTTTCCATTCTAAACCATCCAGCTATTGGGGTACCCCTATGACCCAGCTTTCGCCGTTGCCAGAATCGCCTCAATGCTGCCCATTGCCCCCTCAACCTGCCAGGATGAAGATTTTCATGAGGATGGCCGGATTACCCTCTGCGAATTCAACGTAGGAAAATCACCATGTTGAAGGCTGGTAAATCATCGAACTAAATGGACCATAGCGAAGGGACCATAGCTTTCATAGCAAACTGTTAGTCATTATCAGAGAGGGTAACCAAGAAAACTTGGGGTGGGAACAGTCAGCCAGCAAAAGCTAGTTACGTTTCATCTGCAAAAAAAATACTAACACCATCCAACAAAAACAGGGAGATAGCACACAGAATGTAGTACCATCGATCCTCGTCAGTGTGGTGTTTCTACTCGTCAGGACCAACATTTCAGTCACATTTCGAAACACGCCTTTTGGCTGCCAGTCAAATTCAATGGATATAGAAAATGATCGAAAACATGGTGATTTACATGTAACTTGTAACCATTAAAAAAATTGAAAAAAAATGAGTAAATTATTAACAGCTAGAGGAATATTGATTGGGACATCATGGGACATCGAAAAAAAAAACCTTCCATCCACTGGTTGATGGTCTTTTTCCATCCACGGACGGGATGGAAAATCTCATCCTAGCTGGGATCATCGGAAACTTTGGATAAGAAAAAATAAGCATATTACATATACATATAATGTGTATATATATATATCATATATATATACCATATATATCATATATACATATATATATATATATCATATTTTATTCCACTCGGTCTGAGACATGCTGCGCTGTCGCCTGCGTGCTGTTCCCAAGATTCCAAAAGCTGTTGTAGCGGAATCTGGTCGAAAGAGACTGCATTCTCTCGTTCACTTCATCACAGTCTGTGATGGCTACTAAAGAGAAAATGAATTATCATCCAATCTTGCTGCGCTGAGCATCATAGTCATTGCACATGAATACGCCTTTGGCTGTCTCCAAATAGGGATCGTAGGATGTCAGCATGGCCAGCGCCATCTCAAGGCCTGCTGGTTCATCAGTTGCCCCCTCTGCAGTGCGTGTATCTGCGAATGCCAAATGCTGAGCAGCAAGAATGCGATTCATTTCGGTTGGATATGCCTTTGCCTGAGCAGTTTTCCACACTCCTTTCTCTCGGCCACCAAGCCATACCGTTGGCTTCCAGTGCTTGTTGTACCCCTCGTACATGGCTGCACCGAGTCGCTCCAACCTGGCTGCCAAGATGTTGGTTGGCTTGGCAAATGGTTGTCCAAGAGGTCCTTGCAGGATAGTCCACCGGCGGATGTCACCCGCCAACATCAGCTGCTGCACAAAAGCTGATTCCCATATGGACCATCGATGGTCTTTGCCTCCGCATCCCGCAGGATGCTCCAGCGTAAACGAGCCACCGAAGGCATATATCAACAACAACAAAAACAATGCACGGAACATCAAAATGTTCCCGACCAGGGTCTGACGTACTTCTCTTAGAGTACGTTCATCACATCCCCACGGTTGTTCTGTTGTGCGAAGTGGACGTGGAAAAACTGCATCAGCTATTTGTATCCACCGTGCTAACGAGAATGTCTCGCACGGGGGACCACCATGTCCACCGATGACCTTGCGGGCGACAATGAGCCTTTTCCAGAGATGGTCATGGAAAATGTTGCCTTGCTCCGTGTCGATTGCTAGGTCAATCGGGATTGGTATAACATCTGCAGAAAGCCATGAAAACCATGATGCCAGATCCCCAATTCTTCTGTGACCAGCAAAGAAAATCAGAAAGAATTTCCTTCCATCGGCCATGGGTGGAGGGACATAGTCATAGTTCGGCAACCACTTCTTCACATTTTCCAGCAGCTGCTTCTCGACTTTTGCTGTTTCCAAACCAACATGGTGCATCTGCAAATCGGTCTGCTTTCTAACTGTCACCTCCCTGCCACCTTGCCCTGGTGGCAACATACCCAGTTTCGCCCATTCCTGAAGTTCTTCTTCTGAAGGATCCTCAAAAGGGTCTAGTGCCTCTTCATTGCACTCCTTAACAGAAAGTCTGTCTACCAGTTCGGCATCAGTGCAAAACCTCCAAATCTGGTCGTGCTGTTGGGATTTCAGCCCTTTCTGATGAACTGCAACCCCAATCTTTCTGTCATGTTCATCTAAGGCACTTGTCTCTTCGAGACTCAATGGATAATATCTCCGCATGTGCCAGACCCAACATTTGGAGCTGGTGAGCTGTACATGCCTCAATGCCCTCGGTCGGGAATGATACCATTTTCCACAAGCTCTGCAGGCCGCATCCACAATGAACCGTCTCAGTGCCACCCTCTGTCCGTGCGCCCTCTGTTGGTGCACGGCAAGAGTGGCTGCCTGTGGGAACACTGCTCCACAGTCGTCGCATGTGAATGAACCTGTGGTGTCCATTGTGTCCTCATTCATGTCATTCTCCATGGTCCAGCCCATGTCCCGCAGAAGATCGTCTTGAGACTTGGCATGTTGCTGCAATGTACAGAGCGTGCGGATCTTGCAAAGATGTGCTCTCTCCACTTGTTTGAAAGTCTTTTTCAATTCATGTGCCGCAGAATGAAAACATTCCCACATCTGAAAATCATGCAACTGAAAAAGTTCCTCTGGGATTGTTTCTGTGCCAACCTGGGTTCTCGCCCATTTGAGCGCCTGGAACACTCCCTGGAGCCATGAACTTTTGCCTCGCAGTGCATGATCGTGCAGGACAATAGCTGTCATCCATTTGTCGAAACAACGGAGCATGTGTGCAAGCAAGCGTAACCGATGTAGATAGAGCGCTTCCATAGGCATTGGTGCCTGAAGCATGTCTGCCAATTGAAACATGGTGCGATGCTACACATTGCCGTCGACACCTCTGGGCAATATTGTTTGATAAATCCTGAAAAGCCCCGATTGCCAACATGAGTACTCGCCCTGAGTCAAATCGGTCAGCGTACCTGCATGTAGGGAGAAGACTGAAAGCCCCATACTCTTAATGAGTTGGCTGCGTTTTGTCTGATCTAGTGTTTCATTGGTCAAGATCTTCCGCAATGGTTTCAGCTTGGCAAGTGCCGCTCCTGTTCGAATGCGTAACTCTGGCAATCGAGATCCGGATCTTGTGATATGCCCTCCAAGGTGTTTATAATGAGAGACAACTGGTATCTTCACCCCTGGCGCAAATTCACTCAAGATAGGAATCCCATCCTTGTACTTCTCTTCCATTTGCTGTCTGGCTTGGACTGCGCCCTTTCCATGATAAGCCATCAACACCGCTGTCTTACCAGCACCAAAAGAGAGAGCTAATCCATGCTCCAGCATGGAGTCCTGGATGATTTGCATCACCTCAACAACCTTGTTGACCAGTGTGCCCGGCGTACTGGTCACAGAAATTGCCAAATCGTCCACCCATGTGACCATATCTGAGATTTCTCCATGTGCAGATTGCCGCAATAAGGGGATACCCCGTTCACTGGCCCTTTCAAGAATGTGTCCCAGGACTTTGGAAAGCACAAAGGAAAAAAGAAGGTCTGCATTTGGATCGCCAGGACGTGATCCTGTCATTGGTGAAAAGATGTTGTTCCCATCTGGGATACAGAACCATGTATGCCCGAGCGTAGCTGCAACACTCTGCGCCACCAGCTTGGACCCTGTCGCTTGCAAGATCAAGTTGTTGTTCTCCATGTGGGCCATGAAAGCTTCCCACATCTCATTGGGCAGTTTTAATCTGGCGAACACTGTATGCAGCGCTGTCATTCCACATGCTGTTCCGGCCACAATGTGCTTGATCACTGAGTAAAAGGCTGCTCGAATGTCGACAAATATCGTCGCCTGAGCCTGCTTTTCCCAACGTGCCGCTGAACGCCAGAGTTGTACGTGGAGGTGCAAACTCTCAATGGATAGGCCAGAGCGACCTCCCCATTGCATGGGCCTTGCTGCAGCAAGGATTCCTTTGAGCAACTGTGGCCTCCAAGCCCGTGAGATAGCTCGGGATATGGTGGGCTCGAGTAAAATTCCTCGATACCCAGACATATGTCTCTGGTGGCCCTTCTTTTTCCATAGTGGCAACAGCCAACCACCGCAGAACTCGACTACGGCCTGGCCACGAATGGCCGCCTTCAGCACTAATGGAAAGAGGCGCCGCGCTGTGAGAGCTGGGTTGGACTGAAAAAGCTCTGGTCCCAAGCCATCGACCCCTGCTGCCTTCTGCTCATTGAGGTTGCGAATGGCTTCTTCAAGCTCGTAAACAGTTGGAATGTGCAAGAGCTCAGTTTCATCCCGTTCCTTCCAGTGATGTGGTTGTGAGCGTTGCATGAGAGCATCCAATGCCACTGGCTCTGCGTGCTCAATGGTGCTGAACTGCTCCTGCCATGCCACAGCAACTTCATCTCTGTTGCGTTGGAGGTTGCCATGCTCATCCACAAATCCTGGTAGGGCTTTGACCAACCGGCCCGAAGCTTTGGCAATCATTTGCTTGGGTTGGAGAATGGCGAAAAGCTCATTGGATTTGGCTCTTCCGGCTTGCTGGATTTTGTCATCCAGCTGCCTTTGAATCCATTGTTTCCATGCTTGTCTTTTTTGAGTTCGGAATTTCTGATCCAATCGCATACGTGCTTCATACAGTACTGCTTCCTGTTGCCACAAAATGACACGCTGCAACCTCCAATATCCTGAAAAGGTGGTCTGTTTGGTCTGTGCCGACCAAGCATGCCAAACTGCTTTCAACAAGGTGTGCTTTTGACATCTCTGAAGATGGCGAAATTGCTGCCGTACGTCTTTGCGGTCACAGAGTGTCTGCCATGCCGTTGGGGTGAAATACAGCTGCCTCTGCTGTCTCTTGGGACATGGATAAAGGGACTTAGCCTTGCACTGTAAGTGTTCACGAAGGATACTCCAGTGATCATTCACATCTGTGGTCCACTCAATGACAGGCAAATCGTGAAGCAAATTAATTTTGGAAAGTTTGGCCTGAGCTCGAGCTTCACGTCTGTCATAAAGATTGCGTTTCTGCATCCGCTTCATCTGTCGAGAGGATCCCACCTGCAGAGTCATATCAAGACACAACATGATGTGATCTTTGTCTCCATTGAGCAAATCAATGGCTTCATTGGTGTATGATCTACTGATGCCCTGGTGACACTCTTGGGGCATTGCAATGAAATCCAGGCGCGATTGCTGTCCTCGTGGTCCTACATACGTATGTGAAGGGCCTTGATGAAAATCTTCAAATGTTGAAGGAATCAGCAAATCACACTTTTCACAGAGTTCTCTCCAGAAAGTGCCGGGATCATCTTCAATGTCGTAGCAATGACTGCCATTGGCCAGCCCTGTGACACTACCTATGCTGCAATTCATGTCTCCCATGACAAAAAGAAGAGCCTGCTTGTCACGTTTGTTGACAACCTCCGTGAATGTTTCCCACCATAATTGCAGCTCCTGTGAACTTTTACCTCTCTGAGGTGCGTAAGCTACCACCAGTTCCAAGGCCAGCTTGCCCAGTTGGATTCTCGTGGCTAGGATCCTTTCTGATGAGAACCAAACCGCAGCATCCTTTTCAGGATGGAAGTCAACTCCAAAGATTTGGCCGATTTTCCTCCATTGTATCCACAACTCTACACCAGCTTGGCCTCCACTACCAGCTGAGATGTATCTGGCAAATTCGCCCTGCAAGCGAAACGCAGACTGCTTGGCTCGAGATTCCTGGATTCCAATGATATGGAGCTCTGCCTCCTGGAACTGATGCAGCAATTCATTTGCCTTCAATGACACACATCCATCTGCCCCTGAATAATCCAATGTGCCCACATTGGCTGTGGCAAAGGTCAGGTGCCGAGCTCTGATGGCATTCTGATCATCATCCTGCCACTGAGAATTCGAACGCCTTCCATCATCGTGTGCATGTAGCAAGACCGCTTCTGGGACATATGTTTGACTTCTCTTGAAATGATTCTGAAGGATGAAATTCAATCCAGGAAGTTCAATAGAGGGATTGGCCTCGATCCAAGCCCAATCACGCAGTGGGTGTCCCAACAGATCCTTGGAGCGAAGGTTGGCTGCTTTTGGTGGATGCCATCCTTTACACACGTGGTGAGCAATGCTATCTGCACACTCATTCCATGGTTGACCGACATGACTCTTTGTGTGTAGTCCATGCACTTGCTTGGTGCATTGCTGTAGGAGTGACACCATCACTCTTGCCGCCTGTTGGCGTACCGAGGAGCCATCCTGGTACTTGGCTGTTCGTTGTTGGCCACAAGCCCCAAAACCAGCGGTGGTGGCGTCGAAGTGTAGGAAAACCTCAATCTGTCGACATTGACTCTTTGAGAGCAAATATTCTGTCGCCGCAATGAGACCAGTGGCCTCGGCGTCTAATGCTGATACTTGATATTCACCAAGATCATCGCACACCAGCCCTGCTGCATAGCCAATGCGAAAAAACTGTCTGCTTGATGTCACATTGGCTTCACATAGTACTACGAAGGACCATGCGGCAGTGTGTCTTTGGTGCGAACCATCTGAGAAAATATGGAAAACATTCCCATGTTGCGCTGTTGGCGTTACACTGCAAGCTGCTTGCGCAAAAGGGTGCGTTGAAGGAACAGCTGCAAAGTCAACATTCAGGCCTTGCCAATTGTCTATAAACAACTGACCTAAAACAGACTGCAAACTTGAGACTAGGCTGTTTCCCATGGTCCCTTGGTCTCTGATGCTCTGCTGACATGATCCAGGGATCCTTTCGGTCACCGGTTCGGAAGGTCTAGTTGTATCAGCCAAGGAATGCTCATTTTTTCCAACTGGATGCAATACTGGCCGCTGTAGTTGAATGAAGGAGGTATGCTCAACCTGAACACTGCTCTCTTCATCTCTCTCTCCTGCCATGATGTGCAAGATGTGCTGAGGCTGCCACACCAGGAACCTTGCTTGCAGGTAATCACCTGCAGCCCACTGCCTTCCAGTGTCATCGAGACGCACTCCATTGACCCGCAAATGCGGTCTCACATTGAGTCGTCGAGCTGGATCGAACCAAAACGGTGGTCTTTGCAAAGATCGAACAACCTCCTCACTGATCAACACTTCATCAAGCACAATTGCCCAACGCTCAAGGACATCATTGTTCATTGCATTGGGCGCTTCGACAGCTACAATCTGTTGTCCCACCAGCACAGGTGCTCCTTCAGGGTTGCCATAGGCCACAATAAAGTGATAGATGGCAACTCTCTGGTCGGATCCATCTTCAGTAGCTGAGGCAACAAAGACAATCACTGCTTGGTCAGGCGTAAAAGGCCAAATCTGCCTGATTTGCTGTATCCAGTCATTATTCTGCAGCTGGTCAAATGTCGTGTAAACATCTCGAGACCCTAATGGCTGGTTCTGCGGTGATACACCATGTACCCTGCAAATGACAGTGTCTCTGGCTCCTTGATAGTCTCTCATGGCATTTACTTGCAACAGAAATGCATCAACTTCCTCGACCTGAGTCTGCGCAGTCTGTATCTCCCTTGGGACGTCCCCAAACCAGACATTACAGTTAGCCCCATGCTCAATGTTGTACGGCCGGTCTTCTGTCATCGAAGTGAATGCCATTCGCACATCACAGGGTCTAACTGTAAAAGGGAAACATTGTCTGTGGAGGTTTAGTTGAGCAAGAAGGGCTCTCGCATTGATCTCTGTCGTCACCCTTGCAGCATATGGTTGAGATCTGAACACAGTACCTGGCACTCCCCTTTCAGTTACCAGAATGTATCTTGTGTCTTCTTCCAACGTTTCTGGTGACTCAACATTGACAATGAGCACAAGAGAACGTTCCCCGCCAATGTCCGAAGGTTGTGGGAATACGTAGTAGACTGTGAGCCGAGCTCTTGCAGCATAGTCGGCCCAAGCCTCATGGATTTTCCCCAACAAATTGTTCAGATCCCAGGGAGAGAATTCAACATCTCGTCGTCCGATGTCAACAATTTCAACTCCAAAAGTGATTGCAGTCCATTGCTGATCGGGATCTGGTGCTGCATCAAGCACCATATTGATGTATTCCTCCACATGAGCTTCGTGAGTATCCGCAAAATCAATGTCAATTTCCTCCTCTTCAATTGGTGGGTTATCCCAAGGTTGCTGAATCCATGGATATGCGTCTTCATCCGTCACTTGCATCAATGTTGGATGACCTGACATCAGGGAGGAGTCATCTTCCTCATCTGATTCCCCGGTCGCCGTAGTGACCTGAGAAACAGTGCTTTGATCGTCTGTTGCATCAGCATCATCGTGTGAGTTTGATTCAGTGTCGTCACTCACACTCCGGATGCCTCCTTCAATAAATGGATTGACCGGAGGCTGAAAAGCCATGTGAGTGGTAAGCAGCACATCATTCTGATTTACTTTGAATTTGACAAAACAAGTACGAGCTCTCTGATGACAGACCTCCCCAAATTGTGCATACTCAAAGAAGTCAAGAACTCGAATACCTTTCGGTGATGCAACTGCACGACACTGATACAAGGGTGGGAGCATTTGACTTGTGATGATAGATCGATCCCACCCCTGCGTCTCTCCTTGCACAACCAGGATGTGAAACATGATACTCGGCAGCCTCGTTGCACCATGAACAATCTGGAGTTCAATGTCTTCTTGGTTGTCCAAATCTTGCCACAGCATTTTGCAAGCCCTCTTCAACTGTGCCGTGAAACGCATGTGAGGAAGCAAGCGCAGTTTTCTTGGCCTCACACAAACTGGAAACCTACCCTTGTCCAGGAACCAGGTGTCAGCAAAGATCGGAAGAGCTTGTTCTTGAAGCAGAATTTTCAACAGCAGTGGATCGTCCATTTGCTTGTCATGTTCGTTGGTCGGCCCAGCATCAAACACTTTCTCGAGGCTTTCTTTCTGAGCAGGACCACTCGCATGTAAAGCTTGCTCTCGTGGAGTCTCATCAAAATATCCACACACTCGCTGCCATTGGTGAGGATCTGAGACTTGGCCATCCAAGTGCCACAACGAGCGAGCACAAGCCTGAAATCGATTCTGATGAACTGTAGCACTGTATGTTGCACTATCATGAAAGCAATGAATCTGAATGTGGCTGGCAAAACTCACATTCCTCTTGCGGTGGGACTGAGCATGTCTAGGATCATCTCCTTTGATGGTGACCCTCTTTTGCGATATATATCGATTCGGCTGTGGAGCTGGCTGCGATCCAGCCTCTTGTTCACAGAAACTGAGATCCACAGACTTTTGTAGTGAAGCGCCATGAGACTCAGAGAGATCCAAGTTACCCTCTCTGCAGTCTCGCAAAATGGCCTTTGCATCTGCGCGTGCGACACTGCCCGAGCTCTCACTAAAACTCCAGGATCTAAGATCTCGTCCATGGGGACAGGCATTGTGAGCATGTGTCCCAGGTCTAAAGGCCTGGCTTGGTGCAACTGTCTGTGAATCACCCTGGGAATCGAAGAGATCCACGTTATCCTCTCCGCAAACCCGCAAAAGGGCCTTTTCATCAACATCCTGGCACCATAGATACCCTCCATCATGAGAGTCAAAAGGGTCCAAAGTTTCGGCCTTCACCGATGAGTAGGGTGGATGAATCACAGCATCAGCCTCCTTGGAGTCGACCACAGACTCACACTGATTAGAAACGTGATCCGTGAAAATCTCATCTTGGAAATCATCGGAGAAGCAAAGGGTCGCCCTGTGCTTCGCAGCGTCGCAGATGCTGGCAGATTGATGAGAACATGAGGTTTGGTGCTGACAAGAGTCTGCTAAACCCCAAGTCCATGCCTGCACATTTTCCAATTCAATCAAGGTGTTTTGCAAATCAGTGTAGAGATGCTCAACAGCATCATGTTCACATTTGTCGGCAACTCCTACATCTGAAAGGATTCTGAAATCTTTGCTGTTGACGATGTTCACTCCAGAGGATCCTACACCGAAAATCAGGGGTTCAAACTCCGAAATGTTGCCATCGTCAGCTGCAAAACGGTCATCGTATCGATCTGTTTCTACACATGCTGAGCCTTCGCCAAGTAATCCCTTCGAAGCTGCAAACCGATACCATGTCGGCACAGCAAGATCATCGGGAAATGCAGGTGAGAAACTCGCTTTATGGTTGGACATGTGGACATCATCACAAGGGCCAAGCGTGGGTGTGCTCGAAATGTTGACAAAGTCATACCCTTGAGGCCAGTGGAGATCCGAGTTATCCTCCACTCGACCTCGGAAGAGGGTCTGATCAACATATTGCTGGGGCAAGTCGTTCGGTGCAATTTGCTCGGAATGGTCTGTACCCCATGGATCCTGCTCCCCGGAGAAACTGTTATGCAGTGTGATTTCGTCTTGCAAGAATGATGCCAAATTTTCTGCATCCGTTCCCTCGGAATCAGGAAAACCAGTGGTGTCAGTTGTCCCAGTCGATGCATCTTCCGAATCGATAGCTTCCTCATCCTCTTGAACAAGACGCAAGTCCCCTTCAACATATGCAGCGATCGGCAAGTCACAAACTTGTTCATCCTCCAAATCTTGAACATCAAGTCTCGTTTGACAGTGAACATAGCATCTTGCCCGCTGTTGTTGACAGGCCTCCGGAAATTGTGCCTGAGTGAAAAACTCCCGGACCGTCATGTCCTGTTCAAATAAGACTGCTCTTGTCCTTCGTGAAGAGGGCATCGACACACCATGGAAGAGCACAAAATTGCTCTGCGGGAGCTTGCCCTGGACAATGATAACATGTGCCAGGATGGATGTCGATCTGGGAGGATTACCTTCTACCAAATGAAATTCGACTTGTTGGTCATCCAACAGAGCATGCCATGCAAATAATGCCCTCCGTTTGAAACTTCGAAAATCATCACTGTCTTCAATTTTCACTCTTTTATACTGTATGCAGAGTGGGAACCGTCCAGGAGAGACAAACCATGTTGCCACGAACTTAGCTCGTCCCCCTTCCTCTTCATGCATGAGGCTGTAAAGATCGTTCCACCAGCACGCATCACTTCTACTTGCTACTGTGTCAGGCCTAAGATTTGGATGAACATGTCCTAGAGCCTCGCCATCTCCAGTTCTAGCCTGAGCTGTAACTTCTTGGTGAAGTGCATGAACATTGTCCATCATTCTCCTATGGCCGTACAAAATGCGTACCATTTCTGACCAATTCGTGATTTGCCCATACAAATGCCAGAAATGTCGACACAATTTTGCACCATACTTCCTTTCGATCGAACACTCAATGTGTTGCTCCGCAAAGAAAAGATGCAGGTCCATATTCTCAGCAAAGGAAACCTTTCGTGCCTTTCGCAATGGAGAACATTGGAGCCAGGAGGGATCCGAGTTATCCCCTCCCCCGCTCTTACTCACCTCATGCGGATCAACTGCTGGCAACGTTGTCCTGTTCTGCGCATGAACATTGTCACAGTTGGTGGTGGGAATACTAAATTGCAAATGGGAACTGCAAGTGCTTTGAAGCCTGGGGAGATCCACGTGACCCTCCCCTCGACTTCGAGAGAAGGCAACCTGTTGTCTTTTCCATGTATCACAGCTTGCATAACTGGAATTGTGCACTGCATGTGATATCGTCTGATGCACATCACAATCGACTGGGAGCTGCGCATTCAAACAAGCACCAGGATGTGAGACCCATGTAGGACATTCCAGCTTCAGACTTTCTCTGGCTGAAACACTACTATTGTGTGCATCATTGGAACTGAAAGAGGAACATGGCGTTTCTCTCCAGAGCATCCAAGAGGGACATGTGACACCCCCAGAATCATCACTCCGCATGGAAAAAAGAGAATCGCTACAAGATGAAAACTCCGGAATGCACAATTGTGTATGAGACTCGGTCATAGCAACATCCCTGTCCGCCTGGGCTGCAACGTCCGAATCACTGTCACAACAAGCATCGCATGACTGAACGGTGGGTGACTGAACAGTGCCATGAGAGAACACTCCAAGTCCAGTCTCATCAATCACTTCATCATTTACCATGTGCCATGAAAACAACTGTACATCACAGCAACTTCGATTTTGGGCTACCGGCCGATTCTTAAGGAAATATTGAACCCAAGAGCATGCAGGGCCAAAACCACGATCGTCAAAACTGCTTTGACCTGCGAAATAAACATCATCTGCAAGCAATCTATGATGGTCTCCGATACCCTCATGAGACATTTCATCAATTACTTGTCTTTGTCTTCCTTCTTGGAATCCTTGGGTTCCTTGTCTGGCTTCACCTTGAGATGCTGGTTGGCTACCTTCTGTGGCGATGTGGAATGTCGGAAACTTTTTAACTTGGGTGAAGTCTTCGTCTTTTTCGACACTCCATCCCCATCTGATTCCTCCATGCCTTCGTCCTCTTCCGTCAAATCGATCTGATCCAACGGATCTATTGGGCCCACAGTGCCCTCCTCCATGATCTGTGTCTGGAACGCCTGCAATTGCTCTGTTAGGTCCGGCATTTTGGGAAGTTCCATCATCGGAGGGTTCTGTTCCAGCAATGAGGCTGAAGCTGCTGACATTTCCGCTTTCACCGCATTGAACTCCTGGAATTTGCTGTTGTACTGCTCCATGAGGTCGGCTCTGCATTGCTGGTACAACTGCGCATGCATCTTGATCTTCTCCATAGTCTGATTCGTGAAATTGTTCCACTCTTGGTCCAGAGAAGAAATCTTTTTTGCTGCGCTGAGGAGCTGATTGCGGTATTTGTTCATTTTGTTGATGTGGCCATGCGTCAGAGGCTTGGAAGAAACTGTAAGCTGTTCCTTCAGCTCCTGAAGCTGGTTCATCATTGAATCTGTCAATTCCATGTTGAGACTCCTCAGGCCTCTCAGGTGCTGAAGTGCTTTGGCTTCGCTTTCTGTGAGGCCAGGAGGTTCGCCAAGAATTGGCTGAGGTTGCAGTGTCGACTGGGAGGATTGACCCACTTCCTTCTGGCTGGTCTGTGGCTCCTGAGAGCGAGCATTGTTTCTCAGAGATGGCGTGGTCGGCACCCATGGGGCTTTCATGGGAAATACCCCCCACTCTACTGAGTCCTGTTCGCTCTTGTCCTCCCCTTGAGTCTTCTGCTGTTGCTTCTTCTGACTTTTGGACCTTGACCGTCGCTTTGGAGGTACGTATACTGCCGACCAGTGAGACTGGCATGATTTGCAGTACATGCTCTGAGGTCCGTTGTTGATCTTGCATTGCTGGCAATACCACGTCATTGATCTGATCCACTGTCGGTAAGATGCCCAATCGAAATCGTTCCAAGAATGGTGCGTCTGCAACTTGAACAGAGCGATCTTGATAGATTTCCTGCGCTTCCTCCCCCAGAATTTCGATGCGAGACCTTTCAGAAGTCCCCTCGCTCGCTGTCTCTTGCGTCTGAGATTGCGATGCCACGAAGGCTCGATCGAAGTCTTCACAGTGATCAGTCCACGAGTGAAAAAATGCCAGTCAAAAAGATTAGAACGAGGCTACGCCAAACCATCAACTGGCGCGCCCCTGAGGCTACGGCTAGGATGCCTGAGGGTGAATCGAACCCAGGCACCCATGAACCAAACCTTATATATATCATATATATATATATATATCATATACATATATCATATATATATCATATATATATATATATATCATCTATATATATATATGATATATATATATATATCATATATATATATCATATATATATCATATATATATCATAGACATATATATATATATCATATATATATATCATATATATATATATATCATAGACATATATATATATATATCATTTAATATACATATATATATATATATCATATATATAGCATATATATATATCATGTATATATATATAGCATATATATATATATATATCATATATATATATAGCATATATATATGTATATATCATATATATAGCATATATATATATCATATATATATATGATATATGGCATAATAGATAGGCAAGAATCACAATAAATGAACAATACATATGTGTGACAAACAACTTTTTCCTACAACCTCACAAAACGCAGGAAAAATAGAGGAAGCCCGTGATTGTCAATAGAAATATGTATATCATAGTATATATATATATATAACCAGGCGCAGCTTGTCATATGTGTTTTACTCTGCCAACAGTCTCAAAGCATTCCTTTTACTTCAGTTGGATTCATCTGATCCTACTTCAGGGCATCTGATCACCTTCCAACTTAAATTTCAAACAAAAACATGAAAACATATGAAAACGTATTATGTACAGGATCCAAATTACAGTTTTAGAAAATCATGACATCTCAAAACATCCAGACATGTCCCAAAAACGGTAATCTCAGCAGACCTCCCTCACCCGTCAAGAGCCTGGGATTTCGTCACAGCATTCCCGAACCTCGCCTGCCCGATGGAGCGGCTTGATTCCATCTTGGTCATGTTGGATCACGTTGGTTCCCTTTGGCAGCGGCCTATGGTGTCATGTCCTGGTCAGATAACGTTATTGTGGTATATTGATGTAATGTGGGTAAAACAAAGCCATAAACCATCCCCCAAATCACCATAAATAGGTGGTATAAACCATTCCAAAATGGGTGGTTGATTATTGTTTTACCAACATTGTATTGTAGTTTGATTCTCATGCCATTCACCCAGAATGATGAAGGTGTTTTTTTGAGGCGACTCCAATGCTAAAGACCTTGTGTTGAGTCACCTGATAGTCCAAGGATGGTGACTGGAAGGACTCAGCCGAGAAAGAGATGTTACATCTCCTTACCAGCTTAGCTTCATCCCCGAAAAAATGGTATCGCGACCTCTGGAAAATAAATTCCTATTCCTTCAAATCATCCAGAAGATCAGGTGAATCTCAGATCTGGCCAAGTCGTCATAGCCAAGTATTGTGCTTGGTTCACACCAAGCGAAAGACCACTGTCCTGAAGCCACCACACATCGGTTCCCACTGTGCCGCCACAAGTAATTCCGCATTTTGGCTCACCATGGAACGGAACTGCCCTCTGGTTATTTACTTTCTTATTTACTTTTATAGATTATTTGTAAATAACTAGAGGGATAAATTACTAGAGGGTAGTTAAAGTATTATCTAAATAGGGTATTTACCGTTATTTACTGATTTGTAAGGATTTACTTTTATAATTTGCAAATAGCTCCATGTTTCAAGGCCCAATTTGGCTCGCGACTCGCAACAGGATCTGCGGGTTAGACCGGCCATGCGGACCAGTAAGATTTACCTCTTAAAAATGGTGATTTTCCATAGCTACGTTAAATAACCAGGGAGTAAATGGTACTATGAAACTCTCAATTTGGTAAACCCAATGTCACAAACCATCCCCAAAATACAGTATCACCAGAAATTGGTGGGATTGGGTTGTATAAATCCTCCATAATTGGAGGTTTATGGCATGGGATGATTTTTGCATGACTTTTACCCACTGCGAATCAGTTCCCCAGGAATTGCTTGAAACTCCCCCAGGTATAGTTCGATGGGTTTTCCCATTTAAACCTCCATGCAATAGATATTTTCCGATTCAAACCTCCATTTTATAGATGATTTTCCCATTAAAACCTCCATTTTATAGATGAGTTTCCCATTTAAACCTCCATTTTATAGATGAGTTTCCCATTTAAACATCCATTCAATAGATGATTTTCCCACATTTTTCTCATATTAAAACCTCTCATATTTCCCATCCCCAACTCCCGTTTAACGTTTGGATGTCCCAGCCATGGCTTGGTTTTCCCACCTCCAGGGCCTTGAGTTCGAATGACCAAACCTGTGATTTGGCGCGGTCGGTGGCGCAGGCCTTGGAAAATCCTTCATTTCTTGGAAAATCATCCACGAATGGATGATTAATCCATGATTTTTCTGGGGAAAATCCATGAAAATCATCTATGACTGGTAAATTTATGAAACCGATTGACCTATTGAAACCTAATGCTCCATGGCTGGGTCGCGGGGACCACATGATTTGGAATCCAACGAGCGCATACATGTTCAAGGGCTATTGAATTTAAGGGGTATCCGGTATCCCCAATATATCACATATATAGTAATTGTAATAGTTTCCCATATATTATCCAAACATTATCTACACTATATATGAAGTTAAAACATGATAAGACCAGAACTTTGGAACCAATCTAAGAGATGAAAATAGATGTATATATGTAATATGTATATGTATATATATATATATGTATATATGTAATATGTATATATATATATATATACATGTCATGTGGGCGTGTCATTTTCCGTGTACCTCCAGATCTTCCCAGGGCCGTTGCCTGTGCGATCGCGGATCTTGGACCTGGGGAATAGCGAATCCCATCTCCGTTCTTTCTGGGGGTTCAGCATCCAAAATGGTTGATTTCATTTCAAAAGAAGCATCTTAAAACTAGGCCCCAAAAACGGGGCCTATGCACCTTTTGTTGGGCACATCCTCATGATTTGTTCACACTTTTTCTCTATGTTCGCTCCTTCAACCCCAATCAAGTAAGTCTTGTCGTTTGAATCTCCGCTTTCTTTGTCAAAGTCCTCAAATCTTCTGACTCACCACATGGCTAACACTTGTAGCTGGAAAGGCAAAACATCTTCCAGGTCCTTCCGATGTCTGAGTTCACCGGCGGGAATTGGTCATCACTAAAATCAGTGGCGCCGACCTCGGGGATGAAAGTGATGCGGGATGATGTGGCTTCGTCAGTCATTTACCCGGTGTCATAAAACATGGAAATTGAAAATCCGCCATTTACTTCGATGGTTTCCCAGCTATAAACCTCCATTTAGTGGGGGGATTTTCCAGTCAGCCATGTTTGATGACCGGAGGGTAAACTTGGGTTTTTGTCCAAGCAACACGGGAATGATCACCAACAATAATTGAAGATCAACAAGCATGCTATTAACAATACCCCTATCCCATCTCATTATACTTGTTGGTTGATAGGTTTCCCTATAGTTACAGTTATCCCCAATAACCCGGGTAGTAGAACTCCCTATGACAACCAATCAACCAGGATTTTTGCAATGGTTCAAACCCTTTTCTGCGTTATTCTGGTGGCTCAACTGTTGCACTATAAAAATTGGATGCCCAATACAAAAAGTGTCAGCCCCAAATGTACAACTGGAGACCTCAGAGACTCCACCAGAATCCATGGATAATTCATAGTAATTCCCTAGAATCATTGGATTGGGTTAAGGGAAAACTTACAGGAAACCCCTATATATCATAGGAAAATCCATGGTTTCCTGTAAACTTTCCCTTAACCCAATCCAATGATAGAATCGGGTTTTTTACGATTACATATGATGACATATTATCCCAATAAATCACTGATGTGGCTGAGCGCCAGGAACTAAGACCTTTACAGACTGTTCTGAATGGTGAACAAAGACATAATTATCTATGGAAATCTTGTAAATCTCCATGAAAATACAAAAATGCTAGACATGCTGGGGGGAACATATATATATCTATCTATACATATATATGTATATATTTTTTTTTTGCTCGGCCTTTTGAGTCTCGCTCGTGGCGTTCATGCTAAAAATCCGACTTCAGCGCTTGTGTGGCTGATAGTCCGGAAGGATTTCGCCCTGGCGATCCACGCTCAGAGAGAAACCCTTGAATTCATGTGCGATCTTCGGGATGTCAACATCAGAATGTATATATATATATTATATATTATATATATATATATACATACAAAATGATATCGTGTAGACGATGTCTATCAAGTTGGCCAAAGTACAAAGAGCCATAAAGAGCCAGAGTTTCCCTTTTGTGTGTTTTTTATGTGTCCTTTCGGTAGACTCTTGGTGCCGAGTTACGGATCTGTCCGTCCGCCAACGTGTGGTGACGTAGTGCCCAGCTCAGGACGCGATAAAACTTCTGAGCCACAAACGAAATGGGCTGAGGCCAGAACGTGAACTTGGAAATGCCATGCATAGATCGATTTCCTCCATTTGTGTGGTTTCGTAAAATCGGGGTACACCCAATCATCCAAAATTAGACCATTGTAGTATTGAAACCTGTGGTTTTAGGGTACCCCTACTTTAAGACCCCTCATTTGTGCGGCTTTGCAATGGAGATTGGCTGCTATAGTCGGACATCTCCCTTTGGTCTTCCCGTGCAAACTCTTCGAGATTAAAACAGAGGCCAGGGCAACCAATTTTTTCGCTGGCGATTGTACCCTTCAGAAAGCCCCAAGAATGGCCATCTTCCTCAGGGGATTTTTCACTCAACTTGGCGTGGGAAATGGATTGATGAAGGATGAGTATATGTCGCTATGCCTCTCATTGACAAATCAATATCCTGAAATACATCATGATTATCATGATGACCCAAAAGGAAAGTCGGACAACCATGCTTGTTGACATGTGAAGAGATGCAAGACTGCCAGATTTAGAAGCAAATGCATGAACGGGATCACCATCAGCCCTGTACTAGTAGGGTCACTGTCTTGCACCCACTCAAAAATGGGGGTGTCAATGGACCCCGAACAAAGTTGAACGGTATTTGTGTTAAACAATGCAAATGTGACCCAGGGACCCACGTTCATGCCACATTTTTCCAACCCGCATCTTGCGAACTCGTTCTCGGGTGAGAGTTCGTCACAGCTGTGTGCTATGAAAGGGGCATTATGGCATTCATCTTTACCCTTGAGGAATCAACCTTCAGGAAGCAACCATGGTGCTGGGAGCAGACTTCTTAAAACTGCCCATGATGAGCTGGAATTCCAGAATATGGTTTATTATTCGTTGGTGTATGAATCCCATCAACTATAGTTACATCAACTAATAAACCACACCCATTAACCAATAAACTTCAACCAGCTATTAGTTACTAAGACTCATTGAAATGATCAACCAACCTGGAGGTTTCCTGAAATGGGGGTACCTCTAAATCATCCATTTTAAATCCGGATTTTCCCTTCTAAACCATCCATTTTGAGGTACCTCCATTTTAGGAAAAACCCACCTAGCTATCAAGAAACCAACACATCACCACGATTCCTCGAGGCTCGGCAGCTCTACGACATCTCCATCCGCGCCGCAGGTCCGGCGCTGCCGCGTTGCGGTGGGGAGCCGCCAAGGCCTCCGCGGCAGCAGCCCTGCGGTTTTTTGGAGGTGTCATGGGAATATCATGGAGAATCTTTATGCAAAACTGAGACAAACCCAGACATACACTGAAATAGCTCCTTTCCTGGAAGAAATAGGACTGACTCACAATTTGTATATCCTGCTTTTGAGCAACCTTACTTTTTTTATACGTTTTCAAGATATACTTGTCTACTATATAGTGAATAGGGAAAAAAAACATATGTTTTTTGGAAAAATCCAAGATGCCCATAGAGAATCCCCATCTTAAGCCCACGGGGCCGCCTGCATTCCTTGGGCCAGGCCCGACCACCTGCATTGCCGCCACAACCACCGGTGAGCCGGTCGTGGTGCATGCCCGGTATAACCCCCATCCTGTGGCCATTGAAAAATGGTGAAAATTATGTCCTAAACCATGGGGAAGATTGATGATTTGACCAGCAAGAATGTGGTACAAACCCAACTTTGGTCCAAAACTTGGCAATGGTTTAAACTGGGTATACTCAAAGTGTTACAACTTGTGGATGGTTTACCCCAAAATTTCTGGCCGTAAAATTGGGGGTTCATACACCAAGGGAGAAATAGGTGGTGGGTCAGTTCACCCTTGGCCGTAACCCAGAAAACCCCCAAATAGTTGGGATTTGTAGATGTTCATCTCCGCCAAACATAGTCTTGTAGGGTCTTAAACCCCCGGCTCCTGGTGGTATGACCGTTCTCAATGGGCCGTGGGCTAATCTAATCTAAGATATTCAAGAAACTTGACCATGGCACATGTTAATCATGTTAAACATCCAACAGCAAATGTTACAGTAATCATACAAGAAGAAAAGTCCAACTCAGAGTGTCTGTCCAGATTTGCACACTTTTTGAGGGGTGCAACCTTGGTAAGTGCTTCATTTTAGTCCATGTATCATGAATATAACCCAGTCCGACCCGCAATCAGCAAGCTGAGAAGTCTCCCAACTCAATGGAGGTTTATACCTGGGAAAATCATCTATATATAAATGGTGAATTGTCAAGTCATGTTTGATGCCGGAGGGTGCAGGAGCCCCCTGATCGTGCCTCATCACCTGGCTCAAGGAGCCAGTCGTGTCATTGGATGGCGTTTTTTGGTGTCCCTGTTTTGGGTAGAAAACCAAACCAATTTTTTGGGGAAATCTTCGAAAATTTGATTTGGGGTTTTGGCATCAAATATAGAGATGAAACCGGTCCAACATTTTCAACCAATCCAATCTGTTGACCAAAAACGATGAAAAAATCCCGAACTCAGTGGAGGTTTGTAGCTGGGAAAATCATCGAACCAAATGGGGGATTTTCCAGCAAGCCACGTTTGATTCCCAGAGGATACCTCTTGGTTGACCATGGTTTTCAACACAAATCAGGACAGTTTTGGGGAAGATCACCAGCAAAAATACCAACATTCAGCAAGAAAATACGATGTCACTCAGCAATGCCGAAAATCGCCGTAGTTCGGTTTTTTTCGCCACCTACAGCAAACTATCACCTTTTTCGACATCATGATCCCAGGTATGTAATGAAAACGACCAACCAATCAGGAACCAATCTTCCAAATTCTGAGGGTTGCTCCATCAGGACGCCGTTGGAGATCCGTGATGGACACACATGGCCTGTTTCGTTTTGGATATCAGCCCTATATCTACATGTTCATATTGTATACACAGACATCATGATATATCATTGAAACATTAGTCACATAGGTAAGATGCAATTCTATTTATGATTATTTCTGTATAGTAATATTGTACAATATACAATAGTTGGCCATGTAGGCCACTTCATCCCTTCCGCTCAGTGACGCTTTCCCGGCTAAAAATTGGCCACCTTGATGCGACCAGGGGCGCTCCTGCTGTGCTGTGGGAAACTAATAAAGCGACCATTTGGAGATGGTCAAATGGTCTGTTACAACCTATTTCTGGTGATTTGGGAGATGGCTTATGATTGAATTTACCTCATTGGATTAAAATGGGCGGATGTGAGCCTCTGAGGGCATAGAGGTAAAAACATGTAAAAACCAACAAGAATTCCTTTTTTGCTGAGTCAACTGGAAACCAGTATGAAGGTCAGGAGGTCTTGCCCCTCGAGGATGCCTCGTCGGAAATTTCGAGCATATTGTGTGTGTGGTTTTTCCAAATTTCGAAACATATCCATTTCAGCATGTGTGGCTGACCTTACGTTACATTGAAACCTCGTCTTTGAGTGACAATTCAAGACTCGGCACAACAAACAAGTGGGTACTCAAAAATGGAATAAGAGAACCACACGTTTGGTCATGTTTTAAATCAACAAATACCTACATAAAGAAGGGTGGTTCTAGTTTTCCCACATATATCGCCCCCAAAAAGATGCCGAAAAAGTGTTTCCAGGATGGTACAGTAGTCACCCCATATCTACCAGGTGTCCCAACGTTTCGATCGTTTTGGGGATTGCTATGGTGTCGTAAACCCAATGCCATCATCCCCAAGGACTCAGCAAGGACTCAGCACAACTCCTGGTACTTCTCCCGCGGACCTGCTTGACCATGGCCCCCCATTGCCATTTTATAGGGAAAATGAATGGACACATATGGAATAATATGGAAAAAATGTGACGATTTACCTATGGATTTATCCCTCAAAAATCAGATTAAACCATCCTTTATGGATCAAACCATTCCAATATGTGGCGGGTATCGCCAATGACAAGCCCCTGGTGATATGGTGGAAAAACGTCACCTGGCAAGTCATTGGGTTGGGTTTACGGGTTTACTATTGGTTTTGCCACATAACTTTCTGGTAATCGAATTTGGACAGTGGAAAATGTCTAACTTACTCCGTGGCTCACCCCAGTTAGTAAGCTACAACCCACTTCTACTTGGGCTAACCCTACTTAGGCCCTACTTATGGGTTACAACCCACTTGGATTTTCACCACCAAGGCTTCGAAATTCCCAGTGGCCATACAAGCAGCGCCTGTATCTCTCATGCGGGATTGAAGCTCGGCCATCTCCTTTCAGCCCCAAAGAGATTCCCAGCAGGGGGAAGTTAGTCACCAACTGTGGGGGGGGAGTATTGGACTTGTGCAATAGTTGTATCAATACCAAAAAACGAATAGATATAGATGTAGATATCTCTATATATATATATATGTATATATATATATATGTATATATATATATGTATATATATATATGTATATATGTATATATATATATGTATATATATATATATGTATATGCTAAATGATTTTATGTAATGAACCTACATATTATGTATATATATATACATGATTATACATGTATGTGGTGTTCAGCGACCCCCCGAACCCCAGATCAGCCCCAAAGAATTTCATCTCATTCATGCATTTGACCAAAACAACATTGTTTGTTGTTGCACTATATCAAAATATGGTTTCAAAAGGTGTTTTTCACTGTTTTTTTGGACGCTGAGGGCACTGGCCTCTCCTCCAAAATTGGATTGTTTATCATCAATTTCCCTCTCAATCTTAAAAACAACATGGGGTAAATCCGCATGTCAAGGACAAATCCATAATCGCTGTCAAAACCACGACCAAACGTGGTATGCTCATCCCACCATCGTCAGGGAATCCTACAACATTAGCCCCTGCGAGTGATGATCCCCAAAATGGCCACTGTCCCCAACCATCAACTGATCCCAAGAAAACCCGCCGAAAACCCGTTGGGTCAACGTCCCATTTTGCCGAGTTTCGGCACAAAGCAAATCCAACCTGAAGAAATCGGCCCATCCGATGGCATCAACGGCCCCCACAGGAGGATCCCTGAACTGCCGCAACGAATTACTGAGCCACCAGTCCAAGAGTCTCCCAACAATTGGTGTCTTAGGTCCACTAAGAATACATCACTATTTTCGGTGGTAATCCCTTAATTAATCAACAGCAGTTATTAACTGGATGATGTTTTACGAACAAAAATGTGGTGGATTCGGAAATTTGATGAGATTGGAGTGTGTGAGCAAGACAAATGTCATCTAGGTTTCAGCGTGTTCGGGATTGGGTCCGTAAGCGCAAATATGCCGATACACCGATGCACCGATGCGCCGATACGCCGATCGCTGTGTCTACAGTGCCCTACAGCCAACCCTAAACAAACCCTACTTGAAGGCTCATGCGGGTAAGTCACTAGATAGGCTATATACTAAGTAGTTAGCTATATATACTATTTAGTTTATTCAGTTAGCTCTATCAAACTTGGCGCACCTAGTATCTAAGCTAAATAGGATATACCCAATCGTTAAAAGATATTAAAGCCACAAATTTCAACAATTCCCATTCCCTGCAGCCAGTCACCAACCGTCGGCTCGACAGCACCTGCGCGTGAGCATGACGATAATGGTAAAGGGGAATATAGACAAATACTATATGGGGTCAAAGGATGTCAAGTCAGAAGGTAAGCATTTTTTGCTGAATCGTTCAAGTACCGTACCATGACTGTGCCCAGCAGATTGGAAATCATCTGTAAACTTAGAGCTTGCAGCATCATCCTGCAGTTTCCGGTCAATCACCAATCCACCGTCCTCATTTGTCCGATGTTCAAACGCTTCGCTCACAAAAGTCAGTGCACGAGCTCTCTGTCTGTCAAAACTCGCAGAAAAACCATCACGCAAATGTTCATCCTTTCTGTAGGCAGCATCGAGACCAGTTTGATTGGCCAAGGATACTTCCATGCGGTCTCGTTTGTCAGTTGAGACATCCAGGGTCAAACTCAACTGAAATTCCATAGCTGCTTGCGTATTGGGCTCGCTTGTTGTCACCAGGCTATGGGATATGTCGTCATCTGCTTTCCAGGGATTCCTCGTCGTAATCCAGCTGTCTGTGGCCGTCGTCACGTCCACGTCCACCAGGGTTGCATCTTCCATTGTCAGAATCTCCAATCCAGCAAAAACCATGACCAATGTGATGACCATGGTCAGCAAGGTGCGGCAGATGAACAACATAGTCCTTGGAGCTTCCATGGGCTCGGCTACCAAGTTTTGGTAGGGAGCCCCTGCAGTCCTTCTCATCCCCAGCACAAGCGGTGATTCGCACGCTGCTTTACCTTTCTCGACAGCAGGTCTTCTCATTGTCGTTGGAAGGGCTCACTGATGTTCAATGAACCAGCACCAGAAATCACATGCAGGGAATGATAAGCTCCGGAGCTGCGGCGGCTGGCAATGGTCATGTTGAGGATCTGCAGCAACAGATGGCAAGGTATGAAAGGATGCACATGTAGGATGATCAACAGGGTGGACACCTCTCAACTAGATTCCCACTTCCAACCTATATAACTTAGCACAAATAGTAACTAGCATATCTAGGCTATCCATTTACTAAACAGGTGGGCCCTTAAGTAAACAACCCCCAAACAACCCTAACCAAACCCTAAGCCAACCCTAAACCAAGCCCAAACCCTAAATAAATGGCATTCGGTGTATCGATGTATCGGTGTATCAATGTATCGGCGTATTGGTGCGCGCGCGGCAATCGGTGTATTGGTGTATCGGTGCGCGCACGGCAATCAGTGTATCGGTGCCACGCGGTGTATCAGCCATGATTGACCATTATTAACCACTGTTAACCACTATCAACCAGTATTAACCATTCTTGATCACTATTACCCATTATTTACAACTATTAACCAGCATTGACATCATTACCCTCTGGTAAACTAACAGAGCTATTGAAAATGACCCATTGATAGTGGATTTACCTCTAAAAATGATGATTCTCCATAGTTATGTAACAGTTTCCCAGAGGGTAACGATTCTCAACCCATCGTTTGAGCATACCCAGTTCCCAACAATTCATAGCCGTCCGTCTGAAGCCAAGAGGCTTGCCACGAGCCTTCACCAGAGGAGACACGCTACTGTCACCATCGCTGGAACCAGTCGCCTTCGCTGACCAAGGGCAGAAGTTGAAGGTTACCCTCCGGTCAAACATGGCAATTGGAAATCCCCTATGAATGGAGGTTTTTCATGGGAATTGATCTATAAATGGTGGATTTTCCATTGCCATGTTTGATTACCAGAGGGTAATAGTGGTGAATAGTGATTAATAGTGGCCGATAATCGTCAATAATGCTTCATAATGGAGGTTAATGGCTAATATTGATAGTGTAATTGTTCCAAAAGAAGACATGAATTGGAGGATACGTCCTCCACTTTCGGACACATCCAGATCATATTGTTGTTGATATGTGTTTCCAACTAAACAATACAGTTCCTCAGATATATCACCATATGATGGGATTTTGTTAATGTTGTTGTTCTATTCATTTTGTTCCAATGATTAATTGAAATATCCCAATTACACCACATCCAGATATTATAATTGGATATCAAATATCCCAATACCCATTAAACATCCCAATTGAACTAATTTCACCAGTGGTAATCCCCATTCATGTCCCCATGTCTGTTACTCAAATCCCCAGCAAAATCACCATGAAATCCCAGTGTCCTTCCTTACACATTGGTTCAAATCCCATCTTTTTTGGTTGAAAATTGTTTCAAAAGAACCAATTTTTCTTGGTTAGATTATGTCAAATCCCCAATTCATCGCCATAAATTCGCCATATTTGTTGCGTATCTTATTTCCATATAATATCCCCATTCATATCCCCATTGTTTTTTCTTAAATCCCCATGAACCATTCACCACCAGAAGTTCCCCATGATGGTCGCCCTCCGGCCCCTTGGACCTGGCCTTCCGTAGGAAGCCTTGCAGCTCTTCCACATCGGCGCGGAGGTTCACGATTTCCTGAGGTCGTAGCCTATAGTGGAGATGTCCTGGGGAAGAGATATGGGAAAACGTTGATGCCATGAATGGTTGATAGTGAAAATAGTGATTCGCAACAAGAATGGATAATAATGGTGAACAATGGTTATCAACTTGACCAACATGTTTTTTGGAACCAGGAAAAAGAGGTTCACTATGGTTTAATTGTTTGTTGTTGGCTGGACAAGTGAAATATATAATGCGATGTTGACAATGTGCGCCAACCAAGATTGGAGTGCTGATTATGCGCAAAGGGGATACTGTATCAACCGGTGACATTGAGGATCTTAGCAGCCAAAACCACAAGAACGGCAATTTTACCGAAACAAAGTGGGTCTGACCACCAAACATTCAGCTGATGCTGATGATGATGATGATGATGATGATGATGATGATGATGATGATGATGATGATGATGATGATTATGATGATGATGATGATTATGATGATGATGATGAGGATGAGGATGAGGATGAGGATGAGCATGAGGATGCTGTTCTTCTTCTTCTTCTTCTTCTTCTTCATCATCATCATCATCATCATCACTAGCACTAGCACTGTAATCACAACTATGATTAGTATTATTATAGTAACCCACCCCCAAAAAAAGGGTTAAGTCCTACTGTTTCAGAGGGGGTCACTACAATAATAGACCTTTTGTATGGTTTTCACTAGAACTGCAGGCTGCATTCGGCAGCCTCCTGGTGGCTGGAGACTTGTTGCACCAAGGCCTTCACTTCCAGGACCTGCGCGCAAGCGCAAAGCGGTGTGGATGTGGTATGTGTATATCATATATTCATACATCTCATGTATGGGTATAGATGTGTATCAGAATCATATCACACCACAGTAGATCAGATTGTCATATATATATATATGGTAACCCCCCCCCCAGAACCTACCTTTCTTCATTTCCACTCACCTCCTTTCACCTTACCTCAAAACATTTCCACTCACATCCTTTCACCTTACCTCAATACAATCAAAAACCAAAAAACCAAACAGAATCCTTGAATATATAGATACTTCCATGTACTTAGGGGAAATTTTCTCCCAG
>BGPT01000347.1:101368-115466 GCA_003297045.1 Symbiodinium sp. clade C Y103 | reverse complement strand
GGTTTCTATGGTATTCCTTTGCAATTTCTATAGAAATTCTATGGGATTTCAAAGGGATTTCTATGCACTTTCTATAGGATTTCTATTCTATTTCTAAGTTGCAATTTCTATAGAAATTCTATGGGATTTCAAAGGGATTTCTATGCACTTTCTATAGGAATTCTATTCTATTTCTAAGTGCTGTTTTTACTATTTCTCTACGTTGTCTACAGAATTTCTATGTAATTTTTTTGTGGTATTTCAAGTGGATATCAATGGAATTACTATGGGATTTCTATGGGATGTCTGAGGTATTTCTAAGGGGTGTCCATCGTGTTTCTATGATATTTCTAAGGGATTTCTATGGTATTTCTATGATATGTCTATGGGATTTGCATGGTTTTCCTGTNATATTTCTAAGGGATTTCTATGGTATTTCTATGATATGTCTATGGGATTTGCATGGTTTTCCTGTCTGGTTTTTGTAGGGTTTCAAAAGAATTGCTATGCGATTTCTATGATATTTCTAGTGGATTTCTGTGGAATTCTTATGTGATTTCTTTAAATTTCTATAATATTTCTATGGGATTTCTATAGGATGTCTAAAGAATGTCTATGGGATGTATGTGATATTTCTAAATGATGTCCATGGTATTTCTATATTTCTGAGGGATTTCCATGGAATTAAGTGTAAAACCTTCTGCAAGCAAAAGTGATGCATATCCATGGTCTGGAAAGGGGATAGTTGAAAACAATCATTTTATACTGTAAATACCAGTAAAAATGCTAAAAAGTAGGTTCTGGGGCGGGGGGTGAGCATATATATATATATACATGTGTATATATATATATATGTTTGTATATATATATATACATGTATATATATATATATGTATATATTCTGGTTCATGAATATTTACACACACCTATCTCTGTAGCTCATGATACACTGTTCATGGGATGCTCGGTATCCTGAGAATGGTCGTTGCAGTTTCTATCAGAACATGGATGTCCCTCTGACAATTTAAAGTCGCCATGGGAAATCCCATGTAAATGGGCATTTGAATGGGAAAATCATCCATAAGTGACTGGGGAAAAATGAAAAAACGTTGCTGTGTTAGATTACCAGGGGGAATGGTCTCCTCAAATCCATTGATTTTTTGTTATCTTCTCCCCATTAAAATGACTTGAGGGACATCCCCTCACCTTTTGACTGGGTCATGGGGACCCTGAAACAGGGATGGGTATATCCCAAGTACCCAGTTGGGAATATTCCTCCGTGTAAACACAATCCATGAGATATAGACTGTGAAATGTAGAGTACACATCAATGCCACCAGAAGATATCAGATACTAAATCCCTGAAACCAAGATTAACCATTATAAACCATAAATAACCATTATTACCCATTCATAACCATTCGTACCCATATCCCAGATATGGGGGGGTATACCCCAGGCGATGTCCATCATTGATGACTTCCTCCAGGTGCGATCACCTGCGGCGCAGCTTTGGCGCCCAGATCCTCCGGCGACATGTCGCTCGATCGTTGTTTTTCTTGGTGCAGGAGCGGAATACCATCCATGAAACCACCATGAAATCACTGATCACCATGAAATGCCATGAAATCACCATGAACTCACCATGAAATCACCGTTTAATCACCATAAAACCACCGTGAAATCCCATCATTTGATATCATACGCGTCACATTCCCCAATGTATCAGCTACAGCCAAGATAACTTAAGGTCTTTATGGAACCAGAAGATCCATTTTGAGGTCTAGTATGGGGATCTGATTGTTGTTTAGCATCTGATGAAAACCATGTACTGAAGTATTAGGAACTTTTTTTGATCTGAAACCATCCATTTTGAAGGAATTTCAAACATGTTCAGCATCATCCATCAAAAAACGGTGAATTGATCATAGGTGAGAAATGTTGATAGCGGTTGATAATGTGGAGGCACAACCAGAATGAAGTGTGAGATGCAACTTGATTTAACCAAGAAGGATTGGTGGGTTCAACCAAGACACCACCAAGATAAGGATCTGACTTATGAAAATGATTGGAGTTGGAGATGGGGATTGAGTAAGCAAATGAGGATGTAAGTCAAATTAAGGGGCGGGTCAATCCCTGCAATTGGGATCCGTGGTTTGTAACTTGCATAGAATATCTGAAACTAAATCTGCAAAGTTCATCATAAATAACAAACCTGCTTGATGAAGTGATATAAAGTGTATAGACAGTGTTGTTGGTGGTTTAACAAATCTTGTTGATATTCATGCAGAGATCCTTTCAGTCTGCGTGTTCTATGAATCACCACTATTTTGATCATGATTTAAATTGAAAGATGCTTTCGGGATCACCATGAATTGTCCAGACTATATCCTGAAAAACAAATAGCTCATGTGACCTGCTACAGTATAGTGACAATCCACCATCACCCAGGAGCAACCCAGGTTCAAGTGGTTTCCCAATGTAGGAGCAAACATCATCATTCAATCATATGGATCTTACATTGAGCCATGGTAATCGCTTTAGTTGTTTCCCCATGCACCGCTATTTTGTATAGCTATGGAAAATTGCCCACTTAGTTCAATGTTTTACCTATGAAACATGGCAATTTTCCCTAGATATACTAAATTACCAGAGGGTCATTTCCATTCATGTTCCCATTTGCTTAAATCACCATGAATCACCATAACATCCCCTGAAATTCCATTGTTTTCCCTACATATTGCTGGAAGATGTCCATTTTTCGTGAAAAATCCCACCCATTTTTCCCAAACCGCCTCCGGACCAAGCGGGCTCAGCTCGGCCTTGTGGGTTTCATGATACTGTGGATGGAAGAAATCCTGCACCAGTTGGTAGATGGTTTGTCCCATTGTCATCCCATTATTTACAGTGTTGAAAGATGCTACCCAATGGTGACCAACTGGTGTAGGATTTCTTCTATCCATCGTATTAATGTCCCTAAACAATATATTACTATCATGATAATATCTAATGATTGATATCGTGGAACAGAAAGGTGATTGGAATGAAATGGGAATATCATGAGATATGGTCATTAGATATGTTTCATGCGTATCTATGACGTGATGATTAGATTTAGATATGGTGATCTAAATGGTGATTAAATGATTCGGTTTATCTTATCTATGAAGCCATGAAAATGATTGATATTCTGATAAAGATATCCCTACGAAGTATGAAATGATCATGAAACCATGGGGTGATTAGAATGCATTAGATTTAGATATGGTGATTTGATGGGTAGCAATGGGTATATTGCCATGAAATGATTGGTTTTATAGTATCTATGAAATATGAGTGATATTCTGATTGATCATATATCAAATAAGAAATGAATATGAAAAAATTGTCAATGGATTGGTTTAATGCAGAAGCTACAGTGAACAACGGTTTTTTTTGCATGAAATTGATTGGGGGTTCCGGTAAATTTGTCCCTTATATATACACCAATCCATTGAAATTGGAATAGAATGTGTGTATATATATATACATATATATACATATGTGTTCATACTAATCCCAAAAATCTCATGGCATATCCGCTTATCTTCTGCCCAATATCATGATTTCTGCTAGAAATCATATCCCCATGTAACGCAATACCCCCATAGATCGCGATATCCTCATTTATATATATATATATATATAGACATATTGTATCCCATATACCCTAGGGTAAACGAACTTAAGGACATAAATGTGCAAAAAACCCACCATTTGTAGATCGTTTTCCTGGGATTTCGCGTGATTTCCGGGGTTTCCAGATCCGCCTTTGTCAAAAGCTGGTCCAGGCTCAATGGCTCACCGTTTTGGCCCTGGTGATGGCGGTGGTGAGCCACGAAGAAACGGCTTTTCAAACAGGAAAAGGACCCCTCAGGGGCCTTCGGTCATGTCTAAGTTGGTTGATGGTTCACCTATGTTCATCTAACTAGTTGGAGATACCCCCCATAACATCCTTGCGTTAGGCTAGTGATACATTCACTTTCCTATCCAGGGGGGTGCCTTCCTCAATGAGGCGTTTTTCCCGCCAACCAGTGATTGAGGAAACAAGCGGTCCCCAAGTAGATACCGAAAGGACTTTTCCAGGATGTTTCCAGATCATTTCAAGTGCTCAACTTTTCCCTCTTCTTTGGTTTGCTATATAGCAAAAAAGAGGATACCTTCGCGCAGCAGATTTGCTGATGGATGTTTCTTGAGTGTCAACAGATGTTGAAATTTTAAAGAGACCAAAAGACCATCCAAAGCACTTGAACCTGAAATCCCAAGATCATCCAAATCTATTCGAAATTACGTATCCCAATTTCTGGGGTCAACAGTCTTGACCCGGCACCTCATCTGCTTTTGACTTTCACGGACCCCAATGGGGCTAGGGGGGTAGACACCCCATTTCCAGACAGAGTACGCCCATTTGATGATGTCCAAAAATCAAACAAAAAATAAAAAACAGGTTTTCATAGTGAAAATCCCCACTTTGAGGATTTTCCATCCCTATCAGACCACCAAAATTCCAAAGCATCCCAGGCCCGCACCGCCAATGACTGAACCAGCCCGGGAAGACCTGGGAGCCAATATGGACATTTTTATGGGGACATCATTGGGGATATTTGAAGCTTCCAATGTTTTCTCCCAAACTCATCCGGTCATATTCTTCATGAGAAAACCAATGGTTTTGGGGGCGCCCCGATTTCAAGAAACCCCCAAATTTCGACCCAGCAACAACAAACAAACTCACTGGTAATGGATATGAGAATGAGTCAAACTCTTGGGTGCCAAAACAAACCAGGATATCGGATAAATAACAATATATGATATATAGATACATACAAAGATACATATATATATATACATACTATATATTCATAGTAGTTACATTACAAATGGCAATAGGATGGTTACGAAACATCGTCGCACCGAGTGCCCCCAGCAGTTCAAGCGTTCCGCAACCGCGCGGAAGGCTCGCTCCAGAGGTTCCAAGCGATCCGCCAGGTCCGCCAAATCTGCGGCGGCAATGGGAATGTGGGTAAACCAATGCCAGACACCACCCATTAGGGTGGTGAAGTTGGGGATGGTTTTACCAACATTAAGATTGTTTTTGTGCAACATGATGCGACATGCACGGGTGCCAGAGCTACACCCTGTGGGTGCTGACCTATATGAACACGCGACGAAAGGCTTATCTTCAGATCACATCTATTTTACCCATTTGGTCCCATACCATGTTGTAGCTGCTTGTAGCTGATGATAGTTGATTTGAGTTGTAATATACCGCCATCACTAGAGGCCCATCTACCACCATAGACAGAGTGAAACAAACCGGTCATAACAAGAAAGCAGGGCCTTGTGGTACCATTGTGTTTCAATCGGAAGTATTTCCCCAAGTATTGGAATCTACCAAAATTCAAGGATAAGTTCATGATAAATTCATATGCCATTGCTCCTAGGCACTCAGTTCAAAGATGTTGGATTCTGCGTGACGTGGTCAGTGGTTTCATCTACCTCTTTCATGACGCGCTTCGCTTGTTGAAAGCAGTTTGCGGCTGCATGGGTCAACCCAATCGTATTCACAGATCAATTCCAAGAAGACTTCATTGGAGGGTCCAAGATTTGCGTGGTCTTGACTCTTTTGGAGACTTGTGACGAAACACATCTGTTGCGCAACTTAGAAATACCAAACTGAAAGTTGAAAGCTGTTGAGAGTTGTTGGGTCTCCTAGTGAGCGCAATAGTGGGTTGTCTGAAGAATTCCACCACCAAGGAAATCCGGCGAGAAAACAACTGGAATCCAGCTGGACCGTGCTGGTCCATCATGACATTCGGGAAAATCAACATGCAGCTGATGTTGCATTAAACGATGGAAAATGTCTATCACCCAGCCGCGCCTGTGTCTTCAGGACCTCGTGCTTGATCACCAGGATCCTGTCAGGGTAACTTTCGGACTGAAAGAAATGAAGCTACCCATAGATGGAATCTATATATATATATGACTATAGTTGACTATATATATATATACATATATCTACCCATGGATGGACTATACTATATATGACTATATAATATTCCTACAATGGGGATGTTTGGGTCTACAAGCCTATTTTTGTAGGTGAAATCCCCAGTGCCAAGCAACAACCACGTTTTATCATTACTCGTCTCGAAACCACCATGGTTTGCCGAAACTCCAACATGTCCTGAATGCAAACATCATCAATCGGGATCATTAAATCTGGACATCGTGAGTGATGTGATATCTAAGAATCTGATACATGCTTAATGAAGCGCAAGTGTTTACGATATGAACGAATCTATTAGTCAGTGTACTATTCAACCCAACTTAAAACAGTCGTCAATGGGAGTCTCGGCAGGTGGCCAAGTTCCAGGTTCGTGGTGGGTATCACCCAACAACTAAGCGTCAACCAAGTATCACTTTTAGCTTCTGTCCCAAATCCCAATCTTCGATTGCTTAACATCCCAATGTTTGATTCTTAAATCAGATCCCGAAATCTCTGAAATCCCCATGGCTCCTGGTTCAAGCTCAAATCAAAACAAATGAAACCATGTTTACCGGTATTTCTTGTTTATTTACTCATACTCCCCTATTGGATTATTGTATAATCACCAGTATATTGGGTAGTATAATCCCCGAACTAATCATCCACCAACCAAGGTTTTGAACACTGCTCATGTGTGTTCAATGGCGGACCCCCCAAGAAGATGAAAACTCGGGTCCATCACCTCCCATTGCAGCGCTGCTGGTGCTTCGTCAGGAGAGAATGCCTACGCGTTCTGAGAATCCGTAGGATCTGGGGTCTGGGGTAGATCCGTATTTGTATAATCTATTATGTATACATATCATATATATATATATCAATAGAAACCAAAGTCATTTAATATCTGACATATGATATCTACTTTACATGGAACACAAACACATCAATGTACTGTATATATATATATACTACGTGTGTATATGATTGTATATGCACGTACGAGTTGTGACTGCTTGTAAATCAGCTAGCCCAGATTGTATACTCAGGTAGTCCAACATGGCAACGAAAATCCATGGAAACAACGATTTTCCATTGCTATCTTAGACTCCAGAGAATCCACACATATCTGAGCTATAAATGGTGACAATTTCAGCTACGCACAAGTTACGATTGCAAGTCAGTTGGTTCCGAAATTCATAGCAGAACTTACGGGGAAACAAGTGATTTTCAGCTCTTCTGATACAGAATCACCTTCCGGCAGAACCTATAGGAGTTTCACCGCAAAGTAATGAGGATGTCCCTTTTTCGCCAGTGAGATGAACCTGGGAGGTTTGGGTCCTGCATCTCCAACGGCTTCCCTTGGAGCAGGACAAGACAAATAAGAAAAACTATGACTATGACACTTTGAGTTTCAACTTTTGAATAAACTTATGAAGTAGACCAGGTTCACATTTTCGCTTTCGAGCAACCATTGAATAAATAGACACTGAACAGTGATACATATTCTACATTTGTCAAACAAAAAACCTGCTTCTCGCTTTGGATTTTTCCCCTCCAGCTCCATTCCCGCAGCACCTGTTCGAGTTCAATCACCTGTGCTGCCATCGGAGTTGGCTGTGGGGGTTGATGGGGGGACATCGTAGGTATGGAGGGGTTCTGAAAATGTGGGATCCCCAAGTCACCATAGGTGTCAATTCTGAACTGATCTACTTGGATGATTTAGGGCTACCCCCATTTTGGGAAACCTCCATATTCATATAACCTTCTTTGGAGTTTTGAACCTTTTGGCATGGTTCCTTTCTTCGAACCATCTATTGAATCTATTGTGAAGTCGCGACATGAGGTCGCCAGCGATAATCTACCCTGATGATGTAAGAAGGATATGTAAAAGACAAAAACCGGCAGGAATGAGATCAGCATCCAATGAATATCCAAGGGGAAAATGACATACTGTAACAACAATTCTAAGGTGGCATTCACATATTTATTTAGGACAAAACAATAAACATTAGCACTGTAACCAACAGAAGTGTACTGATATCTTGTGATATTTAACCAATGTTCTTTGCAGGCACTCATCCCCAACAATCCGCTGCCATACCCTTGGATGTGAACTTGACAAATTGGTTGTCTCATATTCGTTTATACAATTTTATACATATGATTTGAACAATTCTGGAATCCCTACCCACTGCAATTTCCCCATCCTAGTACATACCCTGGTGTCATTTTGCGAAGATCACTTATCATGCAATCTTCCCACTAGCTGCTAGAGACTGTGACGAGATCGTCATCCGCACGAGACGTCGACTTTTCCTTTCCAACCGCACCTGCTGTTCCAGGTCACGCAATTCTCTCTCTTGGCCAAGCAAATCCAAACGACCTGGCAGAAATGACTAGCCCAGCTAGTAGGGCTACTGGTAGTGGGGACACTGGTGAAATGAATGGTGAAATGAATGGTGAAATGAATAGTTGATGATGTCACAGTCTATCCCCCACTATCTGGAGATAAAAAATGGAGGGGCCCAAGTCTATCCGCAAGGCCCACTACACCTGGAGAAAAATGCTACGATCACCGGCATTTTTGAATCATCCCGGTGTGTGGAAAGTTCAACGTAGTCCGAGATTGAGGCACGCCTACATCTGTGGAAAAGTACTCATTCTTGTGGATTTACGGATTTACCGGCACATGTATGATATCAATACCACCGAGCACTTGTGGCTATAGCTATTTCCATCAAGTGGCGGTTTCAAATCCATGGTTTCACCCAACAAGTTGCTTCGATTTTTCTGGAAACAGATTTGATCCCAAAAAACTCATTCAAAACAAAAACAAAACATGAGGGATCTTAAGCCACAAAAACGGCTTTGACCACCTTTTTTCTGGCTGTTTGGATACAGTTACATCCCCACCCTGAAGATGATATGGCAATATATACCTGGGCTATCCTGGGCTGTTGTTTTTTTTGTACAACTTCAACAGCAAATTGACATGTCCTGATTTGGAGGTACCCCTCCAATTCTCAATCAGCCAAAGTGAAGAAAAATCAACCGGGAGTGACATTGCCAAGTGATAATTATCCCAATCCTATGTCATATTTATCCCAAGAATAATTCCAAGAATCCACGCAAGTGAACAGATTGTTTGGGGGGAATAGTTATGATTATGATAATTGCGATACATTGTGATACATTGCGATGATTATGATTCGTGGCATACAAAATTTTCGGTTACTGCGCAGACGCAACCGTCATCACCCAAAAATACGTCCGCACCTTCCGGCATCATCTCATCCGGCAACATTGCCTCAACCTGGTCATCTCACCAGGGATGACCGTCCCCCTTTGGGGTAATCCGAGTTACAATGGCACATGGTGACATCCCCGGCGGGTTCATTCATACCCAACTGGTTTTTTTTATGGGCAAAAAAATGTGAAAATTGCCATTGAACAGGCCTAATACCCAACTAACCCAACAAAAATAACAAAATAAGATGTTGACGTGCCCAAATCCCATCGCGATCTCTGGATTGCCATCATTCTCATCCCCACGAAGTGAGCCAAACTCGCCAGGTGCACTTGAAGCTCTCTTTGGAGCCGCGTTGAGAGAAGACGTGCCTGGATTTTGAAGAATAGGAAGATCATGGGATATTCCTGGAAATATCATGGAATATATACTGTAGGAGTTACATAACCGGGAAAAAAAACATATATGCTTTCCAGATAGAGCTAAGGGAAGATATTTGTTTAAAGTGGACGTATCATGGAATATAAAATTGATATAACCAACAATACATGTGCCGTGTGCCATGGTCAAAAGATTGGATCATCATCCATGGGATTCCTTGATATGGGTATATCAACCCCTCACAATGGTATACCCTCCGGTAATGACTAACATAGCTATTGAAAATGGCCCATTTATAGATGATTTACCTAGAAAAATTATGATTTTCCATATATATATATATATGTATATAGTTGTGTCAGCTTACCAGAGGGTATCCCCCAATATCCGGTAGATAATCCAACTATTGGCAGGAGCGGATCCAGTATCCACGCTCTTATCCCATGCGCTGGTGGTGGGAGTATGTGAATTTCTAACTTAAATTCTAAATTACAACCACTGACCTATGGATACCTATGGCACCCTCACGGTTTCGGCTTGAAATAGAAGAGGTCGCCCCAAAGAGCCGATTTGAGCCTTTTGCACAAACCCCAGTGCCCTGTTGCACAAACACTTCGCCCTGGGTGCCCTGCGAACAAAAAAAACTCTACCCGAAACGCCGCATCGGCACCTGTAGCTCGCCCACCTCGTTACTCAGGCGGTACCTGGAAACAATGCTCTAAGGCACGGTAACCCGAAGATTGCTAATGGTGGGCCGCATGGGCCCTCCAGATGGTGATGTTGGTTTGCAACTACCAGTTTGATTTTTGGCGGTTGGACTTCCACCATGTCTGTGCCAGAAGTGGTGGAAATCGCAAGAGGTACGAAGTGCACCAACAAACATGGGAAATGACTGGCAAAAAATCGTAAGAACAAACAATCAAAACGTATCAAAACTAGTTGGGTGTTCCAGAAACGTGTGAATATTTGTTGTAAAGAGATAGTAAATAGAAATGCGAATACTAACCAACCACATCAGAACACAAAGCAAACTGGGGGCAAGACCCAAGCCGTTTGCTGTGATCCCATGTAGAATCCCTGTTGGCATCACCCTCGTGCGAAAACACGTGGTGGGAGAACACCAGTTCCTTTTCCCCCTTTCCAAACGAAGCCAGGGCCCTGAATTCATGTTAATAACTTTGTACTGTAGAACACCAAAACTCAAGCTATGTGAGGACGTGAGGACAGAAGGAGGCGGAGCTGACACAAAAACAGGCGGAGCCCTTCATCTGACAGGAGAGAAATGCTTGAAACTCCCAAGATTCGTCTTTGTTTGCGCAGGCCTCATCCCAGAAGCTTGCTAGCCTTTTAAAACTTCAGCATCTTATCCATGACGTCCCATCCTAGCTGTGATTGTGCAGCGTCCAAAGATCTAAACCAATGGTTGTCCAACCTTTCATCGCTCAATCTCCAACTGCTGGACTTTTTTGCTAACCTTCCAAATGCTGTTGAAAGTTGGATGCCCAAAAATCTCAGGGTTTGTGTATCTAATCATCAGCTGCTTCCCCCAATTTTCATGATATCCCCTCTGATATCAAACATGGCTTGCTTGAAAATCCCTTATTTCGATCGATGATTGTCCCACTAAAATCCTCCAGCAGGGATTTCAAACATTTGTGTTTGATTACCAGAGGGTATATTAAGTTGGTTAACTATGGTCTATGGTAGAGTTAACCATTATAAACCTCCATTTATAGATATTTATATCGGGGAGTTCCAAGCGGCGCCCGTTTTGGATGGGCACAATTTCACCTGCCAGGGATGCAGCTGTTCTACTTCTTCTGGCGATATGTGCACCTCGCTGTCATCGAGAGGTGGTGTTTGTTGGTGAAAAAAAGTCCTTCTAGCTACCCGCCCTTTAAAAAAAAAGGAGAAGTAAAATCCTTCTTAAATAGTGAGACCTTATGTTCCTATCTTTTGGGGGATTACTGTATGCATATACTACATATATACTGTACACTGTACACACTGTACACACAGTATCCACCAATAAAATCTAACAGTTAGCCTGATCGACAGAAATCTATAGTTTTGGGGACATGGAAATCTCCATTTGTCGATTAGAAACTGTCCAAGAAAATTACATGTCCCACTGCCAGGATTGATTGCCAGAGCTGTGGTGGGTCGCTGATGTGGTTTTCATGATGACTGGCATGTTTTCGTGTCGCCTGTATGGCTGTATGGGGATAAGGATCAAAGTGGCGGGTTTACCAACACATGGTCATCAAAATCATAGGGGAAAACCATGTTCCAAAACATGGGGTGGAACGGGCCTAGGTATTCCATGTTTCTTAGCAGAGGGGAAGATGAGAACTTCGATTATATAACGCCTTGGAATCAGTGGAAATCTCCATGTCTGATGGATGTTAGGGTCCTCAACGCTCAATATGGGCTATGACTGAAAAAGGTGGTGTTTTAAGCCTTTATGGTCCCACACCTTTGGTTTTCCATCTTTCAGATGTTTACATCCAATTTGGGTCGCTCGAAATCATTCCCGAAAATGTTGGAACTCTGAAATCCCAGGGTTTCTTATCATTTTCCCATCCAACTTGATCTATTTTGGGGTACCCTCTGGTAAACTAACATAGCTATTGAAAATATGCATTTATAGTGGATTTTCCCATTAAAAATTGTGATTTTCCATAGTTATGTTAGTTTACCAGAGGGTATTCCAGACCCATCTAGGCCACCACAATCAGCAGCACTTCATCACCGGGGCACCGCGGTCTGCCCGGCATCTTCCTCCAACTGGACCACCTTGGCTTTTTTCACAGGGGGACGGAATTCCCAGGTTATCCCATGTGTAAATGGAATATAATCCGTTATTACTAGTTGGATTATACAGTACCATAAATGGGTGGCTTATAAATGGTTGATATTAATCAGTTCTCAACCAGCTATTAATCGGCTTTCAAACAGCTATGAAATGGATTATAGCTGGGATATGAGTGGGTTGCTAAAGGAGCTATTCTCCACCTACTGACTGCGATCGCCATCACAACTGTCGACTTATTAACCAGATCCTCCAAGTAGAATTGGTTTCATCCCATTTTTTCGGGGCACGACCCTTCGATCCAGATCGGCCGGAAAAATCCGTGGAGTCCCTGAAATCCAGCATTTCGTGGGTTGTACAGTTCAGGCATAGATTGCTTTCCGGGAAATTGAGTCAGACAGTGTAAATGCACATGAAATGTAGATCATGTTCCAAAACCATGGGTTCTTCCAAATATCCTTTTACCGGGGTTCATCTGAAAATATGGTAGCCTATCTTTCGAATGGCTCATCATCCTTTTCCCCATTAAAATTGTTGTTTTGGGGTGAAAACCATTTTCCCTCTGGCAATCAAACATGGCAAGTGAGAATCCTAAACAAATGGGTATTTAATGGGAAAATCATCTATAAACAAATGGTGGAATTTGCAGCAAACCATGTTTGATTATATACCAGATGGTATGTCCATTTACATATACAATACAAATGAAGACTTTGCAGTGTTCTCTTTAGCTCTCAGAGCATGTGTGTAGGACAGATGGATCTTGTTCAACAACCTGTGGGGGCAGGCCTGTAAAACACATTGATTGCTGCTTGGTTACATCCTGTTGTATCAGCATGTGAAGTCCGTCCTATCAGTGTTCAGTTGTGGGACAATTGCCCTTCCATCCCCATTCGGGTTGTTGCTGTCCCAGTAATGTCGCTTCAACTTCTGAATCTGCTGTTGGGGAGATAGACATCCACGATGATCATGGGGCGCCGCCTACACCAAAACATCTGCAGAATTGCGCGCACGTCACTTTAATGTATCAATTATATTCGCCGTGATATTCCAATTATATCAAGTATATCCCTGTAATTCCCTATATGATATATGATACAGTATCCCTTCCAATACCACCACATTTGTTGGTGAAGTCAGCTAAGTCCCACTTTTTTGGGTGAAATATCCCGCGTTTTTCTCCAACGTCCCACCTGTCCACACCATTTTCGCCAAAGGTACTCGAGCAGCCAGCGCATCGGCAGCCAGTAGGTGGCCTCATTGCTGAGACGAAGGAATCGAATGGCTGTTGTATCAATGGGTCTGTCTATAATACAACTATCAATGGGTCTGTCTCAATGGCTGTTGTATATACATATTATATATATATATACGGCCAGGACGGGTGTGCTGCCCGGGAAAGTGCGTTTTGACTGCGCAGGGCCAATGTTTTGTGAGATTCTCCGTGTCGTCCGTTTNGGACGGGTGTGCTGCCCGGGAAAGTGCGTTTTGACTGCGCAGGGCCAATGTTTTGTGAGATTCTCCGTGTCGTCCGTTTGGGCAAACGGATGACGAAAAATTACTCCCTCATTTCTACTCATTTCATCAACAACATCATCATCATCATCATCATCATCAACAACATCAACATCATACCCCAAACAAACCCTAAACAAAC